>OZ010583.1:51433623-51456123 GCA_963932145.1 Acanthosepion lycidas
ACAGAAAGAACTGAAGAAATTTTCGTCCCATTATCAAAAGTAGGTGGCGAGAAGGAAGTTGGGGGTGATGAAGATGATGAAAAAGAAAGTGTGGAAAATGGAAAGAAAAATAAAAAGAATAAAAAGAGAAAAAAAAAAAAAAAATGAAATCGAAGCCAAAAGAAAAAAGATGTGCTGAGCAATGTACATTTGGATATGAGGCAAGACAATAATGCAGTGATTTAAGTATATCTTAGTGGACCAACCAACTGATTTTTGTCATTAAAAGACATTGTCTTCAGTTTCTCTGATAACTGATGACCAAGTATAATTTATAAAGGAAACTGGACAAGTGCTCACCTCTCTTTATAAAGCTGAAACAAATAAGTATATATCTATAAAGAAAATGAATAAATAAATAAATACAGAGGAGGAAAAAATGAAAAATATGAATGTTCCTGTCTGAAGTGATTCATCAGGAATAATACATAAAAAAGTGAAAAGAAGAGAAAAGATAATAAATTTCACAAAACTAAATTTCTACTTATTTTTCTACCTAAATATATATTAACTCCATCATTCTGAAATATGTCTTGTACAGTGTCCCACAGTTCTATAATTTTGAATGGTGACTTCTGGAATTTTAAAACCTTAATTGTATCTTTTTCTAGTAGGCTACTTATACTTAACACTAGAAAGATTAAGATTAATATGATTTTGACTATTATTCGTATAACCATTGGTATTATTATGACTGATACAATTATTTTTTTATCATTTTCACCCCATGAAAGGCAGTAAAGCCATTAAGACATAAGGGGTTATTGGATGTGAGAGAATTATAAAACAGAAGCAGTATTGAGGAGCAGGACAAACAGAAAAGTAATCAGTAAGAGAGTAGATAATGATTCCATTTCAATTTCTGAAGATCAAACTTGTCTAGGAAGCAAAAAGCTGGAAGAGAGTTCCACAAGTGACAAGTGCAAAATAAGAAAGTGTTAGCACAGAACTTTTGGTTACATCTGACCAAGTCAACTGATAGGACATTGTGTGCTAATTTGGTACTTTGGTTAACTTCATAAAGTCTAGGTACTATAGCAAAAAGCTCATTCAAAAATTACTATGAAAGTATGTATATTATTATTATTATTATTATTGTGAAATATAATGATTTGATGTAATTTTTCAGTTGAGAATATGAATACAATAGTTTTTTTCTGAATTCTTCTAGTTGCTAAGGACATTTTGTTTGTTGTTAGTAATTACTTTGTTTTCAATAAATTAATTTCGTTCTTGCTTTGAAAAATCTCCTGGTTTTATTATCCTTATGAATACTCATATTGTTCTGAAAGGTCTCTCATAAAGTTTTTGTAATTTATACTTTGCATTTTACAAAACTTTAAAATGTATAATTAATTATTCAGCTTAAAAAGATTTACAAAAATTTTAAAATAATTCAGTGTGTATAAAAGAAAAGCAATATAGCAAATTGGCATTTTTTATGAAATAAAATATGCTTTATGACATCATAGAATTCTTTATATTTTACACTCTCTTTATACTTTATTATATAATAAATTTCATTATACTTTTTAATACTTTATATTCATACTTCATTACATCATAGATTTCATTATACTTTATTATACTTTATATTTTCTTTATAATTTATGACAACATAGATTTCTTTATACTTCATTATTATAAATAATATACTTCATATTTTCTTTATACTTTATTACATAAAAATATACTTAATTATATTATTGATATGTTATATGTGTTATGTGCCATTGAGATCTCTTGAGCTGACTTCCTATAAGATCAACAACAGTAACCAAAAATAACATCAGCCTTTTTTAGTCATGTACCCTTTACAGCAGGGCTTCCCAAAGTTTTATGCTCCATGCCCCTAGGAAATATTTGATCAATGTTTGCAACCCCGACCCCTGACAAAAAAAAGTTGAAGATGTCTAATTTATTATTTTTTAACTAAATACATTACGGTAGATAAACAAATCAAATGCAATAAATAAACTTTTAACTTCACACAAATACAACTATGAATTGGGCAATTAGGTTTTAATTAAAAAATATTGTAAACAGTAAAATAAATCACAAACATAAACAAAGTATTCAATGACTTCTATGCTCCAGCTTCTTGTCCATGATTTCATCTAAACATGGAACTTTCTTGCTGCATTCTGCAGATCTGCCTGTGGATTTAGGCAATTCCTAGGTTTGTCATGATTGACAAAAGAAAGCAGAATCCAGATCCTACCAATTAATTTGTTGAGAGTGGAATAAGAACATGAAGTGCTTTTCTACTAAATTTTGGAAACATACCCCATGCTGTGCACTAAAATTTCTCCAAAGTCTTGCTTTCAAATTGAATTTCAAGAGTTCAATTTGTCCACATATCAATAAGATATTATTGGCAGCTGGCTGAGTGGTAATTTGGATCAAGCCACTCTGTTATATTCCATATAATTCCATTGCACACCTCTAGGGATCTGGATACTGCTTTACTGTATATTTCAGAATGTTATTGCCTCCTTCAAAGGTTGTCTTCCTCAAATTGAATAGTAGATTGCTAGAAGAACCAATTGAACAAATTCACTAATATATAGCTCTAGTTCCTTCAGAAACTCTAAAATCCTTAAATCAGGGATGGATTACACAAGCTGAGAACCAGCGGAATTTAAAAAAAAATTTTTATAGCAAAGTTCACCCTTTACACGGCCTAGGGCCCACTCAAGATAGAGGGTTACGTTTGGAGGCAATTTGTGTGTATAGGAGTGGAAGATAATGGTTCTTGAACAGGTTAAGAATGTGGTGATAAGGGAAACATCATCTTGGGAGTCAATTCCACAGGGCAGTAGTTTGTGGGAAGAAGCTGCCTGAGTGGAATTTACTTCTCACCAAGGGAATGTTGGTGGTTTGCTACTATGTAAGTGGCATGGCATGTTCTTGCTGTTAAGGTTTTCCTTGGCGGGACAAGGGAATGTATTTTGTCCAAGCCCTTTCCATGGAAGTAGTAGTAGACCTGTGGGAGAGAGGTTGATGGGTGGAGAATAATTCATCAACCACAAGGGCTCAAAGATATTTTTAACTCTATCAAGGCTGAAGAGTGAAGTCTGGGCAGCTCCCACCCAAATATGACAATTGTACTGATCTGGCTCTTGTAAAGCTAGAGGAGAGCAGGTAAAGCCAACCATTTTACATGCATCTTTCACAATGGATTGTATATAGGAGTTCCACTTCAGGTTGGGTGTGAGTTTGAGGCCCAACATTCTCTCAAGGCAGGGTGCTTCCCCAAGAGAACCTCTATTCATCCTGATTGCTGGTAGTTTGGAGTCAGATTGGCAATGATGGAATGTAACTAGCTTGGTCTTCAAGACATTGAATGTAGCCAGCCAGTTTTTATTCCATTTGGTAGTTTGTGCAAGATCAGTAGAGAGATCAGTCACCAATCTCTGACGATCAAAAGTATCATTATCATAGATGTTTACAAATAATCTGAGTATATTCTTAGGCAGATCATTTATGTAGATCAAAAAGAGGGTTGGTATGAGAAGTGATCTAAGGAGCGATGCCTGCATTGACGTCTATAGCATCAGAGGACTGGCCATTCATAACTACCTTCAGGTAGAAACTAGTGGAATAGATTATAAATAAAAATAAATCTTCACAAATATAATGACCAGACCAATTCCACTCACAACAACACAGGTAACATAGGCAGTTCCATATTTTATATACAGGGTTACTCTGTGAGGGTCACTCATATCACAGAAGCAAAAATAGACTCATGTTCACAGAAATAAAAACATACACTGCAGAAATAAAACATACAGAGATAACAGTAAAGGCATGGTAAATTGTACATTAATTTCATGCAATTTATTTTTTTTGTGTGTATTGGTGTGTGTATTTTTTGGTTTCAATTGTTTCATGGTGCATGTAATAAGAGAGAGAAGTCACTTCATATTATTACATGCCATGGCACAGAGAGAGAAGTTGGACATGTGTTGTCTGTCTGAGGGTTTGTGGTGAAGAGACTGAATTTAACATCTTTTGGTGAGATATCCGTATTTCTGGCAGGAACAGTTTTGTTGCATGCTGGGAGTATTTTTTATTATTTTTATTTTTTCTTTAATTTATTTTAAATAAAGTTTAAATGTTCCTGGTTTATTTTATTTTATTTATAATTTTCATTATTATTATTATTATTTTATATCTTGTACTGTATAATTGTAATTATCTTGTAGCTATATGGCATATTTAAGTATTACAAATTCATTTAAACATGTTTTATTTAAATGTTTGTGGATGTTTGGGTGGTGTAATAGATAGCAGATTGGAATGAGAAATCAGAAAGCTGAGTTCAAATTCCAGTCAGGGTTGTTATATATACTTATGCACAAATACCCGTGGCAAAGGTATGAATCCATCTCTCAACCCACTCAACTGTAGATAAATAGCAGGACACACTGGGAACTATAGCTTTGATTGGTAACCAGTCTAGGAGAAAGAAAACTCAAAAATTCAAACCAGCCTTGAGAGGGTTGGCCCTGTCAGGCTAGCTTGCCCCAGATCCACAACTGCAACTGTTGTACATGTCATGCCCCTAGGATCCTAATGGTTATGGGATTTGACTAAATTTAACCAACAAGGTTGGTATGTTTCCAGTTTTCAATATCCAGATGAAAATTATGGAACAATTGTTCATAGTTCTGTTCTAGTTTTGTTTGTGTTTGAGTACTTTCTGTTATCTTGGCCATTATCAGCAAGTAAATGTTGTCAGTATCATAGATAAAGATTTTTGTTGATTACATCCTGGTTTTCTTTTGAAATATTATATTTCAGATTAAAAGATATGCATATTGTATAAGTGATGTTATGAATAAAAGGATTTCACAAAAATTGACAATACCGCAACACAAGTATAGAAATATTTTTTGCATATCTTAATTATACCGGGTGCGATGAATAAATTGTCATCTAAATTACACAAAAATGAAAATAACACTGACATCTCATTTTAACAGATATATTTACCAAAATTATACAAAAAAAAAACTTTGAAATACTACAGAGTAAATTTATTCATTAAAATCGCCATTGGCTTCAACCACAGCATCTAGGCGACTTTGAAAACTCTTGCATCTCTTCTGGACAGTCTCCTTGTTTAAGTTGTTGAATGCTACCAGAATCTTTACCTTCAGTTCATTTTTGGTGTTATAAGGAGTTTTGTTGGTCTCTCGCTCAGCTGCACCCCACATGTAATAATCAAGGGGTTTGCAGTCAGGGGAGTTAGGTGGCCACATGTAAGAGGTGATGTGGTCGCAGAAATTGTCTGACAGCCATGACTGGGTTCTCCTGCTTGTGTGGCATGGTGCAGATTCCTGGTGCCAGACATAGTGTCTTCCAGCAGCCACCCTCTCTACTCAGGGAAGCACTACCTCCTCAAGGCACTTGATGTAGGTCTCTGTGTTGAGTCTGAGGCCCTCACCAACAAATTTAGGATTTCTTTTCTTATAAATGATAAGAATGATAAGAGTGAGTTTTCCAAGCTGCCTTACCTTTGTAATCACCATTAGACTCATCCAACTCTTTCCAAATCCTCTGTACTGTCCTCAGATTGACATCCAAACACTCTGAAATGTTCATATTGAAGCTCCTGGTGCAAATGCTAAACAGTACAGCATGCTGTTTCCAAGTTTCTGGCATATTGAATTATATCCTAGTGCTCTTTTTCTTACAGGTGGTGCCCAACTGACCCTACTATACTGGGCAGTCAATAAAATCATAAACAAAAAACATGCATGCATGAAATTAAAAATATAAAATTTACCCATTGCACCTTGTATATATTCATATTCAATATTTTATACCCATTTTAAAATGCCTTCTATTGCAATGAAGGATATTTAATACAGTTCATTTTCTTTTGTGTAACAATAGCCTCAAGTGTTTTGATACTTTCTTTATAGTAAATACTGTATAATATTTTAGTATTATCTACTAATATTTATCTCAGATTAATACTTGTATTTTTTTAATGTGATGATCAATAAATGCACGAATCGCACTAAGTTGACAAGTTAACCAAAGAGACAATGTGATGCATATGTGACCAATACAAAAATTTAATATTGTTTTTTGATTATTGGTTTGCAATCTGGCAAACAACATGAAAATTTAAAAACTTTTATCCAAGGAAAAATTGTAAAAATACATAAAAATTAAACAAATAAACAAGCCTTGTTAGTTGAAATTTTCATGTCTTGTTTTAAAATATATATATGTGTTTTTTCAAGATAAGGGAATGCTGGTTCAATTCCTGCTGAGAAGTATAATTTCTTTAGTAAGACTTTCTATGTTTACACTGGTGGAGATTAATTTCTCTATTTGGAAAGTTAGGCGTGTCAACTAAAACAAATGTATCCACTAATATAACATTTCTAGTAATATATGCATGTTTGTGTGTGTTGGTTAATTGTATGACAAAATGGAAAAATTCCTGTGTAACACATTTCATTCTTTAAAAGGATTTCTTCAGACTAAATAATGTTTTTTATTGAAGGAATCAAAAATATACAGAGTGAGGGAATGAAATACAAACACTAGTTATAGTGATACATAAAAAAATGCTGAAAATGTAAAAATGCTTAACTTTACATTTAAATTTTAAATTTATAGCATTCAGTGTGTCTAGATGTAAAACCTTGCTGATTTATCTTCCTATCAAAATCATTTTTTTTGTTTTTATTGTTTTTGTTTGTAAATATCCCACAATCTAATAGCAGTAGCCTTTTTCCTTTTTAATCATTTCACCCCAAGCAAGGCAGTTAAGCCACTAAGACACAAGTGGTTAATGAGTGTTAGAGAATATGAGTAAAACATACCATTATGGGGAGAGAACAATAAAAGAAAAGAATTAAGAAGATAGAAGCTAACAATTGACATTGCATTTAGAATTTTGAAGATGAAAGTTAACTGGGAAGCAAGATGCCAGAAGAGAGTTCCACAAACAGGAAATATGATAGAAGAAACTATTAATAAAGAACTCAGAGATTAGTACACTTTCTATATATTTTTACCTTAATAAATTACTTTCCTTATTAATTAAAACTGCATTTTTTAAATCAAAATTACTGTCAGAATTTCTATGATGAGAGATTAATATATTGAATGTGTTGCTTCATCAAAAAACTTCTTTTGTGCACATATATTTAAATTCCTAGATGTTTTAACTGTGTATTTCTTGTGAAATTTATTACAGTGTAAATTCATGCTTCAAGTTTTGGTTGATATTATTTTATGGTTACTATAATTGATACTTCATATTTGAAATGCCCTATTTTTATTTATAATACAGTGTGTATTATATCTATAGGATTGTGTGTTCAAGAAATCTTAATAAAGAAAATGCACTCCACAGCAGAGATCAAACCTGCATCTTCTTTTGTAGGGGGAACCACCATTTGATCTAATGTTCTTTACCATGAAGAACATCACAGCAGGAAAGGTTCTATTTTCCATTTTTAAGAAAAGCACACCCTCTCAGATTATTTTCTTGAAAGCTTATCTGCTCAGTTTCAAATCCCAAATTATGCTATTTATAAAGAATTAATGGATTTCTTTTTTATCCAACATTTTTATTAATTCAAATGTTACTATAGTGGATGCTCCATATATGAAATTGATACCTCATTGAATCCCTGCCAGTGAGCACATTTTCTCTACTAGTATTTATCATATTTATAGACCAATAGATGGAATACACACTATTTAATAAATAGAAACTGAGTGACTATTTCAAATACAAGGTATCCACCATAGTAATGCTTGAAGTAATAAAAATCTTGGATTAAAAATAAATCTATTCATTCTTTAGAGATTCATTAGCAATTAGGCAGCAGTTGTTTCTTCAGATATTTGTTATTAAAAAAAAGGGTGTATAGATATTTTGTGTCCACTGAGTTTTGTGAAGGATCATTTGCAATTTGGAGAGGAAGTCAATAGACACAAAATGTCTCTACTCTTTAATAATATATATATATATATATATATATATATATATATATATGATAGGATAAAGGACAAATAGGAAACATCTATTAATCTAACATGTTTTACTTTTATTAAAGCTTCATCAGAGAATGAAAAGTCAAACATGTTACATTGATAAACGTTTCTTATTTGTTCTTTATCCTATCATTCTGTTGGATTCTGATCTATTTTTGATCCCAATTTATATATATATATATATATATATATATATATATATAGTGAATACTTGTATTTGAGTCTGTTTATTTATTATATATATATATATAGTTTCCATGTGGCATGTTTTGTCCTTTAGGACTTCATTGGACTAAGTTTATACTTATGTTGATTTAACTGTACATGCACATGAACAAGAGACACTAGAAACTTTAGATTTAAAGACAATTTCTCTGTGTGGGTGTGGAGGGAATATAATCTCACTGAATTCATTTAGATTCTTCTTCTTTTTCTTTTTTTTTCATCACTTTTGGTTATTAAAGATCCCACATTGTAATAATTGTAAGAACCTGGATGAAAATTTACTGTGAATGATCTATAGCAATTAAAGTACTTTCTAAACATTTTCAGCTTAGAAATTGTTTAGAAAGTGTTTCCTCTTTTAATTTAAGTAGCATTTTTTATATCAAAATTATGGTCAGTCTCATTACAGTGAGCAACTCATGCCTTTAACACAATGTTTTGTAAAATTTCACTTTTGTGTTCATATAATATTTTATTTAAATTCTTTGTTACAGGTAATAGAGTAATTTCATCCTTGAAGTCTTAGTTTATTGTTTTGTATTAATTAAATCTTTTATTATTTTAAACGTAGTAGTGACAAAATTTATTTTGTGTTTAGATAAATTCTTTTCTGTTGTAGTTGTGATAGTGAGTGAGAACAAAATATTTTTTTGATTTGATTGTCCAGAAGGGCCACTTTTCTATTTTGGAATATTTTATGAACTTTTGTTTTGCATTGAATATGAAATAGTGTATTGGAGAAGCTTAAAACTATTTTCGATATATTTCTCCTCTTCTTAAGTTTATTAAGCCAACAAAACAATAATAAATGAAGAGACTAGATTGATTAATGGTGCCAATGTCCAAATAGAAATTTTCTTTCCTCCTGATCCACAGGTGGATGACTCAAAGTCCTTTGAAGTCATTTGCAGTTTTTGTTCTCATTACTTTACATCTAAATTAATTAGGCAAAATGCCATCCACTTTTGCTGAGAACTGATTATTTACGAGATTTATTTGTCTTCTGGGAACAATATTTCCAGTCTGGAAAATGGCACTAGAAACATTAAAATATATTCTTATTTGTTATGCTATAAAGTTCTGATAATTTTCAAAATGGTACATCTTTTCTTTCTGTATCAATTTCTTGGATGAAGGGTTATCATTATTTACATTCGGACTAATGCCTTTATTTTTGTTGTTAGTAACACGTTGTTTTATCCAATGCAACTTCTGACCTTATTCAGGTTTCTGGTAGTCCTGTTAACCTTCAGGAAATTTTAAACTGAACCCTTTATTTAATCAATGTTGATAGATAGTTTTTATTCTGCTGCCCATGTACAAGCTATACGTAGTTGCTTTGTATGGAAATGGTTGATTTCTTTTTCATCTATTTCTTTTCTGAAAGAATATATTTTTGAAAATGGACACAGAAATGGGTAATTATTGAAAAGTTTTACTTGCATGAGAATTTAGTAGAGAAAAGCTTTAACACTTAAATATTTCTTATTTTACAACTAGAGGGCAGAGGTTAACTAAATTATTCATTTATTCAATCTATGTGAGTAGATTGTCCCCATTCCACTGCCTATACCTTGGACTATCTTGTCTAGTTCTTAATTAGTACTGCTTAGCTATTGCTCACCCCATTTCCACTGAGTCAAAGTACACTCTACCCAGCTCAGAGATTGAACTCATAATTATTCTGTCACAAAATTCACAATGTTTTAATCCATTAGACTATTCTCCTGTAATTGAACTTTTCTGACTATTATCTTTATATAAAATTTATTTTTTTGTATATAAACCTTAGTTTCACCAATCTATACCTTTACAGCTAAGACTCACTATGCTGTTTACAGAATCAAACCATCCTCATTTCTTTTGTATTCCATTGTTAATAAAGTTCTAGTCAGACAGGTTCTTTCCAAGAGGTGCTGTTTTGTGTAACAGTCTCGCAAGAGGATGCTTCCCTATTATATATTGTAGTCGTTTTTGATTGTATCTTTGAATGTCCTGTTGTTCGTATCTTTGTTGTTATCACAATGTTTCAGTTGTTGTGCTCTCCAATCTTCATCAGGTGATTGTTGATTTAGGTAACCATCAAGTAATTTTGAACTGAAACGTTTTAATTTACAGGTGTAACCTTCAGAGAATTTCTTACTGAACCCTTTATTTAATCAATGTGGACAAATAGTTCTCATTCTGCTGTCCATATCTAGGGATATCTCATCTAGTTCTTATTTAGTACTGCTCAATTATTGCTCCCCACATTGCCACTAAGTCAAAGTGCATACTGGCCAGCCCATGAATTGAACACACAATTACTATGTCACCAAATTCACAATGTTTTATTCGCCTAGGCTTCAAGTTGAAAATCACTGTAATAGGAGTAGATAGGGTTGTCTATCATCTGGTTCTCACTCCTCCTTGTTTTTGTTTTTTTGAACAGGAGTAGAAGTTTATTCCTTGTTTCCTGTTTAGGGTTGTGTTTCTGGTTATTTCTAAATTCTTTTCATTCTCTTTCACTCCCAGTAACCCCTTGCATTTTAGTAGCATGATCCCTTTACTTGGGGTGAATTTATTAAATAAACGATAAAAAGGTTAACCAAATTGACAAGCACAAGGTGAAGGTTGGAGATCAGCATAACAGTTGAGATTTTGTGACAACAACAACAAAGATGAGGACAATAGTTCATGTGTAAATAATGTAAAGAGGCATGTGTTTGTAGAAATAATTTTATACCTAACATTTGTGTATATAGACACACACACACACATAAATTCTACTGAACTGATATTTGTAAATTATTAAAGAAAGATAAACTATTTTCTGTTTTGAATAAATAGATAAATAACAATAACACATAAAATGCTGATGATAAAATCATCTTGAAATCTCTTGGTGTATTGTGACTGAATATATGGTTGAGGCTTGAGGTTGTTATATCACTGAGGTTAGAATCAGATGAAGTCATCATCAGTCGTTTTCAACCTGAGGCTGTTATAAAAGATGATAAGAAAACAGTTGTATTTATATTACCACTCTATCTATGTCTTACTTACAAAGATGACACTCTCATGCTCTCCCCAGTAGGAAGATCACATGATGCCATAAAAACAAGACAAGCAGTCCAAAGTAAACATCATAGGATTCATATTTGCTTTGGTTGTAGCCTAGAAAAACTTTACAATCAATTTTTCATTTCATTTTCTCCTTGTTTATTTCTTTTCTTGTCTTTTCCCAATGTTGATTTATTCTTTCTTTTCATTTTTCTAATTTTTACCTTTTCCCTTTTCATTAGGATTTCTTTGGTTTATCTTTTAAATATTTCTCATGTTTTTATTCGCTGACATCTTCT
This sequence comes from Acanthosepion lycidas, assembly GCA_963932145.1. Lineage (NCBI taxonomy): Eukaryota > Metazoa > Mollusca > Cephalopoda > Sepiida > Sepiidae > Acanthosepion > Acanthosepion lycidas. The sequence goes on from OZ010583.1 coordinate 51,445,263, forward strand.
TCCTTGAGTTTCTTCTTTTCTTTTTTCTTTTTTTTTTTCCTTCTTTCTTTTTAATTCATCTTTCTTCTTTTTCCATTTCCTGATTTTCAACCGTTTTTTCTTTCTTTATTATTTATTTTTCAATCAAATATTTATAATATCATTCTTTGATATTCACATTTCTTACTTTCTCCTGTCATTATCATTGTTTTTTTCTTTCTCTTTTCAAATATTTATCATGCCTCTGTTCTTGACATTCTCTTTCCTTTGTTTTCCTTTTCTTTCTTTCTTTCTTTCTTTCTTTCTTTCTTTCTTTCTTTCTTTCTGTCTTTACTCTTTTTTCTTCATTTTTTATGGTCTTTTAAAGCATTTCCTTTATTATTTATTTATTTATTTACCTATTGCTTAGTTTTCTTTCCCCGTCTTTGTTTTTCATTATCCTGGTTTTTCACCTATTTTTCAGCTTTATTATTTCTGTTTATCATTCAAGTGTTAATCATGTTCCCCTTCTTTGATATTCTCTTTCCTTACTTTCTTTCATTTTTCTTATTTATCATTCAAATATTTATTATGACACTATTCTTTTATAGTCTTTTCCTTTACACTGTACTTTCTTTTAATTCCTGCCATTCTCTCTCTCACCTTCTCTTTTTCTTCCCCCGTTCCTAGACATTCCTTTTCTTTTGTTTTTACCTTTCTGCTATTATCTGACATTCCTTTTGCCTTACTTTCACTTTTGCTGTCTGTTTTTACTTTTTAAATTTATTTTATTTCTATAGTTAATTTATCTTTTAAATATTTATTAGGTTGGTGCAAAAATAATGACGTAATAATGTCGTTTTTTGACGTTAAAAAATACGTCAAAAAACGACATTATTACGTCAATATTTTTGCACCAACCTAATAATATGTCTCTATTCTTTGGGATTTTATTTTTATGTCAGTATTTTCGTTTTTTTCTTTTTCTCTTAGTTTCTTTCGGTATTTGCCTATTTCCATCATTTTTTTTACCGTTATCTTCTTTTCTATATTTTTCTCCTTATTAAAAGTTCTTTATTATTTTCATCAAAATTATTTTCACTTTCATACTTTTGTTTCCTTTCTTCTTCATTATTTTTTTTTTTTTAAACAGTATTTTTCTCTTCTGTTCTCTCTTTCTTTTTTGCATTTCTTCTTTGTTTACCTTGCTTTACAAATTTTTTGCATGTTTTCTGACAACAAATTCTTCATGAAAGATTCTCTTCAGTTCTCATTATATCATCTCTTCTAATTTCATCATAAAAATCTTTATTAATTTAAACATTTTTCATATATATTATTGCTAATTTTTAATCATTTCACCCCCCCAAAAAAAATAAATAAAGCCACTGAGACAAGAGACAATATATGGAAATAAACACTATTAACCTTTATCAGTCTGTATGTGACTTCATTTGCTGCTTTACAAAAGTTTATCCTGCCACTGAAGGTGCCTCTGATCTCTCAACAATAATGTGTATGAATTTTATAGTTGTATCATCATATCCTTCTATAGCAACAGGAAACAACTTTGCATGAAATTAACAATACGGATAATGCAGTTGAGTGGTCTTGATAAAGAATACAGTGAAAAGGGAAGTAATATTAATAATGCATTGATAAGAGAGAAGACTAAAAGAACAGGAATTAAGAAGATAAAAAATGGACGATCAACATTTCATTTAAACTTTTGAAGAGTTGATGAGAAGGCAAGAATCTAGAAGGGAGTTCTACAAGTGAGAAGCATGAGAGAAAAAACTCATGGTTACTTCTAGCCATTTCAACTGTAACATGATAAGACCTTGGCATCAAATTAATAGTAAGCTTAAATTCATAAAGTTTAGGTATCAAAGAGGAAAGCTCATCAGAACAATTACCATGAAAATATTTATAGAACAGATACAGAGAATCTACATTATAGTAATGGGAAAGTGATTGAAGCCGAGATGCCAGGCCAGGACCAATGACATTGCAGATTCTTCTTTGAATTTTGTCAAGAATCTCTAAATATATAGCAGAAACACCAGACTAGATGTTCCAGCAATATTCAAAGCATGTATATATATATATATATATATATATATATATATATATATATATATATATATATATATATATTATGCTCTGAATATATGTATGTATGTAGATAGATAGATAGATAGATAGATAGATAGATAGATAGAAGGGAAGTGAGAATTTTGAGAGAAGAAACTTTGCATAGAACTTATGGTTACATTTTGCCTATTCTGCTGTAAGATGATGATACCTAACAGCCAATCTAGTACTGCACTTAAATATCATAAATTCTAGGTACTATAAATAATTAATTAATATTTATAGCTTTGCTTTTGAACTCTCTTTATTTTAAATTATAACCAAGTAAGTTAACAAGTCTGTAAAAAAAAAATCAGATAAATTCCATATGTAATTGCACCTGATCAAATGGGAGTGAATAAAAGTCATATAAATGTATATGTCTTTTATTCACTCCCATTTGATCATGACTCAAAATATAACTGGCTCTCTTACATCCCTGTTAAATATTATGGAAATCTCTCTAAAGAAATATTAAATCTGTCTCTCTCAATCTCTGTATACCATATTCCTTCAAGATATGGGGATTATGTTTCTCCTCATATATTTAAATTCAACACTACTCCAAATAAAAGAGTGGGAAGGAAACCCCAATCAGTAATGAAAAGAGCAATAACAGCTACTGAACTTGAGAAATCTATTTTAATGAAAAATTGTTTTAAGAGAAAGATTTCATATATTTCAACTGAAAGTAGTACTGGCCAATAGTTCAAAGAATGCCGAATATTTCCTTATAGGGAAACAGCTAATATTACCATTACCATCAATATTGTTTTTCATTTTATTATTTTTAGATTTTCTCTAGCTGCTTTTTTATTTTAATTACTTTTTTATATACTTTTTTAAAAAAACACATGAATATCAACCTCTACTGGAGTAGAACTGGCTGCTCAGTCAATGAATGCCAAATGTTTCCTTTTAGGGAAACAGCTATTATTTGAAATAAGGAGAACAGTTACTGCACTTTAATCCTATCCTGATGGTCAAGGAGTGAAGAAAAATGCAACTGGTGTAGAAGTAGCTGCTCAGTCAATGAATGTTTCCTTATAGGGAAATGGATAATATTACCATTACCATTAATTAACTACAAAGCTGACAAAACACAATTTAATATTGTTTTTTCAAATAAGCTTTTCATGAAAATTTAGACACTGAACCCAAACATGATTTTCATTCTGATATTCAGTAAATTAATCTATTAATGCCTACCATCTTATTTTTTAATATTAAGTTGTTATAGGTAGATGTTAAAAGGATAGGAAATTGTGGAGAGTCATGATTGCCAACATCCTGAAGGGACAGAGCATTAGAAGAAGAAGAAGAAGAAGAAGAAGAACATAGAAACCTATAATTTATACATTTATTTTTATCTACAATAAATACAAAAAATTTTTAAAAACTTATAATTAATACCAGATCGTTGCAGAAACATCAAATTAATACCCAATTTTTATTTCTATAATTAATATTATATTTTTATTTTTAAAATCATTTCAGCCCAAGCCAGGTGATAATGCCACTCAAACACCAGTGGTTACTGAGAGTGAAAGAGAATGGGAAATGAGGAGGAAGGACACTAAACCTACAGACTTCAAGAAGACGAAAGATAGTGATTGATATTGCATTTAATTTTTTGAAGATCAGATATGACAGGGAAGCAAGAAACTCAAAGAGAGTTCCACAGGTGAGAAGTGTGAGAAAAGTAACTAACAGAATAGAATTTACGGTTACATCTAGCTATTTCAATAGAAAAACGATGAGACCTAGTTACCAATCTAGTAGTATGTTTAAATTCATACAGACAAGATATCAAGAAGAGGAGCTCAATAGAATAATTACCCTGAAAATATTTATAGAAAAGACAGAGGGAGGCCACATTACAGTGGTGGGAAAGTGACTGAAGTAAAGAGAAAAACAATAAAATTTAAAAAAAATTAAACCAGCAAGCACTTATATGTAGAGAAATGTTCTGGTTGGTCAAATGTCTCAACTTTTGGTGAATTGGCATTGATTATCTTCCATATTTCATACCCAACTCTCTGCTAAATCTGGTGAGGCAGGCTGAGGTGGGGGAAGTCAAACAGATAGAGAAAGAAAGAAAGAAAGTACATATTTGCTTGTTCACATACAGGTGTATTGAATACAAAATATGTATAGAGAATTCCTCTCCACACAAAACTCAGTTGACCAGTTAGAAATTTTTGTTTTTTATAAGTGTGTTCACCCCAAGCAAGGCAGTAAAGCCACTGAGACACAAGGAGTAACTAGGTGTGAAAGAATTAGGAAACAGAAACATTACTGAGGAGTGGGAATAAAGGAAGAGTAATCAGGTAAACAGCAAATAGTGATATTGACATTGCATTTAAATTTTTGAAGATTAAAGTTGACCAGAAAGCATAGAGCCAGAAGAGAGTTCCACAAGTGAGAAGTGTGATAAAAGAAACTGTTAGCTTAGAACTTGCAGTTACATCTAGCCAACTCATCTATAAATTGATGAGACCTTGTCACTAGTCTAGAAGTGCACTTGAATTCATAAAATCTAGGCAACATTATAAAGAGCACATCTGAACAATCACTGTGGAAGTATTTATAGAAAAGGCACAGGGAGGCAACATTATGGTGGTAAGAAAGTGACTGAAGCCAAGATGCCAGATAAGGACCAATAATATATTGCTGGTTCTTCTTTGGATTTTATCAAGGATCTTAGATATAAAGCAGGAGCTCCACACCATATATGGCAGCAATATTCTCAGCATGGATGAATGGTAGACATATATAGATATGCAAGAGAGAAAAATTGTCTAGCACGATGCAGTGGACCAACTTTCTTAGCAGCTGACCTAGAAATGGATTCAATACAGTCTTTTTTCTTCATATCAGCTGAGAACATTATCCCGAGACGGTACAATGAGTCACTGACCTGGAGGTTAGCATCAGCCATGTTGATGGAAGGCAGAAAGGGATCTCTCCAATAATTAATAGAGAGCAGCTTAGTTTTGGAGATGTTAAAATTAACAAGCTATCTTTTGCCCCAGTTAACAACACACTTGAGGTCATTTTTGAGATCAGCCACCAATTTGACCTGATCAAACTGAGCAGACTTACTATTGGGACAAGAGTAAATGGTTCTATCATCAGCATAGATACCAAGTTCAGAGCTGATGCCACCCAAAAGATCATTGATGAAAATTAAAGTTAGACCAAGGATACAGCCCTGGAGTTACCTGCATTAATACCAAATGACCTAGAAGAATGGCTGTTTGGGATAACCTTCATTTCACAATATGATCAGAAAGACTGGATTAATTCAAAAATTTGGCTGGAGATGCTATAACTTTTCAACTTGTGGAGAATACTTGTATGCCAAACCCTGTCAAAAGCTTTCAAGATGCCCAAAGCAACAGCCCAAGCTTCACCATTCTTATGTAGAGCTTGATAGACTCTTATTGTCATTACATCAGCAGTTGACCTAGAGAAACAAATCAGATATGTGTATGCAGGCAAGTGATATAAAATTCAAGAATATAATGGTAATGGATTATTTAAAATAAAGAGAAAAATGATAAATAATATATAATAAGAGATTATAATAAAAACATGTTGAAATTGCCACACAAAAGCTTTCATATTTGAATACTATGATTGTACTTCTTCAGGTGATGGTAAGTAACTGGTGATTAAATTATTTTTTAAGAAAATTTTTAAAAAAGTGTTATCTCTTTTTGAAAAGTTAAAGTGGGGAGACATAAGTCAGAATTAAAAATTGACTTGTAGGTATATTTTGATTAACCAATTAAATGTTAGATCTGCACTAAATAAGAAAGTTAGGTCAGAGGGTGGAGTTAGGTGAATTATTTTATCATGTCATCATAAACCAGAACATAGGCCATCACTGAAGATTGCAGAAAATATGGCAGTGAAAAATATATAGTGATTGTAGACAAATATTACATGTTCACTTTTTTGAAAGGGTGTTGAAGGGAAGGGTAGGTTAATCAGACATAAAGTTAACAGAAAAAATTTCAAAAAAATCTTTATATTCAGGAAGCTTCTTAAAGGAGACTGTAGATAAAATTTAAAATTTGGAACATCTATATAAAATATTAATAATGCTTACTGGATGGCAATACATAGCAATACTTAAGCTGAATAAACGAAATAAGGTAATTACTGTTGAGAGTGGGCTATTAAATATTAATAAATTATGTCTATAAGAAATGGTAATATGTAATTTAAAAAAAAATCAACTATATTTTAAGGTAAAAGATAAACTGTATTGGCAATTTACAGTTAATTCACTCCTTTGGTTTAATAGTGTTTTTTTTTTTGTCAGCAAATTTGATGATATGTAATTTTTCAGTTAAACACATGAAACATGATTCATTTAAAGATTTACTAGTTCTATTTTTTTAAAGTATTTTCCATTTTACTGTAGGGGTTTTATTAACTTCTTTTACATTTCAACAATATTTAGAAAGAGGTGTCCTATTTCTGTACACATTATTGGAGAAAGATAATACATGTCAGTACCACCTAGTTTTTAAGGAATTCTTAGTACTTCCAATATAAAATTTTTTAACTGTTGGATTTTCTACAATAGAAATAGTGCTTAAGTAAACAAGAGAGTCTGTTTGACATATGTTTTGCAATGGACATCCCTTTCTAAATATTTGAATATTGCTATATATTGCCATCCAGTTAATATTATTAATATCTTATATAGATGCTTCACATTTTTAATTTCACCTACAGGCCTCTTTAAGAAGCTTCCTGAATATAAAAATTTTGAAATTTTTCTGTTAACTTTACATCTGATTAGCCTACCCCTCCATTTAACACCCTTTCAAAAAAGTGAACATGTAATATTTGTCTACAATCACTATATATTTTTCACTGACATATTTTCCACAATCATCAATGATGGCTTGCCTATGTTCCAGTTTATCATGACATGATAAAATAACTCACCCACCTCTACCCTCTGACCTTACTTTTCTATTTAGCACATATGTGACATTTAATTGGTTAATCAAGACATACCCATAAGCCAATTTTTAATTCTGACTTTAATGTCTCCCTACTTTAACTTTCCGAAAAGAGGTAACACTTTTTTAAAAATTTTCTTAAAAAATCATTTAATCACCAGTTACTTACCATCGCTTGAAGAAGTACAATCATATTATTGAAACATGAAAGCTTTTGTGTAGTGATTTCAACATGTTTTTATTATAATCTCTTATAATAAAAATAATAATAATATATTGCTCTACTTTGTATTGAGCACTTTTTAAAAGTAAATGCTATGAACAGTGGATTTTTACTCTGTCCAATCTGTTCTTTCTCTCATTTAGTTATTGCTCTTATTTTCTGATAATGTTGTGTATGGGTGCTAGTATATACAAAATTTGGCATGTTTATACACATACAAAAATGTTAAAAATTCTTTTAAAAATGTTCGTGCTTGATGATTTGTACCAAGCTTTTCCAATTATGATTAGTAAATATAATTTTTACTTAATAATAATATCATCTTAAGGCTGACATTAATATATAATTTTAAAAGATTTAAAAACTTAATAAATTTTTCTAATTAAAATTTTAAAAAATGAAAATAATTTTTGTAAAAATTCATTATTCAATGAAAATTTTTTTTCTTTAGACAATAGTGTGCTTAATATATCTTATTTACAAAAGCTTTTCTAATTAAATATTGTCATAATTTTATTGCATTTTTTGTTTAATGATTCAGAGCAGATTTTCAGTAAAAAACAAATTGGTAATTAAAATTCTCCAAGGATTACTGCTTTTAACTAATATGAACATGAAGAAAGTACTATTTTTATTTCTCAAAATTTTATAAAATTAAGTGGAGGGAACTAAAATTTTCTAGAAAAAATATTTCAAAAATAATTTTATTCATATGTGAATAAGTCCTGAAAATTTAATTAAAATCTGACCATTATTTGATTTTTCTAAGAATTTCAAAAATAATGTTTTTTAATAACAAAAAAATATGTTAAATTTCCCCTACTAATCTTTGGCCCACCAATTGACACAAGAAAGCTTTTTAACAAAAACTTCGAATGTGGTAGAAAGAATTAAAAAATTTAATAAAATATAAAAAAGTATTTTTGGTCTTTCCTCTTAATAATAACAAATATTTTGACAATAAAAACTTTGTTTTTATGAAGTTTGGGGCCTTTTACATTATGGTATGCTCCTTTTCAGTGAATTTTTGAAGAAGCCTACATTAAAGTAATTTATACTGATATTTGTATGGATGTGAAGAGAACCTCTAAAGTGAATTTTATTGTGTTCCAATACAATTCCAAATTCTAGTCAACAAATGTTGTAAATTACAAAACCTGAAATTAACATTTGTTACACCCCCTCATTTACAGTCATGATTTGGATCTGTTTGTTGTTCCTTAAACTGAAAGAGACGTTTTTATATCCAGTACTAAAGCTGAATTTTGTTGTGCACAGTTAGATGAAAATTAAACAAGAACTTTTTCCTTATGTGTGGAGGACAACTTGGATAGAATACTCAGAAATAATGTTTACTGCTAAATGTTGGCTATACTGAAAAATAAATTTATAATTTGGAAGAGAAATAAATTTATTTCATTCTGATACCAATTTCACTATTTTGTTTGATCTAAAATTTGTGTTATACGATTGGAAACCTTATTTATCAATCAACCCATTAATTTGAAAGAGAAATTTATTTAATTTTGAAAACAATGGCCTCATTCTATCTTGCCTAAAACTTGTTTTGTATGATTGAAGACATTATTTATCAATCAACCCTTGTTAGAATTCAATAAGTAGTTGGCTGAACATATATTTTGGGTTATTGATTGACTGAAAAAGATTTTTACATATCATATTTCATAATAAGGGTGTTTGCAAAGAAAAACATTCTGCCCATAAGACTGCTCTGATTATGAGCTACAGTATTTATAAAAAGAGCCTAATTTTAACATTTTCAGGATTGAAAAATTTCTTGATGAGCTTTGATTGACACTCAAACTCAAAATGTAAAACTGCCTCCCTAGCCATCTTCAGGTCCATTGTTTTTGGCTGATATCTGTTGATTATTGTTTTATTTATTGAGATTTGAATTCTTATTCATTCCAGATATCACCATGATCATGGCAATTGTTCTCATGAGATATTACCTAGATTTTATTAATTTAAGCCTACTACTAGATTGGCTCGAAGAGCCGAGTTCAAATTCCATTTAAAATCCATTGCATTCACTTATGCGCTAATACCCTTGGGAAAGTTATGAATCCTCTTCTTCTTCCCCCAGCTATTGGTAAATAGCAGGACAGACAGAGTTCTATAGTAATTCTATAGCCTTGGATGGCAACTGGTCTACTGCAGAAAGTAATGGCAACCTACTGCAGGAAAAAAGTCTGCCTCAGAAGTTATGTATTGAAAGATACATGATCGCCTAAGCATGTATCACACATGGTACATAACTGACTAGATTGGCAGAGAGGTCTCTTCATCTTAAAATTGAAATGACTCGATGTAACTGTAAGTTCTATGTTAACAATTTCTTCTCTCACATTTCTGCATGTGGAACTCATTTCTGGTTTCTTGCTTTTCGACTTTGATCTTTAAAAATTTAAATGAAATGTAAATCATTATCTTCTGTCTTCTTAATTCCTGTTCTTTTATTGTGCTCTCTCATTAAGAATGTTTTCTTTTTCTCATATTCTCTCACACTCAGTAACCATTTGTGTCTTAGTGGCTTTATTGCTTTGCTTCGGTTAATGATTATTAAAAAAAACATTTTGAAATATTGTGTATTCTTTTGCTACATATTTTAACCAACTCCTATATCCACTATACAATCATTGTAATGGATATCAGTGATGTATTTTTGGAGCCTTTATATTCAAAGTCAGAAAAAACAAAAAACTATTAAGGGACAGAATCTTGTATTAAAATATAAATATAGTTGTTGGATATCATCAAGAATAATAAATTAATGGAATGAACTTAAAACAAGCTAAAATAGTCATATTTTTTCAGTTATGTTCTCTAGTTCAAAGTTCAATCAACTCCTTGTCACTTGTGTGGAAATTAGAATGAAACAAGTCACATGAAAACTTAAAGACAATGACTCAGGAGGTTACACATCAATAGTCATTACATTGATTTCAATAGCCAAATGATTTTCTCTTCATTGTTAGTATTCTGTTTGCAGCAGGGGTCATCAAATTAATTTCATTATTGATAGGCAATGACATGAAATAACAAGAATTATTGCATTGACAAAGTTCAAAGCAATGTTTACCTTGGGCATCTTTTCCACAAAAGAGACACCTTGATTTTGTGAATGACTGAGAAAATAAATTTCAATTAAAAACACAAAGACTTTCTCTCTCTTTCTCTTTATCTCTCACAACATAAATGAAACCATTCTCATATGACCAATTTGACTTATCTCCACCAAAGGGAGATAAGCACATTCTGTATCCTTACAGATGAATAAGGACTCATATTCTCACATTAATGCACAAGCATTCTATCATAAACAGATCTACAGAAATAAATACGTGAACACACATACATTTCAATAAATAGACTCACATGAAAATGCATGCTTCCATACATAATGGAAATATATATATATATATATATATATATATATATATATATATATATATATATATATATGACTCATATATATTTTAACACACAGTTATCTGAAAATGCATATTTATGTATATGTTCATATGTATAGCCAGCAGTA
>OZ010583.1:51458623-51538623 GCA_963932145.1 Acanthosepion lycidas
ATAGCAGCCATATGAGAGTCTAGATTTGATGAGGCTATTTAATAATATTATTCATTTTCAGGTTAATATTTTTGTATTAAAAATCACAAAGAGCTTCACAAATTAACAAAGGTCACATCACTTGAAGATTTCCAACAGCAGTAACAGCAAAAATGTGCAATTCATATAAAAGAAAAAAATAATAATATAATCAAGATGTCAACTTACCAAGTTACCAAAAACAAAAAACACTTACTGAACTTGAGAAATCCAATTTCCTAAAAAACTATTTGAATGAAAAGATTTCATAAATGTCAACTAACAGTAAAGCTAACTCTTTGATCAATGAATATCGAATGTCTCCTGCCTGGAAATGGCTAATTTTACCATTATTATTAAAAAGGACATTCTAATTGTATAGTGAGTGGTTTTAATGACTTACACAGTTTCTACTAAGCCTTGAAGGATGAGATACAGACAAAGATTAAAAACACTTTTAAAAAGAATGAAAAAAATGTTAACTTTATGAAAAGCTCATATTATCACAATTAATATTCAAAATCAAATTTATAATGCTATTGGCAAGAAGTTTACAGATGTATTTCCATATGAGCACTTTTCAAGACTTTTGTCCAAAAGCAGCTGCAACTAAAATGTGTAGTACAGGTAAGAAGGGAAAATAATGACATAGTGAAGATGCTGACTTTTCACACTACTATAAACCAAAGGTTTGGAAGAAATCTCTGACCAGTACTAGAAACAACAATAAAATTTAATGAACTTGAGAAGAGATTTTATAAATTTCAACTAACAGTAGCATTAACTGTTCAATCAATGAATGCCAAATGTTTCCTGTATGAAAATGGCTAATTTCACAATTCCCATTCCCAATCAGCAATAATTTCCTAAATCTTGTAAAAGATAAATCAATCTAACATTAGAAAAAATAATTAATATATATATATATATATATATATATATATATATATATATATTAATTATTTAATAACTGATACAACAAAATACAGCGATAATGAACATGCAACCACCCCTTATCTGGATGAATGGATTTCTCTGTATCCTTGGAAACGTGAATTATGAATTTTTGAAATGGAGCTAATGTCTTTAATTTAATTAAAAAATTTAATTTGAAGCGTTTAGCTTCCATTTTTGAAACATGGTTATTACTGTGTAGCGAAAAAAACATATTTTAAATCAATTAATTTATAATATTAATGCTCTGTAAATTTACATTGAGCACTATTTTGTAAAAATAAAAATATCTATAAGAACACCGGATTATCTATCTTACTGTTCTTTCTTTATATATATATATATATATATATATATATATATAATTCTATGACTTTTGTTAGTTTGTCGGTTCATCCATCCAATACTCTAAAATAGCCATAAATTGACTGATCAAAACAAATTTGGGAGGAGAAGTGCAAACAGGTAAGTAGGTACAAAGTACTGTTGGTTTTACTAGGGTGTGTAGCTTCATGCAATAAATTTTCAAACATACAATATACTCCCATTTATCTATCTATCTACATTATATCAAATTTTGTGACTTCCGTTTGTCTGTCTATCTGTCACTCTCTCTAAAATAGTGATATTGACTATTGAAACCAAATTTTGGGCAAGAAATGCAAACAGATTTAATGATTAAAATAACAAATACTACTTTAATAAAACTTAAATATTGTTTTTTTCATATCTTTTCTTTATGTCTTTATATATAAGAATCCAGTTTACAGTTCACCCTGCATTTGTGAGAAATATAAACAAATCACAAGGCCAAACACTTCAAAGTGTAAAAAACTCCTAAGAATTTGTTTTTCCCTGTTCAATAAGAAAAAAAGAAATTTCTTAAAAAATATTGTTTACCATGTAGTCTTATAAAATTAAATTAAAAAAATTATTAAACTGCAAAGTAGGGTTTTTGTATGTGAATTCTGTTAGTCTGCCCATGAAACCCTCTAAAATAGCCACACATTGACCAATCAAAACCAAATTATGGGGAGAAGTGCAAACAAGTAAGTGGGTACAAAGTACAGTTGGTTTTAGTAGGCTGCATAACTTAGTACAATAAATTTTCATTCATTTTTTGGAAAAATAAAAATTTTATTATTTAACATAGAAAATACTTTCACTATTTTAAAAACAATTTAATGATTAAAATAACAAATATATTTTTAATAAAAATGCAGTGTTGTTTTGGCATATCTTTAAGTTTTTATATACAAGAATCCAGTTTCCAGTTCACCCTATGTTTGCAAGAACTACAAACAAATTAAGGCCAAATGCTTCAAAAAGCTGAAATTTGGCTCCAGAAAGAAATATTTACACATGGTCAGTTGTATGTTGTATACTCAAGAGTAAGAAATCCTAAAAATTTATTCTTTACTGTTAAAAACAAAAAAGAAATTTTCTTAAAAAATATTGTTTACCATGAAGTCCTATGAAATTAAATTAAAGAAATTATTAAACTGCAAAATAAGGTTTTCACCAAAATATTTTTCTAAAGAAATCAGCTTGTTCAAATTTCATTGATTGGTTTGTGAAACTGAACATGATGTAGAGTTTGTAAATCTTGATAAAAAATGTTAACAATAACTTCAACAATACTAAATACTATAAGAATTTCAGCATGCATTAGCATGTTGCAAAACAATTCTAGAAATATAAACAACACCATTAAACTATTGAACCCAAACCAATTAGCTGAAATTATTATAAGAAACTTAATACATAGATACATGTCACTTAATTACAAAAACAAATAAATTATAACTGTTAAAGTAAAAACCCCCAACAGACACAATAACTACAAAATCAAAACTACAATTAACTAATGTAGTTTGTAAATTTTCATGCCAGCTTAGAGAATGTTTCCCTAATAATAATAATAAATAATAAATTAATTTGCCACATATCTGATAAATCTCCTAAATTGCGCATCATCAATCAATATAAGAAAAAAAACAAGAAAACCATCAAATATTTATAGATACTACAGAAATATTTTATTATATAAATTGTAAATAACATTGACATATATGAGAAACATTAACCATAAAAAAACTAAACAACTTGGTACAAATAAAAATTTATATTAAAGGATTATTTTAAGATTTTTTCATTTCCCATAAACTTTTTCACATGTCAAAATAGGTATACATACATACATACATATATATACATATTCCAAAGATATTGGAATGGCAAGGCCAATTCCTTTTGGTTTTGTTGTTAACTGAAAACATTTGGGTTTAAGATCAAAACACAATGTCTTCAGTGAACAATGAAAAGAAAGGAATTGGCCTTGCTATTCCAATTCCTTTAGCGGGAACTGTATGTATGTATGTATATATACAGTGGGGGGGGAAACAAATATTCATACACATACAAATTTTTTATTTATTGTATTTACAACTAATGAAAAAACATACTTTTGATATAATTAATTGTACACAGATGCATAATAACTAAATATGCACAGAAAACAGACAAAATTTTAATTTAATAGAAATAAATTTTGTTTATCCCTTTTAATGCCTGAAATGCATATTCATACAATGCAAATTTCAGATTTGAAAACTTTTAAATTGCTTTAATACTCTAGATTATTTAAGTGTAATATTCTAGAATGTTCCAATAATTTTATCAGTAGTTATTTGTAGCCTAAAAATACAAACAGAACATTCTGTAATTGATATTTGTGCAAGGTTACCATCAGGGCAAGAATTAATGAATAGACAAATTTGCAAAAGGAACTGATTGTTAAGCTCTGGAAGGAAGGTAAAAGTTACATGAAAATCTCAGACAACCTGAATATTCCATTTACTACCATTAGTTCATTCACTGCAAGGTATAAAAACTGAAAACTGTTGAAAACCAAAGAAGAACAAGTGCTCCACGGAAGATTCCGTGGAGCACTTGTTCTTCTTTAGTGTACAGTAAAAACTGTTTATTCATTAGTTGGAAATACAATAAATTAAAAATTTGTATGTGTAGAAATATTTGTTTCCCCCTACTGTGTATATATATATATATATATATATATATATATATATGTATATAATAAAAATGTAGTTTGATGGTATGCTGTATTTATGGGTAAAAGTGTTCAACATTAGGGATACAACATATGTAAATATAAATGAACACTGATATGAACACCGAGTGGGGACAGTCTGTTTTCATGGTTGAAAACAATCATTATGGCCTGAAGATTGTGTTCAAGCATGAAACAGACTGTTACTATTTGGTGTTGATCTCAGTGTCCACTTTCATATGTACATGTATATGTATGAAATTGATGAGATAATGAACAAATAGGAAACATTCATAAATTTAACATATCGCATTTATTAAAGCTTCATCAAAAAATGAAATATGGAGGAGAAATGAAAAACTGATATTTTTATCTGATATTTTTTGTGCTCTTTGTTTTCCATTGATTAAGAAAATTTCATGTGCATCTATCAAGTAGTGTCTATGAGTATAATTCTTGTGTGCATAGTGTATCATAATTCTAGTTTGTCTATGCAGGATTCAGATACTAATGTGTAATTATTTTTATGTATGCATGTGTCTAGTAGGCATTTTTATCCATGCTTGGTGGTCATCCACATGTTGATTTGGGGACGTTTTGTATGAGGGTGAAAGAATTTAAGTTGCAACAGTTGTGGCTTTAGGTAGTTGACATATGTTTATAGATGGCTAAGTATTTATCAGAACTTCCTCTAAGTTTTTCTTGTGTAATTAATTTTATGAGATTCCAGTGAAGCAGAATGTATAAAAACTCTGACATTTATAAGTGGTCATTCCTTTTAAACAGATTTGCATAAAAAGTATAAAATATTTGAATTCTGGTCTTGTATTATTGGTCCTCTTTAGTGGTCTTTCTTTGCGATGGTCCAGTTAATGGGAATCCTTTACATATATACATATTTGTTATATATATATATATTTTTTTTTTCATGAGGTAAGTACCATCAATCAGTATTTATTCCAGATTAATCTTTTCATACACATGTATTTTAATGGCAAAAAATGAATATTTTCCATTCATAAATGGTTATCAAGTCTTTATTCAACAAAACCAAACATATTCTTTTATTTTGATTTCTTTTTAGTTTTCATTTTATAACAGCCTCCCACCCACCTTGTTATTTTGATGTAAAACTAAGTGTGTGTGGGGTTTACTTCACACACTTATGTATGATTCATATCCACTAGTATTGTTGTACCATTAGGGTAATTGGTCATCCAGTACTATAAAACTGTTAAAGGTCAGCTCAAATTACTCCCTTGGTAATGAATGTGGTCCAACAAATGAGACAGCAATTAAAAACAAACGAATGAACACTCTCAGCCTTTTGCAAACTTATTTACAAGTTTATTGAGTGGTTAGGCATAACTCACAAGATGCATAAGGCAAATGTCAAACAGCTGGACAATTTTGCATAGGCTGTAACTCAGATAACTCAATAATAAGTTGACATTTACATTTCTATTGATTCAGTGCTTTAAAAAATGTATAGAAAAGGGAAAAATAAAACAATTGTGACAGCTCAAGAAGTACATTTGGTGTGTGTGATACTATAAAATCTAAATGGTGCAGCCACTTGTATCTGAAGATGCCCAGGGCGGCCAGCTAATCCCCATTGAAAATGCCAGCTCAGGCAGATTTCTGTTTGTTCAACACCCACAGAGCCCACCTGTGGTTTATGTTGCAACCTTGCTGAATGGACCTTAGTTACAGTTTTTGAGAGAGTGCACATTATCTAGCATGGCCAACAGTCTGAATAAGGCAAGTATGCTTAAACCCTCAGTCACAATGACTTGTGACTTCATGCTAGAACAACTATACATGTCTCCCAGTTTTACTCACAATGCTTGGGTCAAACGATTGGTATGGTTTTCAGGCACTTTTCAAAGGTGCCACAAGCTGGGATCACCTTCTCCAGTCTGATAAGTCACCTTCCTGACAAATGGACCATGTTGAGATATGAACTTGGGTCTCATGGTCAAAATGAAAGAAAGCGAACTTTGTAACCACTAAGCTATGTGCCCATATGTCTTTTTCTATCTTTTTTTTAATCAAGATGTGACATATTGTAGCTAGATCATTTTTGTTTCTTTTATATTTCTTTTTTGGTAGGCACATCCATTTTAAAACTTATTCACTGTTAGTGTATTTGAAAATTAAGATGTTCCAAGTGTATTCTACCTATTTGAAAATACTTGAGATTTTAAATAAAATCCATATGAAAATTTTTTAAGTCTAAACATTTTTTGTTGATGTGAAAATATTTTGGTACTACTTAAACCTGCATTAAAAACATGGGGTGTTTTGTTACCCCAAAAGGACTGGAAACCTGTTTCGTTTGTTCCCTCCCACTACTTCTCGGACTTAGTGAGTGTATGTAGCACACAGTTTGGTGCAATTGTAGTTTAGCTGTCATGGGAAGCAAATGTCAGGGACTCCATTTTCGGATATCTGAGGTGACAAATGCAGGGTTAAACTAACTGGTCTGCTCATAAAAAAAGGTAAGAATTTTTTTTGACAATTTTTGTAAATGAGCATTCGTTAAAGTTTCCTCTACCCAGAAGATTTGTCAGAATAGAAAAATACTGAGTTTTTATCATTTTAGAAGTGGAGGTCCTCTTCATAATACAAATACAGTGGCAAATTGATCCCCCACTTTTTAAAGAGTTATCTCTACTTTTTTTTATTTACAAATGTCAAGTTTTAAACTGTGATTGTGTCATTGATAGCTGCATATTATTATGAATTGAAAAAAAGGCTAACATCAGGTTGGTATTTGGTGCAAGATGACCTTCTTAGGCTAACATCCATTTTGAAACACCAGTTCCTGTAAAATAACCAAAGTTAAGAAATGTCAAGCCTGGCCACTTCCTGGTTGGGTGACCATTTGGGCACACTAGATGCTGTAAATCTGGATGTTTGGTTGATGTAATTATTCACTTATGTGCAAATACTTTATGGTTAATTAGTAAGACTTGTATCATTAAACTATTATTATTTTTTAAAAAATCTTACAATTTAAAACTATTTTCTTTCTTTAAATATCCTGCAAAGGGTCGATAAGCCATAGAAAATCACTCAATCAAAAAAAAAACTACCTAATTGGCAGATAGATACACTTTAGCCTTGATGGGCAATCTATCAAGTGATGGTGTCCTGATAAAATCAATCCATTCCCCAGCATTCTGGTGGCTCATGGGGATGTATCAATTAAAAAATCCACAATGCTTGAAATTCTTAAAGAAATAAATCATGTCAACTCGTAAATCGTCACAAGCAGAAATAGCTTAAGTTTAAAATGTATTTTTTGCAGTTATATAAAACACAAACCTCTACCGAAATGCATTATATAATTATATATATTTTGTAACAGCAGAGATTTAAGGTTAAAAGTAAACTAAATGGCCTGACTCATTGTTAAAATATTAAATGTATTTTCCTCCAGTGCCACAATAATTTTAAGATCAGCACAACCATTAGCAGGAAAGGCATGAACATCTGAAATCAAAGACCAGATTCTTGCATACATTGGTTTTCTTACGCTTTCTGTTAATCGGTAAATTTTGGACATTAAAACAGAATTACAGTGAATAATTCAAGCATTAGAAATGAGATGCTACAGAACTATATAGGGTATCCACTACACAGGCCATATCACAAACAATGTAGTGCAAGACATCATCAAACAAGAAACAGTTAAAATGGTATGGCCATGTCATAAGAGCCAAAAAATTTTCACCTGCTAATTGGACAAGGTACCATCTTGAAAGAGGCAGATAGAAGAAAATATAGGCTAACAAAATCACTGAGCAGACTTGAAAATTATCCACAGAGATTCAAGCATTTGCACACAACTGGAAAATATTGATGAAATTGGGTAGCTGCTCAGCTGCACAGCAACCCTACAACCACACCCAGTTATGGGGCTGGTGATGATGATAGCAGTGATGACGAGGATGATGATCATTAGCTAAAAGTCAATATCTCAAAAACTAATTTTCTATACAGACATGACTTTCCTCTATAGAGATTTGGAATAAAACAGTCTTCATTGCTCCATTCCTGCCCACAGTCTGGCTTTGTGATAAGCTCAGCTAAGTAGAGTCAGACTCAAGAAACAAAGATCACTGATGATAGAAGAAAAAAAAAACTCTAACCATGACTTGAAGCTGCTGACTAATTCAAACCTAACTGTAAAGTCTTTGAGTAAAAATTAAAATTCATGTTGAGCAGGATTTTTCAAGATTATATTGAGAAGCAGTTACTTTCAAGGACATATTGATAAGCAGGTATTTTCAAGAAAATATTGATAGCAAGAAATTTCTACCTTCTCCATTCCAGTTTTTTTATGTTCATTTTTTCATTCTACCTATTCAGACAAGTTTCACTTGTTTTTTTGAAAGCCTTTTTGCATTTTGTACACCTGAACTGTATACATACTATATACCTGACTACAATTAGCATTTTAACAAATATTAGTGTAAAAGTAAAAAAGAATTAGCTGATAAAAGTTCTCAGGAAAGTAGTTTGGTGATATTGTCTTTCAGTTGGAGATTGATTAAATGCCCTGGAGACATTTTAATGTGTACATCATAGTGATGGAGTGAGTATAACATTACATTCATCATTTTGACTCAGCATGATCTCAAATTCACACTCTCATAGATCTTGTTCTTTTAATTTATAATATACAATCAATATCCCATGATCATACAAACTGTTAATCACTGACATACATACATATATATATATATATATATATATATATATATATATATATATATATATATATATATATAGAGAGAGAGAGAGAGAGAGAGAGAGAGAGAAAGAGAGAGAGAGAAGTTATATATATATATATATATATATATATATATTTGACAAAGAAATATATATACATATTTTAAGGTACATATATATTTCATATTATGATATATATATGCACACATTCTCATATATATAGAGCAAGACAAGGACGGCTCTCGGGTTGATGGCACACCAGGCAAGCTTTTTTAAATTTTCACAGGGAGAAAAATTGAAAATGTATAAAAACAAGTTTATTACAATATAGAACTCAATACAAGCAAAAGAAAGCATTCATTATACTACCTAAAATATTTTTTAAATCTGGAAATCTTTTGATGGATATTTTTGCACCTATCTTCTTATAAAAGGTCATTTTCTATTGACAAAATAGCTAAAGAATTGAATCTGTCTTGAGTCATGGATGACTGTAAATATGATCCCAAACACATGACATGGTAGCATGAAAGAGCCCTCAGCCTTAATGGTGCACTGAGTGACTTCCTGAGTTGTTAGTATTTTGAGCCTGCCCTGTATATCAATAACATAATTATATATATATATATATATATATATATATATATATATATATATAATGAAAAACAAATCACTTTAATGTACCATTACGATAATTTATTTCACCTAAATCCTTTTTTAATGGTACATTAAAGTGATTTGTTTTTCATTACATATTAGCTCTGTCCTAACATTGAGCTCTCAGGATTTCATCCTCTTTGGATTTACCAATTCGGTTTACCAAGTTCCTTATAACTTAAATATATATATATATATATATATATATATATATATATATATATATAGAGAGAGAGAGAGAGAGAGAGATAAACCTAGGGAGCCAGGTTTCACCTGGCTCACTAGGTTTATCTAGGTCTGCTCTACGGTTGTATTGAGCTCTTTTAGTTAGTTGTTTACTCGTGTCTTTGGGCTTTAAACCTGTATCTGTGCGATTTTTTCAACAGAGTTTCATGTTTCTAGCTCTTTCTTTTTTTAAAACCTTTTTTTCCTTCGTGATTGATTTGATTATTGGCAAATCAAAAATTTGAAGGTTTTTTCGAAACGAGTATAGTTACCTATATATATATATATATATATATATATATATATATATATATATAGGCATGGTGGAGTAGTGGATAGCGGCTCGGATTGAGGAATCTAATAAGAGCCACATTTGAATTCCAGTCAAATCCATTACATTCACTTAGGAAAGGCATGAATCCTCTTCTTCTCCCTCCATCTATGGGTAAATAGCAGGACAGACTGGGTTCTATACACTTGGATGGCAACTGGTCTAGGAGAAGGACAACTCTGAATTCAAAACCTGTGGAGGTCTGTTTGGGAACCTTGTGGCATGTAGTGCACTGGGTCTCTGTATTCAGCCCTTTAAAAAGTGTGGTTGGTTCTGCACAAAGTCTTTACCACTATAATCAAATCATATGTGCTGGTGTCTGGGCTGTCAGTTCTTAGGAACTGAGCTGCTCGACCCTCATATGTCGAATACGACAGGAGAGTTGACCATATATATATATATATATATATATATATATATATATATATATATAAAGGTTTGATCAAAAAGTATTGGGACTGTTGCTATGGTAACAGAGCTAAATTATGCAGAGTGAAGCCGCTTAGCACAGACTGACCCTGAACTCTGTCATGCATACACACTAAATTACAACATTCTCACTCATGTTGTTTATAGCAGTGCTGTAAGGACTGTGTAGAAAAAGGTCATCTCACCACACCACAGAGATTCCATAGTGACAATGGCTTGTGCATCAGTTTTTTGACAAGTTTCATCCTTTAGGACATGATCGGATTAAAATGATGTCTTTATTTATGTGACTATACATTATACCTATATATATATATATATATATATATATATATATATATATATATATATAATTATGTTGGGAAAAAATGCCATACATGGACCGGTTTGTCAGTAAAAGAATAGTATTTCAAAAAGACAGTTCTTCTATTGACACCAATATTATTTTAATTATACTCACTGCCTTGATAATGTTTATTTACAAGCTTATAAATAAATTAATTCAGCCAAAACACTGATACGTACAATTGTATTCAATAATGTGCAGTTCTGTGTAACACCAAACAAATGGCAGTCATGTTGGTGATATAATTTCATTGTCACTGCTTCAATTTTCAGGCAACCAAATTTTGATTGATTGATTGTTTTTTATGGCTTATCAACCTTTTGCAGGTTATTTAAAGCTAGAACATATTTCTCGATTATATGAATTCTTTGGAGATAATGTTGATTTACTGATATAAGTTCTACTAATTAACCTCTAGCTAGTGGAAGAAGAGATAGATTCATACTTTTCCTAATGGTATTTGTATGTAAATGAATATAACAAACTTAACTGGAATTGGAACTCATTTCTTTGACATCCAATTCTGAGCCATTGTCCCATGCAACACAAACATGTCCAAGCTTACAGCACCTGGAATTCCCAATTTAGATACTGACCATGCTCAACATTGCTTAACTTCAGTGATCATGTGAGAACTAGTTTTTCAACATGATATAGGAATAAACCATCATGCAACATGGGTCACAAGGCATATTTGATAATGAGGTAAGAATTATTCAAATTCTTCCTAATCATAAAACAATGCAACGGACTTCTGAAGAAGACACTTATTCAGTTCATAGGGAATAATGTCATGGATGAACTGTGAGTCCAACACATCATTTCCTACCATGAACGCAAAGGTTATGACCATTTTAAGAAGCTGACTGTCTCAGAGTCACAGCAGTTGATGGTTAGGGCCATTAGCCTAGTACATCTTTTGTTTCCTTTGTCAAATTGGAAACTACTCTGTTAATATTTCTCTAAAAGAGAAATGATAATTGCTCTAAATGGTGTATATTGATCTGGGTAGTATACAGAGTATTCTGAACCAAACCCTTTATTTAAACTACAGGGGTAGACTGTTTTCATTCCACTGCTCATGGCTAGGGATAATGTCTAGTTCATATTTTTACTTAGTACTGCTCTGTTATTGGCCACCCATTTTCTCTGAGGGCAAATACACACTGCCTGACCATGGGATTGAACACACAGTGACTATGTCACAAAATTTACAAACCAGTGGTTTAATCCACAATCCCATTTTTCTTTTGTTTAATTTCTCACTTTAGGCAAAAGTCAGGGACTGAATTGCCCAACTTCTTCCTGTAGTGTTGTGAGTGCATGTCACTTATTGTATTGTTTTGATTCATCAATATATATATATATATATATATATATATATATATATATATATATATATATATATATATATATATATATATATAATACATATATATATATATATATATATATATATACGCATATACATACTTATATATATATATATATATATATAAATACATATATATATATATATATATATATATACGCATATACATACTTATATATATATATATATATATATATATATATATATATATATACCACCATATAATTATTTAGCATATTTGTGTATATGTATACACAAATAGACAGAAAAATATATATTTGCCTTGATAAAATCCCTCAGAGGACAAAACATGTTGGCTAAGATAAGGCTAAGATACATTTTTGTATATGTATATATATACACACCAATACATACATATATATATATATATATATATATATATATATATATATATATATATATATATATATATATATATAGATAGATAGATTGTGTTGTACCTGAAACTCCAACTGGTGCTGTCGATGAAGGGTAATATGTATATTTAGTAATATATATATATATATATATATATAATATTGAGAGAGAGAGAGAGAGTGTGTTAGAAAGAGGGAGAGAGGGCACCTAATCAGTTAATTTAGATATCCATCCTGTTGTTTTTCTAATTCCTTTCTGAAAGTAATTTTACACTCAAGGTAATTACTTATTTTCATTGTATTTATCATTCAGATATACACTATGTTTTTTTCCACATTGGCATCTATACATTACCTTATGGAGAAACATTTCTCCATATGCTCACACACATCTACAAGCATAAACACACCCACCTATCCACATACATGCACTTAACTCAACACAAAACACATACAGATATATCTATATAATTCAATGTCTTAATTTATATTTGATGCTTTGTAAAATATCAATAATTATAACTTCATTTTTTTAGAAGATGATAATTTTTAGAATTATGTTTCACAATTTACAATTTTCAAAAGCACCTGTTTTTGCATTCTGTCATTAATTCCCTTCAGTCATTAATACTACCATGGCCTCTGTTTTTTAAAACTTTACGACCCATCTACCATTTGAAAACACTCAGAGCAATATCATTGAAACTTTTAAGATTTCAGCAAAAGATTTTTCTTTTTTTATACCCATTGGTAATAATGTTCTTTGGTCATTCATTATTTATTTTTGAGAATTATTTTATCTAAAGATAGGGTGGACAAACAAATAAACACTGCATGGTGACTGTCAGTTTCATGCTGCCATGTGATCTTCAGGCAAAATGTACAGATGTCTGAAGATTGCATTATCATATGAAGCTGACACTCATCATGTAGTGTTGATTCCTTTGTCTGCACTTCCTGCATCTCTTTCTCTCTCTCTCTCTCTATATATATATACATCTAAATTTTTTTTAATCAGTATCGCCCCATGCAAGGCAGAAAAGCCACTAAAACACAAGGGGTTACAGGGTGTGGAAGAATTAGGGACAGAAACATTAATAATGAATGGAAAGAGAAAAGACTAATCAGGAGGACAGTAGATAGTGATTGACATTGCATTTAAATTTTTGCAGATTAAAGTTGATTGGAAAGCATGGAGCTGGAATGAAGTTCCACAAGTGAGAAGTGTGAGAAAAGGAACTGTTACTATAAAATTTATGGCTACATCTAGCCACTTCAACTTTAAATTGATGAGATCTCAATGCCAGTCTTGAACTGCACTTAAATTCAAAAACTCTACATACAATAACGAGGAGCTCATCTGAACAATTTTCCATGAAAGTAAACATAGGTAACTTTAAAGTGATGGGAAAGTGACTAAAGCTAATCCGCCAGATCAGGACCAATAATATTGCTGATTCTTCTTTGGATCTTATCAAGGAGCTCAAGGTAAATAACAGATGCACCAGACCATATGTGGCAGCAATATTCTAAATATGGATGAATTGTAGACATAGATATGCAAGTTTCATTCTGGAGAGAAAAATTGTCTCTCCCAACACAATAATCCATCTTTCTTAGCAGCTGACCTAGCAGTGAATTCAATATAGTCTTTCCACTTCATGTCAGCTGAGAACATGTGCCCGAGAAAGTGCAATGTGTCACTTTCCTGGAGGTTAGCATCCTTGATGGAAGGTAGCAAGGAATCTCTCAGATAATTAATGGAGATAAGTTTAGTTTTGGAGGCATTAAAATTAACAAGCTATCTTTTGCCCCAGTTAATGATGGACTTGGGATTGTTTTGGACATAGGCTGCCATTTTGACCTTGTCAGTCTGATAAGCTTTTCTATCAAGGCAGGAGTAAATGGTTGTGTCATCAGTGTAGATACCAAGTTGAGAGTTGATGTTATCAGATAGGTCATTAATGAAAATTAAAAACAGAGTAGGGTCAACAATATATCCCTGAGAGACACCCACGTTAGTACGAAAGGATCTAAATGAGTGGCCATTAAGGATTTTTTTTTTTTAAGCATTTCACCCCAAGCAACTGGAGATGTCGATTGACATTACACTTGAATAGCCAGAGATTATAGCTCTCAGAAGAAACAGGAATAGGGAAGGGACTTCCACAGTTGAGAGGTGTGAGACATGAAGCTATTGGAGTAGAAGAAACGGCTACATTTAGGAGTTTTGACAGTGAAGGGGTGAGAGCGGGATGCCAGCCTTGTAGGGCGCTTGAACTCATGACGACTGGGAACCAGCAAATGCAGCTCCTCGGAGCAATTTCCATGAAAGTATTTGTAGAACAGGCATAGGGAGGCGACGGCGCGTCTGTGAGAAAGTTACTGTAGACGAGATGCCAGAGTAGGGCCAACTACATTGCATATCCGCCTCTGGAGCCTATCAAGAACCCCGAGGCAAACAGAAGGGGCACCAGACCATATATGGCAGCAATACTCCATAACTTTCATTTCATGATTTGATAGGAAAGACTTTATCAGCTCAAAAATGTGTCCAGAGACACCATAACTTTTCAGCTTGTGGAGAAGAAATAAATGCTAGACTCGGTCAAAAGCATTCGAGATATCCAGTACTACAAACTGGGCTCACCGGTTTTATCTCAAGCATGATATACTCTTTTTGCAATTATCATCTGTACATGAGCAGTTAATCTGGTGAAATGAAAGGCATATTGCTTAACTGAGAAAAGGCCCTGCAATGAAAGATGATGAACCAATACAGCATTGATTAAGGCCACTAGGAGTTTCCGAAAAACAGGTAGAAGGTTAATAGGCTGATAGTTGGAAGGATCAGACGGCTGACAAGAGTTCTTAAAAACTGGAACAACAGGTGATGACTTCCAACAGGCAGGAAAGCAGGATGCATTTAATATACAGTTCAAAGAGAACAGGAGCCAGCTTGGGAGCACACTTTTTAATGAAATACAAATCAAAAATGAATAATGCATAAATAAAATAAGCAATCTAAAAGGCATGAGCATAAATAACCTAAAGTCCAAAGCAAAAATAAACTGCAATGAACCAGTTCTTCTCTCTCTACACCCCTTAATCTTCCAGTGAGCTACATAGATAGATCTTGTTAAAAGAGTAGTAACATATGGTCTGCAGATTGTTTGAGGCATACAATTGATGGTAATCGTGCAGTGTTGATTCCTATGTCCACACTGTCTATCTCTGCATATGCTCAATTTTCAATATTGTGCAGTCTTCCCGCACAAATATAAAAATATTTAAACAGTACACACACACACACACACACACACACACACACACATATATATATATATATATATATATATATATATATATATATATATATATATATATATATATAATAAAGTGTCTTCTTATCTTTACTTGGAGTTTTGAAGATTCTGAATTCCACTCATTAAGAGACAAAACTATTTTTTTTATCAACTGGGTTGAGTGTGAAAAAGTATTTGTTGTTAGCATTCTTTTTTCATTCAGTTTTTCCAGTTACGAGTCCTTTTTTAAAGCTGATCGTTTTGTGTTCATTTTGTTTAGTTCTTTTTTTGTAACAGATTTAATGTTTAGTATAGAGCTTAGAAAAAATTTGCAGTGTGAGATAGGCAAGAAGTAAGGCATGTAGCAACATCAACACGGCAAAGGGCACTCCTTTAAAGGAAAAAAAGGGCAAAAATATTTTAAGTCAAGTGATAGCAATTGCTGTATGAGTCGTACGATTTTTGAATCAAGTATGTGCAATACCGGGCCATGCTGCTAGTCATATATAAAAGCTTATCAAAATTAAGCCAATGATTATATATCTGTCTACAGATTTATTGATGCAACATGATCTATATAGCTATTTATCCACAGTGATTCATTCTTGTATAGATAGATCAAAGTATATGAATGAAACATGATATTTATGAATGGGATAGATAGATATGAATTGTCCTAGATAGATATATATATAAGAATGGTTCTAGATAGATGTGAATGGTCATAGATAGATAGATATGACTGGATCAAGATCCATAGATAAATAGATAGATGTGACTGAACCGAGATAGATAAATAGATAGATATGAACGGTCCAAGATGAATAGAACAAACCAAGATAGAGAGATAAACATGAATGAATTGAGACAGATAGATAGATAGATATGAATGGACCAAGATAGATAGAGAAAAAGAATATGCAAACAAATATTACATATATGTACATACAAGTATTTCTGTACATATGATTGTGTATATATTCATCTTTTCTTATTGGTAAATGTTTTCCAATGAATGTATATCTTTGTTTTTGTTTATTTGTATTTTATCATTTAAGTATATGCACACGTGTATTTTTGTATACATAGAAGCTCACATATTAAGGAGCATTTCTTCACTTGTGTGCATACGAGTTCATACGGTTTCATTTGTGTATATGACTTTGCATGCATATTCATGTGCTGGGGACAAGAAGGCTGTGTTCATGACATATAATTAACAAATCTTTCATATTGTCAGATGGGGAGTCCAATGAATCCTTTATAATCTATATATTTTCAGACTTGATGGTGTCCCAGAGTTATCACTATTATTAGAGAAGCGAAAAATAAGCATAAACTTTTGTTCAAACATAATAAAACCACATGTATCATGATGGTAGTTTTAGATTAAATCAAATCAGGTCATGTAACCCTGACTGGTCATTAGTGTACATTCAGTGACCTCTCAGCAGTCTGGTTGCTCATCAGGAAAGCCATCCTGTAGAAATTTTGCAAACTGTCAGTCACAATATGTTTGAGAGGTTATAGTGAGGACTTTGAAGGCTTATTTGGTATAAAGCTGCGTATTTCACTTTTCAATTGCAAAAGCAGTTATGGTCATTTTGGGTTTCTTTATTGGTCAGGAAGGTAAAACTTTCAAATCTTCAACGGAATGAACTATTTGGTACGGAAGCATATTCTTCATTGTCTTTGAAAAGTTTGGTGTCAAGAATACCTGAACATTTTGTTAACTTCATAGCTTTGTTAAATGACAAAAAAGGCTTTGAGCAAGTGAAACCTGAGTGTCTTGATAAAGACTATCCTTCTTTGAACATTGTAGACTGGCCATGCAGAATCACAAACAGTACCAAATAACAGAAACCATATCAAGAGCAGCAACAACTAAAATGAATGTAACTTGAAGAGAAAATAATGATATATGTTGACATTCTATATTACCTCAAACAAAAGTTTATGAAAAAAATGTCCTCATCAGTATTGGACAGAGGAATAACAGTAGCTGATCCTGAGAAACGTGTAGTGGGAGGAAAGTGACACTTCATAAAGATACAGTCACCAAACCTTGCATTTCAAACCCAATGGACATGGTAATGTTAATAGTGAAATTAGCCATTTCCTTATATGGAAATTAGCCATTTCCTTATATGGAAATTAGCCGTTTCCTCATATAGAAATAGTCACCATTCACTGACTGGTCAGATTTATGAAACCTTACTCTGAAAAATATTTCTCAAGTTTACTTACTATTATCACTTTTTCTAGTACTGGTGAAAATTTCCTTCCTAACCTTTTGTTTAAAGTAGTATGGAAAGTCAATACCTTGATTATGCCATTATTTTCTCTTTGAGTTATATGTCCTATCAATTTTAGTTGTTGTGGCTGTTGAAAATCTTCAAAATGAAAATGGCTTTGGGTGAGTGAATCCTATGGATCTTGATGAAGCCCATCCTTCTTTGAACAGTGTGGACTGGTGCCAGAAAATCACAAACAAAGGATAGTACCAAATAACAGAAATCATATCACTTGAGGATTATCAACAGTGGCGACAACTAAAATGG
This sequence comes from Acanthosepion lycidas, assembly GCA_963932145.1. Classification (NCBI taxonomy): domain Eukaryota; kingdom Metazoa; phylum Mollusca; class Cephalopoda; order Sepiida; family Sepiidae; genus Acanthosepion; species Acanthosepion lycidas. The sequence continues at coordinate 51,477,009 of OZ010583.1, forward strand.
ATAGCACATGTAACTTGAAGAGAAAACAAGTCAAAGGGTAGGAAGGAAACTTCTATCAATCCTGATAACAGTAGCTGGACATGAGAAACTTGTAGTGGGAGGAATAAAATCTACTAGGCTTCAGAAATCTATTTTCCAGAAAAACTGAAGAGAAATATTTTTAAAATTTCAACCCAAAGTAGTACTATCTGCTTGGTAAATGAATGCCAAATATTTCTTTATTGGGAAATGGCTACTATTACTATTAAAATTACTATTTTGAGGCACACTAATAATTTACTATGAAGTAGTATAAATATACTTTTGGTTTTGAATCAGATCCCTTAATTCTTCAGAGTGAATGCCAATAATATAATTCTTCTTCTATGTACCGTGGCCCCTTAGGATGTGGGGGATCATGACTCTCCACAACTTCCTATCCTTTGTATCTCTTTAGCAAAGTTTGTCTTTTTACTATCCCTCACACTCCCTTTTCTGCCATTCATTTTCACAAGTTTGTTAGGTAGATTACTCACTGTTTCTTACTGTCCCTCTTGTCTTTGGTATGTCCTGTGAGTATCAAAGTTTCCATGTTTCTTTCCTCGTTATATGTCTAAGAAATTTCAATTGTCTCTTTCTGATTCTAAGTATAAAATGCCTTTTTGTTTCCATTTTCCTTAAATTTTTCCTCAATGCTCAAACATTCCATCAATGGTATTTGCAGCATCCTTCTGTAGATATTGGGCCTTGTCTCCACTTCATCTGTGAGGAAATTGTCCAGTATTCACTGCCATATAGTAGGATAGATATTACATAGCAGGTGAACAGTTTTTACTTTGTTTCTAATAACAATTTTCTGTTTCATAATACTTTCTTTAGTTTTTGGAAGGCATCTTTTGTGATTCCAATGTGTCTTTGAATTTCAGTTCAGATAGGTTATTTTATAATTTCTTTATTTTGGCATCTCCAATTCATAATCAACTCCTTTATATTGACTTGTATTTGATGAAAATTATAGGTTAAGTACCTTTCATCATGTGTCTCTGGTCTTTGAACTGTTTATTTTATAAAATGAAAATTCACAAATTTCAAGGCTTTGATATTTTTTTTTAACTCAAATGAGTAATTATACAGTAAAATCTTGGCAAGATGCCTAAGTTAGACCAGAGTAGATTTCAACAGCGTGTCTTTTGTTGCTAAATAGAGACCCAGTATAGAATTATTTATATAACAAAAAAGAAATGGAGAACATCTCTATATTAAAAATTATGGGACAAGCTGTACTGCATATGTTGCTGAAAATAAGATAATTGATTTTACAAGCATTCATAAGAGTTGAATTTTCTGCTCATTACCAGTTCTTGTTTTTTTTTCTATCAGGACAAAAATGTAATCTTTTTTTTATAGACATACTTCTTTTATGTTTCCTTTTAAGACATGGATGAAAATAGCTCTCCACAACTTCCTGTGTTTTGTTTCACTAAGCAACTTTTGCCTTTGTTCTGACATTCATTCACTTGACATTCTATACAATGGCTGAAACATTTTGAATGTGAGAGTAAAGATGAGAACAGCAATCCGAACAATATAAATAGTTACAATACCTCATTTCATAAATATAGACAGATGAGCCTTTAAGTTGGAGGACAATTGGCTGTAGTTTGACCTGGAGGGGGAAGGACTCCACAAGGTATACTTGTTCAAGGTATACTGTAAAATGAATGAATATCTTTCCAGCTTTCCACCCAGATATGTTGAGGAAACAGATCAGCTGTACAGCAACTCAATGACCACACCCAGTCATTGGGAGTGATGATGAATTTAAACCTCACTGTTCATAATACTTCTATTGTAACCTTCGATTAATCTTAACTTCAGTTTAACAAATATCAGCTGAAGAAGGCTGGAGCATACAATGGCCAAAACGTTGTGAATGTGACAGCAAAGATGAATACAACAGTCTGAACAATGTAAATAATGTAAATAATTACATCTCAGAAATATAGACGGATGTTATGAAATCTTCTTGTAAAAACATTTGCCCTCCAGCATTTTTTCTCCAATAAGATTTCTCAACTGTTCAAGGTTGGTAAGCAAAATAAAATACTGTTTAAAAAATAAATGGAATATCTACATAAACATGGATAGGCACTAAAAATAACATTTAAAGTAATAAAAATATGTTAGTTAGTAAGTAAAAATCCATTCAGTCAGTCGGTTAAGCATTAGGTTGGTACAAAAATAATGACGGTTTTTGACGTTAAAAAATACGTCAAAGACCCTCATTATTTTTGCACCAACCTAATGCTATACATTATATAACCTTGGATGATCATGTCACTTTCGATTCATGACTGACTAGCCAGAGATTCTCCTGCAGTAAGTTGCTGTTTTTTTCTGCATTAGACTGGTTGCCCACCAAGGCTATAGAACTCAGTCTATCCTGCTATTTAACACGTAGCTGGGAGAAGAAGAGGTGGATTCATACCTTTCCCAAGGATATTTGCATGAATGTAACAAACCCAACTGGAATTTGAACTTGCCTCTCAAATTTCTCATTCTGAGCCAATATCCATTACACCACAACTGCTGTGTCTCTTCAGGACGTAGGTGATCATGGCTCTCCACATTTTCCTGTCCTTTGTAGATCTTAATAAGTTTTATCTCTTTATTATTTCTCTCAAACCCTGTTCTACCATCCATTTACTCAAGCTCATCAAGTATGTTATGCACTGCTTTCATCTGTCCCTCTTTCCCTCAATCTGCCTTGTGAGTATCAAATTTTCCAAGCCCTGCTTCTTCATAACATGCCTTACTCCTCTTCCTAATGTTAAGTATAAGTTTCCCTTTTGTTTCCATTTTCTCCAAGACCTTGTCATTGCTCAGATGTTTGGCTCATGGTATGCTCAGCAACTTTCTGTAGAACCACATTTCAAGTCTTTTCATCAGATATCATATAACAGTTCAATACTCTTTTCTTTGTTTCTAATAAGATTTTTCTGTCTCTTAAATCTCTGCTTAGCTTTTGGAATGCATTTTTGGCCATCCCAATATGTCTTTGCACTTCCTGTCCAATATGTTGCACTTTCTGTCCTCTGTTAGTACACTTCCCAGATATTTAAATTTTTGTACTTGTTTAATTTTAGTATCCTCAATTTGGAATTTGCACTTTGGGCTGAATCCTTTTGCTGATAACCATGCATTCTGTTTTCTTGTAGTTTATACTTAGTCCTTTCTTCACACTATCCTTCATAGTTTCCTTTCCTTTCTGTGTAATCTGCATGTTGTTAAGATTGTGGTCACCAGTAATGGATCCTGGGAGTACTTTTAATTCTCTCAGAATTGCCTCACTGTATCGGTTGACTAAATCTGGTAAAATCCATGTCCATTTAAATATGTTGTTTATTTTTAAATTCTACCATCCTGGTGTTAATCTCAGCCTTATGAGAATGTCCATTAAATCTTAAATCTCTTATACTTGTGTCTGTTAAATCAAGGGTTTATCATATCTAAATTTAAAACTCTAAGTATCCATACTATCTTTGAACAGCTTGATGAGACAAAAAATTATCGGCTACCTCACAAAGATTTGTAGTAAACTCTATACAGCAATAAAAGTAATTCTAATTAAATGATTTCACTTTCCTTGAAATGATGTCAGATCATAAAAGCAGGTAAGTGTAAACATTAATTTGGTTTGCATAAAATGCATCTCTTATTTAGAAAGCCTAGGAAAAAAAAAAAAAAGAAAAAACTTCCTAAAAGTCTATACGAAGAAGGTTGTCAAAACTGAGATCCTCTCTAAAAGAAAAATAATTGAATTAAATCCAAGTGAGTAGGCAGAAACACATCTAGTAATTGTTTGGCAATGGAAGATCAAAATCAAGGATCAAAAATCAAATGATCTGAGACCACTCAAAGCGATCAAAACTTTCCTTGCTCTTGAATAATAAGAAATATATTCTTAATTACACTTGATAACATAGCTGCTGCCACAGATGTAGATTATAATGGTGTGGAGAATTCAGATAAAATCAAATTATTTATCTGCCGTAGGGATAGTCAGCTGGAATGATAACTTCTTGTTTAGAAAGAGGTCTGCTATAGACATTTTTATAGCTGAATGATTTTCATTTTTCTTTACAAAATTTCCAGCATCAGTGTATTATTATGGGGGTCAAAACTTATAAAATTCTCAGTAGAAAGACGAGTATCAAGCCTAGCGGCTAACGTTCAAAATCAGGATTCAGTTACTGTAAGTTAATGACGAGCCTCATCTTGGTACTTAATAAATCACAGAACTAGTTAATTTTAATGCTTTAACTATGTTGTTACCAAGTAAATGGTTCAGAAATGACAAAACAAGTGTTATAGATATATCATATATTAGACAGTAAGTACAAGAGAAAAGTATTACATGACTAGTGAGTGTGTGTCAGTTGACCCAGCATTCAATCTATTCGACTGTTCCCCTTTCCCTTCTCTCCCCTTTCCCTTCTCTCCTACTAATCTTATAGTAGGTGGAAGAGTCCAACATAGACTCTTTAGAGGGAGGACACCACAACAAACTATTAGAGTGTATCGAAAGTATTTCATTTTTTTTTTATAGATCTTAACTCTAAAGCTTATATTTACACATCTAATGGCTATCTATGACTTCAAATTATTATTAATTTCATTAAAATATATTAGAGTATATCAAATTTTTACAGGCTTATTCCATGTACATATCTAAAGACTTTCTATAACTTTACTATATTATTAATATTAGTATTATACATTATGGTGTATCAAAAGTATTTTTTATTTTTACTTCCTTTTACTCCAATGTTTATTTCATGTACACAGCCATAACTCCCCTATATTAGTAATATTATCATTATATATTTGGATGTTTTCTTTTTTTAAATGATAATACTGGGCCCAAGAACTACTCAAGGTAGAGGGTTACTGATTGAGATTGTAAGGGAGGGGTATTAACAGAGTATGGTGAAGATGAGTCGGATAGATATTGGTTGACCCTGGACTTAAAGAGACCAAGATTGTAGTTATCAGGGAAGCATTCCCTCGGGAGATTGTTACACAAAGTAACAGTCGTGGAGAAACTGAGTGGGACTTGTTTTTATCAAAGGAACATGAAGGTAATGAGGTGGGATCTAGCAGTGTAGCTCTGAGTTGGTGGTATTAAGCAGTGTAACTCATCTGAACATCTCCAAGCAATATAGTAGTGAAAGATTGGCAGTGTTTTTTTTTTCTGAAGGATAAAGGTTGCAGGGTGGAGAATAATTCATTACCTACAAGGGGTATATGTAGAAAAAAATTCCACATAAATTAGTTACCAGAAAGCACAACTGTAGTTGTACACTTCATCATAGCATTGAGAGACACTCACCAGAAACTGCTGCATGGTTTAAATCCTATTCACAAAATGGCACTATGGTATCCTTGATATTATTCATCATCTGCTGATAGGATAGCCTCCTTAGGAATTACTCCAAGGTTTGTGTCTCTGACTATCAGGCAGATAGTGCCGACCCAGAAAAGTGTTTACCTCTTGATGAAGAGGCAATCAATTTAGGTTTGGAAAGAAATTATAGGCATCCTACCTCAAGTGAAACCATAATATTAGCCCAGTAATTAGGTAGCAGAACTTCTCCATTGGTTAGAAACATCAGGCACCAAGACAGGCTTGCTCAAATGTGAAGACTAATAGACCTACTAGGCTGTTAGGTTACTAAGGTTGCTCAGAAATGAACCAATATCTCTTACCTCCATTTCAGGAAGAATTACTAAGAACAGAAATACTAGTGTAGACTGAGATGGACTCGGGGACTCAATTGTGGATGTTTTACAGGGTATTCAAACTTTCAAACTGAAATGAGAGGAAACCGGAAATCGTTCATAAAATTAATTCAGCAGATATACAAAAATAGAAAGGTTGTAAGAAAAGGATGTGTCTTCTAACCAGACTTATTCAACATTGAGACAATACAGGATTCATTATTGGTGGCCACAATCTTAACAAGATAGAATATGTAGATGAAACAGTGTTGACAGCAGACATGGAAAGGAAACTGCAAGAACTACTGTGAAAGGTAGTGAAGGAAAGCAAGAAGAAAGGACTAAACTTCAGTTGCAAGAAGATGGAATACATGGTTGTTAGCAAAAAGAACAGACCAACATGCAAATTACAAATTGAAGAGACCATGTTCAAACGAGTACAACAATTTAAATATGTAGAATGTGTGACACTGAAATCTGTAGGTCCATTGAGATAGCCAGATATGCTAAGCGGATTATTAAGAAAAAGAAAATTATTGTATGAAACAAAGAAGAGTACTACACTTTTATGTAATATCAGTTCTTCTATTTGGCAGTGAATGCTGGGAAATCTCCTTGCAGACAAAGAAGAGACTTAAGGCAATTGATATGTGGTTCTAGAGAAGGATGCTGAGAATTCCATGGACTGAACATGTGAGTAACAAAGAAGTTTTACACTGTTTACATTATTCGGACTATTGTCCTCATCTTTGTCACCATATTTATTACACCATTTCAGCTGTTGTATGCTTCAGGCTTTTCAGGTGGTTGGAATGTCGAACTGAACCCTTTATTTCGCTCACTGGGGTAGATTCTTCTAGTTCCACATGCCATGTTTAATAGATGCCAGTTATCAGTTATCTCCTGTTAATTCCTCGCTCCAAGTTCTTAAACATGACACATGGAACTAGAACAGTCTAACCCAGTGAGCGAAATAAAGGGTTCAGTTCGACATTCCAATCATCTGAAGAAGGCCGGAGCATACAACGGCTGAAACGTAATAAATATGGCAACAAAGATGAGGACAATAGTCTGAATAATGTAAATAGTGTACATAATACCTCATTTCAGAAACCGAAGAAGTTCTATAGAAAATGGAAACAAGAAGGAAACTTATACTTAACATCAGGAAAAGAAAATTGAAATTCCTAGGGCACATAAGGGGAAAGAGAGATTGGAAAATGTGATACTCACAAGACGAATTAAAGGCAGTGGAAGAGTGGAAAACAGCACATAAGCTACTTGGTGAGTTTGGGCTAATGGAAGGTGGACCAATGTTTAGGAGAGATAAGAAAAAGACAAAATTTATTAAGAGCTACAAAGGACAGGAAATTGTGGAGAGCCATATCACCTATATTCTGAAGAGACATGGCATGTAGAACAAGAGAGAAAGAGCTATGAGTTTAGTTGCTAAAAAAACTGTTGTAGTGAAGGTTGCATGGGGATGAGCCATTGTAATACATTAAAGTTTTAACTTAGTATATGTTTGAATGTTCACTAGGCAAATGAGGAGAAACGGTAATCCTGAAATATGTTACCTTTTAAGAATCAGCAATTAGTAGAAACAAGAAATAGAATATATACAAAATAAAGTTCTTATGATCCTGGGTAAGACAATAAACTACGTTCAACAGCAAGGCCTCTGACCAGGAGGCTTTGATGAGTGTGAAATCACCTCTTAATTGCTGCTGTTCTCAAGTCCACCTAGACCCGGGGTGGTAGCACGTGTTGGTGTCCCAGCTATGGGTAAATAGTTAACTCCAGACTGGGGTCAAAACACTATGAAAGTGTAAAAATAGGTTTTAATACCAGAAATACTTTGTAAAAAAAATATTACCAGCAATATGTTTTTGAAAAAAAAATATTGCCAGCAATAGAAATCTTGTCAGCATTAAATAACCCATTGAGGTTGCTATGCCGTAAAACAAAACAAGCCAAACCAAACTAAAGTTTTTACCTTCTTCAGCCGACATGGGAATGTGGAAATATTTCAAACACTTAAAATGAATCAATGCATGTAAAAAATTATGATTTCAAACATGAACAGATGATTCATTTTAAATTAGATTGAGCATGAGCCTGGGTACCTAACCATCGCTTCATCCTAAAATAACATCCTTTTTTTCTTCTAATTCACATGGCGGTCGGGGAGCTAAACTCTCTGACCTGTAGAATTTCTTGACTTCCTTTGCTACTTTTCAGTTTGCTCTGCAATCAGCCTATCAAATCAGTGAGATGTTAATTAATTTTGATGCAAAAATGGATTTTGAATATATAATCTTATTTACCAAAAGATTAAGAATTTAAAAAGATTCATACTGTTGTAATTATACATATATTAGTTAGCAGAGGGCATTAGTGTTTCAGTAGCATTTATTAACTTTATTAAAAAAAAAAATAGTTCAGTTAATGTTGTAATAAAAATCTGATAAATAATTTAGATTAAAAAATGTGAGTACTTGGAATATTTTTTGAACTCCCTTTAGATATTTCAGTTAAATTTGATCCAATAGTTCATGGAAGTGATGTTTTATAAATAAAGTATGATTCAGTAAATATATAGTTAAAATTTAAATCTCTTATTGATACTAAAGATCCTGTTAAGGCCTTCTGCAAGAACGAACAAAAAACCTGCCTTCAAGATTGGGTTTTGAGCTAGAACTAATGATTTCAGTTTTGTTGAAATATTGCAAGATCATAAAGAGAAATAAATCATTGCAATGCTTCAGTTTCAGTGTAATTGCTTTGATTGGATCTTTCAGTGTAAAAGAGCATCATCAATAATATTCTGTAATTAAGAAGTAAAAATATAATGAAATCTATGATTAATATGAAGGGGAAAAAGTTAAATTCAAGTGAACAGAAAGAAACACATCAAGGGACATTTTGAGAAAAAATGGGATCAAAATCATAGATTAAAAATCAAGTGACTTGAGATCAAATTCATCAATGATTTTTTTTCCTTTATTCATAAGAAATGATATGGAACTAATTTTTATGAGTGCTTCAATAAATATAATCCTTTTTCATTGGTCCTTCTAAAATGGTAAATGCTAATTATTATTTCATTTATTTGACAAAATATAGGTTCTTAAGTACACATACTTATCAACAGAGTTGCATTGACTGAATAATTTTTTAATTGACATTGACCCAGGTTAACTTTGAACAAAGACAAAACTGAAGAACCCAGTAAAAATCAAATTTATCATTTCAACAATGTTCTGCAAGACTATTTTTGACTCATATTTTTTATTTGTTAATATGGAATGGGAGCTCATTTGAAATCCACTAATACCATTAATAACAAGCTTTAATATCTGGACTGATTCCAGTACCAGCAAACTTTTAAACCATTGTACCAGATCTGATTAAAAAGAACTTCAATTACTTTCTTTAAACACACATGACTTGTTAGAAACTCCATGTTCTCAATTCAATGCAATCATTTTTAATCAGTATTTGCAATCACTTTATTGATTATATTTTATTATTATTTTGATTTTATTATCTTTACTGAAATGTCTTTACCCTTGGTTGACTTCATTTTCACTGCTAAATGTTTCCTGACCAAATACTTTTCTATGGATTTGAAATCAGTCATAATCCTTGAATAAAAAATAAAAAGATAGCTGATATATTATATTTTGTCTAAGAGTGACCAGTGATATTTTATATATGTTCATATCCCTAAATATAATATTGTATATATTAATAAAATCCCCACTATCAAATGAATAAATATTTTAGCAGTCTGATGTACCAGTAAAAGTTACTTGTCTCATCAGACAAAACATCAATGAATCACTTGTATTCTCTGCCAAAAGTAAAAAAAGCTGTCTCCAGCTCATTGATAGAGAAACTGGTAGGGTATACAAATTTGTTATCTAACCAAAGGTGGGTGTCTTGGTTGCCTATATAAACTATTAGAGTTAAGTGATTTTGTGAGCTGGTTTTGAATTCTCATGTGTCTTGGTGACTGTTGGGTGAACATTTTAACCATCTGTGACCTTGAAAAAAATTCTAATTACATTTGTATGCAAATATCATAAAAGAAATATTCATTGAAAAATAGCCTTTTTTTCCAGGATTTATTATTCTATGTGAGACTTTTTGAAATGAGGAATTACCATTATTATATCCTTTCTATTAGGATTAATATGTTCATCTTAGTTGTTCTGCAATATTTTGGCCATTATATGCCCCAGATGAGATCAAGTTACTGTTTTACTTGATAAATGTCCCAGAAATTTGAACCAAACTATTTATTTAATCAACAGGGATAGACTATTCTCATTTCACTGTCTTTGCTTAGTAGATAACTTGTATCAGTTTATTGTCTATTCATCTTGGTATCATATTGCTTGCCTCTTTTACTAAATCAGTAAAAGAAACCAACAAAAAGAAGCAACCTCGTCAGTGGACTTAGTGTATAGAATGAATAAAATCTGGGTGTCCTTGATTAAGAATGAAAGATTCTCAAAAATTTCACCAGCAGAGTCAGAACATGAGTTAATAAATACAACAGATAATAGGATTGCTGAAATTAGCAATGAGAGTTTATGGAGTATCTAGGAGACTTGATGTGAAATACAATAGAAGAAAGCATTACTAAAATTAACAAGAATACTGTGGAGAGTGCTGGAGTATCAAAGAAACTTGATGTGAAACATAATAGATGTCAGTATTACCAAAATTGGCAAGAATACTGTGGAGAGTGCCAGAGTATCAAGGAGACTTGATATGAAATATAACTGATGACAGAATTACTGAAATTGGCAGGAATACTAGAATTCTTTCTACTCTCATTTATGCTTTTCCTTTTTCTGATCATTCTTAATCTTTTCTTTCATTCTTTTCTTCTACATTTTTTGTTTTCTTTCTTTTTACTAAGTCATGAAATTTTTCTGCTTAGTTTCTTTTCTTTTTCTTTCCTTTTTTTTATTGTTTTTAAATTCTTTTATTTGTTGCTTTTGTTTCATTTTCTTCCTTTTTTCTTCACATCTTCCCATAAAATTTCTTTAATCATTTCATTTTTTTCTGCTTTTTTATTTTTTCATTTATGTTTCTATCCCATTTTTTTTTTATGGTGATGGTCATCTTTAACAAGGCTCAGGGGGCCCTTGATGCAGAGGATTATGTTAGGAGGCCATTTGTGTGTATAAGTGAGGGAGATGATGATTAACCCTAGCCTTGAATAAGTTAAGATTATAGTGATCAGGGAAACATCCTGTTGGGAGTAGATTCTACACAGCAGTGAATCATGGGTAGAAGCTGCTCAAGTGGAATTACTTCTCACCAATGGTATATGGAGAGAATATGCGTGGTTTGCTTCTCTGTTAGTGACATGGCGTGTTCTTGCCACGAAGGTTTATCTTGGCAGAACTAGGGAATCTAGTTCATCTGAGCACCTTCCAAGGAAGTAGTAGTAGAGAAGCAAGAAGCTTGCCACATCCCACTTGTAGGTCAGAGGTTGAAGGGTGAAGAATAATTTGTCACCCACAAGGGCTCAGAGACACTTTTGAACTCTATCAAGGCTGAAGAGTGTGGTCTTGGCAGCTTTTGCCCAAATATGACAACAGTACTCCATTTTGGCCTGATCTGGTTCTTGTAAAAGTAGAGGATAATAGGAGGAATCAGGTACTTACTGGAGTGGTACAGAGAGCTGACCATTTTACCTGCATCCTGGATTGTATGTATGAGTTCCACTTGAGACCAGGTATGTTTTTCAGACCCAACAGTCTTTCAAGGCATGGGGCTTCCCTGAGAGGACATCCATTCCTGATTGACGGTAGTTCAGGGTCAGATTGGTGATGATGGTCTTCAAGGCATTGAATGTAACCAGTCAGTTTTTACGCCATTGGGTAGTTTGTACAAGATTGGAAGAGAAATCAATTGCCAATCTCTGACCATCGAGAGTTTTAGAGGTGTGCCCATATATAGTTGTATCATCAGCACAGATGTTTACAAATAATCTGAGTATATTCTTACGCAGATCATTTATATAGATCAAAAAGAGTGTTGGTCCAAAGAGTAACCCCTGTGTGATATCTATGTTGACCACTAGGGCACCAGATGACTGGACATTAATTACTACCTTCAGGGACATACCTGTTAGGAAGGATTTTATGATTGAGAAGACCCTTCCAGTGAGTCTATAACTGGGAACTTGTGTAGTAAACTTTTATACCACCCCTTGTTGAAGGCATCTGAGATATCTAGTGCTGTATTTTTCATGATGTGTTTGTCATTAAAAGCCTCACTCATTCTGTGAGTGCTAGTAGTTAAGACAACAGCAGAGGATCAGGCCAACTGAAAACCATAGTGCTCGTCAATGAAGAGGTTGTTCTTTTCTAGGTGCTTGATGACCTTCTTATTGATATTCCTTATTTTATATAATCCTTTCTTTCATTATATTTTCTAATTTGTAATTTTTAATTTAGTCTTCTTTTTTCCTTTTCCCCCTTCTTTTCTTTCCTTATTCCTATTTCTCAATCATGCAAGGCAACTTTATACAATAGCTACACATACAGCCATGAAATCAAATGAAGAAGATTAATTTTATCAATGCTAAAACCATAAATAAAATATCTGTGAAAAAAATCTTGCATAAATCTCCAAACAATATTATTTCTATTATTTTATTTAATTCTTGTTTAACATTATTACCATTTCACTATTTTCTCTTTATTTATTCTAAATATGGTCAAAGGCTGTGGAAGATTGCATGCAAGATCCCCTCATATGTATTCATTTGGTGCTATCCGTCACTTATCGTATGGAGCTTGAATGACAATATCGTGAGTAAATTCTCCATTAGTATAATACAGACTTTGTACAGCAATTTAGCTAATTGACCTTGTCATGTCCCAATATACACTGAACCTCACATAAAACAGTGTTCTGATTTGTTCAAATTGGTCCTAATTTAAAAGATCTCTTTCAAATAACTCACTGGCCAGAAACTGCACTGTAAAGCCTGATGGTTCGCTGAGCTTTGTAACCCGGAATAATAAGATTATGTCTATCATGTGATGGAAATATTCAATATTTTTCTGCTCCTCTGGAATAAAAGAGTCTCAAGTTTAGTCAATTAGTGACTAAAGTTGAATGAAGAAACTTATTTTTTTTTTTTTTTACTTTTTGATTAAAAAGGCTTGGATTTTTTTTTTTTTTTGAAAGTTTTTTTGAGTTCATTGATATTATATTCGCTTAATTCAATTAATTTGTAATGTTGAATGGGATTGTCTCTCAATATAATTAAATTACTTATGGCTTTCTATTATTTTTTTCATTTTTGACAGCTACCACTTGAAAGAAATATCCTAGCCTTCCAGATAAAGTAAGTTGCTAAATTAAGCCAAAATGTGTTTATTTTTAACTTTCAAAACAATTGGGTAACCTAGGGGTTTTCATCATTTATTTTTTTCATGAGTATACTGCAGTAATATTATTTCAGGATAAAAGAAATATGTAAAGACAAACTGATCCTGTTATTATCAATTTAAAATTTTTATATTTTTAATTTCAGTTACGTACTTCAAATGTCTTTTTTGTAGCTCAATGATTGTCAAACTTCACTACCAGGGAAGAAATTTTCAAAATTTTCAATCTAAATGGGAGGAATTGGGGAGGAATTTTAGCCATATGGAAAAGTCATAAGTATAATGATGAAGAGGTTACAAAAGGATGATTCAGAATCAGTGAGGAGTTGAGGAAACTTAGGATCACAAGTGGAGAAATGTGACCTGAGATTCTGATAACTACACTTCTCAGTGATATTCTGATCATATTCACATGTCATATTATCACTGAGGTTACTGAGTGTGAAAGAATATGAGAAAAAATTTATTAAGGATAATAGATAATATAAGAACATGGATTAAGCAGATAAAAGATTACAATTGATATGACATTTAAATTTTTGAAGATCACAGTTGGGTAGTAAGAAATAAGCCGGAAGAGAGTTCCACAAGTGAAAATTATAAGAGAATAAACTGTTAGCATAGATCTTATGGTTGCATCAAGCCATTTAAACTGTAAAATAATGAAGCCTAGCTGCCAAACTAGTACTGCACAAATTGATAAAATTGAGGTACCAAAGAATATGATAACATTTACCGTGAAAGTATTTATGGAAAAGTCACAGGGAAGCTAATTAAGGCTAAGGGAAAGTAACTGAAGCTGAGATGCCAGGTCATGACCAGTAACACTACAGATTCTTTTTTAGATTTTGTCAAGAACCTTTAAATACATAAAAGTGACAAAACTATATGTGGCAGCTATATTCAATGCATGGGCAAATAGTAGACTTATAAAAGTGTAAGATAGACTCTATCAAAAAAAAAAACTGTCTAGCACAATACAATAAATCAACCTTCCTTGTAAGGCTTACAATTTTTCAGCACCTACTTGTTGGTACATATAAGTGGTTAATTTTACAGGAAGGTGACTTTTTGATGTTATTAGCCCTATGGAGATGATCCCAGCGTCCACCACCTTTGGAAAATGCCTAAAAACCACAGCACAGGTTGATCCAAGCCTTGTAAATGAAATTGTTTTATCGGGACCATTGATGGTTGTGCAGGCATGGAGTCACAAGACATTGTCACCAAAGTTTGAGTGAACAGGCATTGTTCAAACTTCAGAGCTCTCTGTTGAAGAAAAACAAATGTGCAACAGGTGTCTGCAAAAGGGATTGACTTGCTGCTATAACAGATAGGTGTGCTCAGAAATTAATTCTTGGTCATTATATTTTTGTGTGTTCTTCTCCCCACCAACTATGGCCTAAAATATCAAGGCATACTCTCTAGCCTTGAGTGACAGCCAGTCTAGGAGAAGGAATGGTTTGAATTCAAAAATATGAGGAGGACATAGAAAAACTACTTGACTATCTGTCCCATATAGTCAGAGTATTGAACAGATAACAAAAAGATTGAATCCATGGAGAGCCACCATCACCTATTTCCTGAAGGGACATGGTATTAAAAGTAACTATTCTATTCATGTAATTATGAAAAATATGTCTACATATCTATATACATACATGCTAATATATGCTAACTCATCTTAGTATGGCATAAGGCTATATTATTAGGGTGCCTAATGAAGATTAAGTTTACTAAAAATGGCTTGTGAGAATAGTTTTTTTTTTAACTATCCTCTTTATTAGCTAAGCCTACTTTCTAAGCATCACCATGGACTATATGTCAAATATATATATATGTCAAATATATATATATGTCAAATATATATATTAATATGAGTCAGTGCCGGAGTATACTACCCTGACCTCAAGCCTAATTTGGGTCCCCAGGCAGTGCTTTGTGACCCTTGATATCTTATCAACATTTTTTTTTTCTGCCTACATTTATGTTACAAATTAAACTAAACAGAACTGACTATTAAAGAATGAATAATTTTTGCAGATTTTGATGTTATTCTTGTGTCTTTATTTGTCCAAATCTGTAAATTTGTTTTGTTTATGCTAAGTTTTGAAAAAGACACCATATAAAATTCACTATTTTTTATCCATGATGTTGAATGTGTAAAAATTATTCAACTTTTTAATGAGAAAAATCTCAAGTTGATGTGAAAAATTGCTGCAAAACATTGTTGATTTATTTTAGATAGAATGATCTATTATGATATGTCTCTAATCTCTGTTTAGTTACATTGTATTTATTTTCATTTTTTCTACTTGAATTGTTCACCTATATTGCATATGATCCATTACTGTACATAATTAGTTTACAGTAAAATTTGTGTTTTATATGAATATGACCTTATGAAAATTGAGATGTAGTATCATACAATCATGAGACCCCATAGCATAGATTCAGTGGGTGCCCAAGCGACCCTTGAACTGGCTGTGATATAAGTGCAGCCATACAAATAAATGAATAATCAGTTAAGTATATAGATATATATGATATGTTCTATGTTTATCCATTTTTCTAAAAGTTTGTTTATCACTAAAATAGTTAATTGAATTGAGGCTAAAAATGCTCTTTTCTTTTTTTCTTGGTTATCAAGTCTCAAAAGCCTAACGTGATTTAGCTTTGCTTTTTAAACCTTCTAAAACAACCTGCAATAGAATTCAAAGAGAGCTACAGTTGAACCTTGCCATCTCTGCAGTAGAGAGGTTCCAAGAACATCTGTCACATACTATCAAACCTGCTCAGAATGGACATCTTTTCATTGGGAAATCAACATTAAATTTTAAAAGTGTAAAATTAAAAAAAAGAAAACTTTTCTTAGATTTTTCTTGATTTTGCTTTCTTGCATAAATGAAAAATGAGACCAAAACACTTGTTAAAAAAATAAAAATAGAAAAAAAAATATTATAAAATCAGTATTTAGTTTAATCTGCAATATTTATTTTAATCTACAATGTAAGCCCACTAGATAACAGAAGGGATACAACTCTCCTACTCTACTAATAAATATATTTGAGTCAACTGTAAAATTAAATGAAATAGGCAAAAATATTTTAGTAATCAATGAATTTTAAGTTTTTTATATTTTGCCTCAAGATCTGATAATGAAGACTTTGATGTCTCTGAATTTGGGTACCATTTAAATTTATTAATTTTTAAAATATTTTCCTAATACTTTCATTATGGGATCTTATTTTTAAGTCGACATTATTTATTATTACTTTATACAGAACCAGAAGGAACCGAAAATCCAAATCTAAACAGGAAACAATGGATAAACGTCTACTCCTGTTCAAAAGACATTCACATTCATCCTCGGGCTCTTGAACAGGTGTAGATATTTATCACTTTTTTCCTGTTTAGGATTGGGTTTTTGGTTTCTTCTAAATTTTATTTCAAGAAAAAAGGAGAAACATAAAAGACTGAACTTCTTGGATAAAAAAGAGAAGTCAAAACATTCATAATCTTTTAAAATCCTTTGACTCTCTAGTAGATATTTGAACATGTCAGACATAAGAAATTAATATGTCAAGATTTTTTTAAGTTAACACATGATTATCATCATCATCATCAGTCCCATAACTAGGTGTGGTTGTATAGCCGCTGCACAGCTGAGCAACTGACCAGCTCCCTCTATATGTCTCAGTTGTGTGCTAATGTCTAAGTCTTTGTCAATGATCTTCTGGTTTACATTTTCAGCCCATTTTAACTTCTTCTTCTTCTTCTTTTCCATTAAGTGTAACCTTGTAGGAAGTCAGTATGATGTGTCTATGCCATTTCAAGTTTTTTTTCTTGGTTGTACATGGTGGACTGCATTTTCCCCAAGAACTGCTATGTTGTGGATCCACATGGATGCTTCCCAGAACACAACAATCTAAGCCTGTTCAAGTCAAGGGTAAATCATTATCTGCCCTCCTTAGCCTCACGTCTTACCACCTCCTCTTACATTCATTTCACACATTTCACTCAGTAACCCTCTATCTTGAGTGACCCTCAATCCTTGTATTGGGTGAACTTTAGTTTTAAAAAATATGTATGTAGTAGGAAGAAGACGGATCTCCCAGTAAAACACAGTAAAACATAAATATTATTCTAGTAATGAAATAATCTCTTTGGCATCTTAAAAGGTTTGATAAAATGTCAGAGTGCAGTAAAAAAGATTATTAGATTTGCCATTCTGGCTTAGAATTTCATGAATTGAACTGAGTTATCAAGAACACACTTAGAAATGGACAAAAAAGTTGCCCTACTTCCACAAGGTCTTCTAAACTCCATCTTACCTGGATAATATAATAAAACATTTTAGAAGATGAAAAAATAAAAAACAAAAATTGGTGTATATATATATATATATATACCTTTTTGCTTCACACAGACAATGGTTTGTCTCTTGTGGTGATTTACAGATTACAGTGATTTTAACTGGATGTGCAGGTAATCAAACAGTGACTGAGAAAGAGAATTCTGGATACATTTGCTACATTCAATCATGCATGAATACCTTTTGGAAAGGTATGAATCCACCTCTTTTCCCCTCCAGCTATGGGTTAAATAGCAGAGATGACTAGGCTCTCTTGCCTTAATGTGGCCACCAATCTAGAAGGAAAATTCTGAATTCAAAACCATCTTGCATTAGAATGGGCTTGATCATGTTAGTTTTTCCAAACATATCCCAACTTATATTTATTGTTTGTAATGTAATGGATAAAGACTTGGAAATATGAGTTCCTATTTCAGTTGGGTTCATAGCATTTGCTTATGTGCAAATATTCTTGGGAAAGGTAGGAATCCACCTCTTCTCTCCCCAGCTATGGGTTAATTAGTATGAATTGTATACGGAAGTAATTATTATTTCTAAAAGATTTTTACAATCTAAACATATTTTTGGCTTTAAATAACCTACAAAAGATTGATAAACAATAAAAATCAAATTAATTAATTCTTGCCTTCAATCTATTCTGTGAGTATCAAATTTTCCAAGCCTTCTTTCCTCATTATGTGACCTAAAAAATTCAACTTTCTCTTCCTGATGTTAAGTATACGTGTTCTTTTTGTTTCCATTTTCTCTAAAAATCATTGCTCACATGTTTGTTCCATGGTATTCTCAGCATCCTTCTGTAGAACCACATTTCTGTTGCTTGAAGTCCCCTCTTCATCTGTGAGGAGATTGTCAAGCATTCTCTGCCATATAAGAGGACTAATATTACATAACAGTTCAGTACTATTTCTTTTTTGTTTCTAATGAACAATCTCTCCATACTGACATCACATCTTAACTATTCATAGATATCTCTTCTGAATCATCTCCTCCTGGGACTCTATGTTCAAGGTTTGATCAAAAGGGCTCAACCTGATCTATGATAGCATTCATCATGAATTTGTTTTTGTTTTCTGTTGCTTTGACTGCTTTAATTATAACATTACTTCTCCTCTATTCTCCTTCAATGGAGAATTTATAAATTATTATAAGCATTACCACTATTGTGAGAACTGGAATTTTAGGCCTGTAAACAGGCTGCTTGCACTTCTACCACAACTGTATCTACTTTTTCAATTTCTTTATCTGGTTCAACATCAAAGCTCACTTCATAGGATGGATTGAATTCTGTTTCTTTTTTGTCCCAACCACAAGTTACCATTGATAAATCAAGTAATGATAAATATATATTAAAGGGATTGTCAGTGGTCAGATATTCAGTCAGTTATGTGCCATGTGTGATATACACTTAGGCGATCATGTATCTTTTGATACATGACTGACGGGGCAGATTTTTTCCTCACAGTAGTTTGCCATTTCTTTCTGCGGTAGACCAGTTGCCATCCAAGGCTTTATAACCCAGTCTGTCCTGCTGGGGGAGTAGAAGAGGATTTATACCTTTCCCAAGGGTATTAGCACATACGTGACTGTAATGGATGTGACTGGAAATCAAACTCAGCTCTCCGATTCCTCAATCCAAGCTGCTATCCATTACACCACCATCAGGATTAAATCCTCTGTTTTTTTAGACAAACAAATGCCATGAATGTCTTACTGAAAAACATGCAATAAATCAGTGCCAGAATTTTTTTATATCAACCAGCCAATACTCAGAGTGGGGACAGGGAGAGAAACAGAGAAACCAGGTGAAAAGATGGGCAAAATTCGATTTTAATGCTCTGAGTTCTCACAATTTATTGTAGACGTCTGCTAGAATAATTTTCCTGCTAAAATACTATCAACCAGGCTACATAGAAAGCTTAGTAATTCTTTACTCCTTGTGCACTTTTAAATTCTTCAGTTTGGTATCATAAAAACCATTGTTAGTTATCAACAGTGTTTATGCTGTGAAATTGGCTTTCAGCAAAGATGGCTGCGATGATTTCACACCCGAAATCTCTGCAGAATCGCAATGATTACTGAGCGAAATCCCCATAGAATCTGGTTACTTGTTCATGTCAACATGTGATGGCTGTGAAGATCACAAAAACTGACAAGTGATGATGCCAAGAATACTACACTTTTCATATAGCTAGGACAGGGTATGACAAATCAACGAAAGAAAATGAGCAACAACTCTGAAAAGGAAAGGACATTTTTTTTAATTCATCCTGTTGAACTTATTATTTACTTGCAATAAATTCTCACTTTAAATTCCACTTAACAATTCATCTTAAATTTATACCTGAGAGAAAAACAACTCATTATAAATGTTTTTATATGTCAAATTTTTAATTTTGTAGAATTTAAGTTTCATTGCATTCAAATCTCCTGCATTTGGGAAGCAAACATTAATCATAAAACTATGGTAGCTTAAGATATAAAATAATTTTCAGAATATTTAGAAGATCCATTGAAAATTTAAATTGTACTGGAGTTTCTATTTTTTAAACAACATTGACCACTTTTTATTCTCTATTCTGTGTTTTGCAAAAAAGCAAGTGTTTCACATGCTGTTTATATATACTGACAAATCAACCATGTATATATATATATATGTATGTATATATATATATATATAGCCTGGGAAGACAATACCAGTATGTGACAACTTTTGAAAGTACCTGAAAACTACAGCATGGATTACCCCAAGCCATGTAAGTGAACTGGGTAGACAGAACCTTTCAGAAGTTGTAAATGGTTGTTGTAGCATGAAATCATGAGTCATCATGACTGACAGTTTGAGCATTTTGGCATGAAAATTCATCATGACAGATTATGTGCTCTCTCCCAGACACTGTAACTAAGGTCTGCTTAGCATGGATGCAGTATAAACCACAGGTGGAGTCTGTGGGTTGAGCAGGCTTCTGGTATAGGGATTTGCTATGATGACTTGGCAGATGGATGTCCTCAGAAAGAAATAGCCAACCATTATATATCTACACACACACACACATATATGGTACCCCATGATGCATGGTGGGCTTGATTCCCAGAGTGTTCATCTACAAAAATCTGGAGTTGAGATGCTGAAGGTAACATAAATCAGCTAAATGACAAACCTTTTACTTGTATTAATTTGCTCTCTCTCTCTCTCCCTCTCTCTTTCCCCATATATATATATATATATATATATATATATATATATATGAGGAATAAAAAATATGGGATCATATTAAACATAAGATACAATAATATCCACGTTTAAAATGTAAATTACCTTTCGACCAACACATTTTTTTTTTCCCCTTACCATCCTGTTTTATTATGGTATTAATAAAAAATTTTCTTGTTAGTACTCCATTTTAGATTAACGACGATTGTGTTTGAAAATGTGTCGGTCGAAAGGTACCTTACATTTTAAACGTGGATATTACTGTATCTTATGTTTAATATGATCCCATATTTTTTATTCCTCAAATGTTTGATTAGATTTGGCAGTACTAGAAATCTGTTATATATATATATATATATATATATATATATATATATATATATATATATATATATATATATATATACACACACAGAGAATGTCATAAGTTTTTTTCTTATCATATGTGTGAATAATACAGTTATGAATATTGCACCCATAGATCAAACATTATACATTGAACATTTCAGATCAAAATTCAGGTATGGATTAGATGAGGGATTTATTAATCCATTCTCTGTTGTAGAAATTTGTATCTATGCTAAAATATATGTAATCATACATAGGTATGTACACACATATGTGCGTGTGTGTTTATATATAGTGATGAATGAATAAATTTATCAGAGAGACTAACACATTAAGAAATGCATAAGCCAAACTCATCAAGGGTCAAGAAGCCTCACCTCTCCAACAAGTCTCACCTACTTCCATGGTTGTGAAGAAAGGACCCCCACCTTCGGACATTTATCACACAAAACCAACAGAAGGAAATCTTGAAATATGCAGTTGTTATAAAGAATCAGCTTTGTCATAAATAAACATTTATTCACTTCACTGTGGCACTGAATGACTTTAATGTTGCCCAATTGTTGGTCATTTGCAGTAATCTGTCTTGAATATGGACAGATAATTAAATAACATCTGCATAACAATAATTCTCTCTTTTTTTTAACTTCTTTTTATTTTCATTTTTGTTAGGGGTATTTCTTTGATGGACAAATGAATGTGAAAGAAATATCAGGCATAAATGCAGTAAATTTTTTATATCATGATCAATTTATATATGTATGTTTTGGTTTAAGCTATATATATATATATATATATATATATATATATATATATATATATATATATATATATATATTAGGTTGGTGCAAAAATAATGACGGTTTTTGGCGTTAAAAAATACGTCAAAAACCTAATATATATATATATATATATATATATATATATATATATGTGTGTGTGTGTGTGTGTGTGTTTGCTGTTTCTTTTTTTTTCCTTATTTCACTCCAAGCAAAGTGATAATGCCATTAAGACACAAGGGGTTACTGGGAGTGAAAGAGAATGGGAAGACTTTAGTGAGAAGAAAGGACAATAAAAATACAGGATTTAGGAAGACAGAAAATGGTGGTTGACATTGCATTTAAATTCTTGAAGATTGTATGTTGCAGAGAAGCAATAAACTGGAAGAGAGTTCTATATATGTCAAGCTTGAGAAAACAAACTATTAGAATAGAACTTATGGTTACTTTTATCTGTTTCATCAGTATGATGAGACCTAGCTGCCAATTGAGTTGTATGCTTCAATTCATATGGTTACGGTACGAAGGAGGAATGCTCATTAGAAGAGTTGCCATGAAAATATTTGTAAAATGACAGCAGATACTGACTAAAATCAAGAGGTCAGTTCAGACTCTTTGAATTTTGTCAAGAATCTCAAGATATGTAGCGGAAGCACTAGACCAGATATGACAACAATATTGAATGAACAGGCAAATGGTAGATTTATAAATGTACAACTTGACCTCTGACGTGAAAGATTGTCTAGTGCAATACAAACTCAACTATCCTAGCAGTAAACCTTGCACCTGTTTCTATATAATCTTTCCACTTCATCTCAGTGAAAAACATCAGACCAAGAAGACAATGAGTTACACTCTGGGAAGTTAGCACCAGCCATGGTGATGGAAGACGAAAATGGTCCTCTGTGCTGATTAAAAGATATCAGTTTAATTTCCAAGGCATTAAATTTTATTAAATTTTCCAAAGTTAACAAGTTTCAAGAGCTGCTTCCAGTAGTCTGAAGAGTTTTTCTTGAGTTCTTGAAGAAGTTCTTTCTCAGAATGAAAGATACATAATTACATAGGAACTTATATATGTTACAAATATACATAGTTACATTGAAACAAAGCATACATAGTAAAAAAAAGTCCCTGTGTTACATAGGATTTTCCCAATTAGTCATTTAGTTATCTATTATTAATTGGATATCATATTTTCAACATATATATATATATATATATATATATATATATATATATATATATATGTGTGTGTGTGTGTGTGTGTGTGTATGGGTTTATAGAGCAGCACTGTTGTATGATTCAGAATCATGGACCCCATATACATCCCATATCAATCAGCTGGATGTCTTCCACAAAAGTTGTGTCCACATGATCTGTGGCTATACTTTTGACACAAGTTCTACTAATTAACCCATATCTGAGGGAGAAGAGTTGAATTCAGTACAGACATATACAATTATATTTGTAGGTTAATGCAATTAGAATTATAAAGGGGAACAAACACAAATAAAAATGTATACATGCAACTTTTTTGGAAAATAATTCCTTTCATTCTTTCATAGTTAAATATTATATAATCCTATTTTGGAAGAGAGTGCTGAGAAGTTTTCAGCCTGAACTAGTTTCCAAAATCTGACCAGACATAAGAATTTTTTAAAGGAATTCTTAGTCAGTTTGAGAACTTTTCAGCACTGTGTTATCTATATAATAAATGCAAATGCCAGTGTGTCATTGTATCACATTTTTCAATTTTACTCTTAGAGGCTGTAGTCCAACATATCATACCATTTCGGAATCAGGCTGACTCTGTCAGCAAATTAAAAACATTCCAGGCTTGATCGAGACCTGCAATCATGAAATTTTGGGTTCCAAGTTTTCATTATTGTGATTATTTTTGGCAATTTTTTTGCAACAAAATTTTCATATAAGTTTTTATAACTTGGAAATAAATTTGGGGATAATAGAAATTAATTGCAAAATCCAGTGAAAGTCACCCATGAAATAAAAATAATTGTTCGTACAGAAAGTAAGGACCTACGTACATCAATCTATCTCTAAATTAAGTGGCAGCAAAAGGATTACCATTGAACTTTTAAAAGGTAATCTTAAATATTAATGCAATACTTAAATGCAGCAATCAATTTTGAGTTCTTCTGTCATTTATTGTTGCTTGTCACATCTACTCCTCCCTACCTATTGTGATGAAGGCCCAGTAAAGAGCCCCCACCACATAGCAGCTAGCTTAAATGTGATCCAAGAGGGAGGCTTTTAAGCTAGTATTTATATATTTGCTAAAAGATTGTGAAGTTTTTGTCATGCTTTCGAGATTTAGATGTAAATAAGTGTCCCTCTCTATTCCATTTGATATTCCCTGCTTTTTTGCTCTGCTTTGATCACTGAGTTAAAAAAATTAACTGGATAAAATAGAATTTTATCAAGAAAACCGATGAAAATATTTTACTAACAAAAAATATGACAGATTACAATATAAAAAAAGACAATATGTGTGTCTTTTGTCAAAAGACATTAAATAGATCACATGACTTTTATATGTGATCAGTACATTGGGAAAATAAAAAAAATTCTACACAATTTCATGAAAATAATGACTTTTATTCATTGATTTTAGAAAAGTTTCTTTTTTGTACAATACCAACTGACAATCTTAATATCTATTTATTGATAAAAACATTGATATTAAATGTCAACAAGAATTTTACTTCCAATTTGTCAGATTTTAAATCCTTTTAAATATGTTCTTTTTATTATATAGTTTTATTATATATGTGTACACACACAGACACATATACATGTAATTATATTGTTTAAAATTGGCTATATTTATAGAGGAAGAGTGTTTAATATTGGAGATATAGTGTTTACATATATAGACAGTACTGACGTAGGAGTCCTCACTTCATGGTGATTGTCGGTTTCATATTTCAATGTGGCCTTCAAACCAGGTGCAACTACTCCTTTAGAATTTAGATGTTACTGTAGCTTTATAATATATAAAGATATTAAGAACCAAAGGAGATCCAGAATAGCAAGAATAGAAATTTAAAGAAATCCCCTAGAAACAGAAAAACTACTCATTGCAAAACATCATTTAATGAAAGTAAGAATGCAAAGAGTACCACCCTATCAAAGCATATATGGCAACTCAAAAACTCGGAAAAAAAACACCATAAATAACATGTTGATTAATAGAAAAAAAGTACCAGCTTATAATAACAATTCAAACCAATATTATAAATTGACTGATTTAAAATAAGTTTTTTTCACTACACAGTAATAACCATGTTTCAAAATAGATGTCAGAATTCGTTGAAAAATACATCCCTACCCTACCTAAACATAACCCCTTTTCTGAATGTAACTAATAACTGATACCACAATAGTTAATAAAAATGAACATGCTACCACCCCTTGTCTGAATGATTGGATCTCTCTGTATCCTTGGAAACATAAATTATGAATTTTTCCATGCCTTTAAAACTCAGTAAATTTAAGAAATAAGTTACTCCAAAATTTGCTTGAGGATGAAATGGAACTAATGTCTTTAATTTAATTACAAAATTAAATTCGAACCTTTACCTTCAATTTTTGAAACATGGTTATTACTGTGTAGTGAAAAAAAACATATTTTAAATCAGTTAATTTATAATATATATATATATATATCCAAGTATAGGATTGGTGGATATGGAATATATTCTAATAACTAACAAATACTATTCTTAAGAGTGCTCAATACAGAGTAGAGCAAATATAATTATTTATTCGAAAATTATAACATAAATATGTTATAAAATCATTACGAAAATAGCCATTTTGTTTCAACACTTCTGGTGTTGAAATTTTCAACGCCATCACTTGAAAAGTCACCAGAAGTGTTGAAACAAAATGGCTATTTTTGTAATGATTTTATAACATATTTATGTTATACTTTTTGAATATATATATATATATATATATATATATATATATATATATATATATATATATATATATATATATATATATATATATATATATATATATATATATATATATGGGCATGTGGCCAAGTGATTAGAAGGTTTGCTTTCAGAACATGAGATCCAGGTTCGAATCTCACCATGGTTGGGTTGATTTGTCAAGAAGGAGACTTTCTGATGTTATTGGCCTGGATAGGGATGATCCCAGCATGCAGCACCTTTGGAAAGTGCCTGAAAGCTATACCATGGTTTGAACTAAGCCTTGTGAGTGAAACTGGGTAGACTGAACACTTGGGGGCTGTTGATAGCTGTGCTAACATAAAGTCACAAGTCATCACGACTGAGGGTTTCAGTGTGCTGGTGTTGTTCAGATTGTTGATCATGCTAGATAAGACGCTCTCTTCCAGAAACGCTCTCTCCCAGAAACTGTAACTAAGGTCTGCTCAGCATAATTATAGCATAAACCACAGGTTGGCTCTGTTGACGGGTATTTATATTATTCGGACTATTGTCCTCATCTTTGTCGCCATATTTATCACAACGTTTCGGCCGGAGCGTATTTATTTTGCTCACTTTATAAATAAAGGGTACAGTTTGACATTCCAACAACCTGAAGAAAGCCGGAGCATACAACGGCTGAAATGTTGTAATAAATATGGTGACAAAGATGAGGACAATAGTCCAAATAATATAAATAATGTACATAATACCTCATCTCAGAAATATAGACAGACTCTAGACTGGTATTCTCAAATACAATTGGCCAGCTATTATCATATATATATATATATATATATATATATATATATATAAGTGAACATTGAAGTCAACACTCAGAAGCAACAGGTTGTTTCATACTGGACGCTGTCTTCAGGCTGCCGATTGCGTCCAGCATGAAACAGCCTGTCGCCTCTGAGTGTTGACTTCAATGTTCACTTTTATATTTATATTTACATATGCTCTATCTCTGATATTGAGCACTTTATCCTATAAATATAGCACACCTTAAAACTATATTTCTTCATCTATATATATATATATATATATATATAATCTAAAGGTTTACACTCTTCCCCTGCCTTTTGAACAGGAGTAGAGGTTTATCCCTTGTTTCTTATTTAGGATTGGGTTTCCAGTTCTTTCTAATGTCTTGTCATTCTTTTTCACTCTCAGTAGCCTCTTTGTATCTTGGTGTGATTATTGCTTTGCTTGGGCTGAATTGATTAAAAAAAAATGGTTCTCATCTCAGCAATTCACATATTTACTTGAATAATTTAAATTTGAATCAAGTGATTGAAAATAAATGATAACAGGTTTGATGAGGCTCAAAATTTCAGTGTTTGACATATTTCTTTATTTTTATTATGCTAAATTTCAAACATTTTGTACCTTATAAGTCTTTATTGATCATTTTGCTTTTAAGTAGACTGGATTTTGTCAGAAGGAATGAAATTGAAACATCAATGATTCACTGGACATAACAGCGATCAATGAGCAAACATCACTTCCCTTAGATCATCAAACAATTTTTTTTACAAGAGTTCACCCAATACAATGCTCAAGAGCTACTCAAGTAGAGAGTTCCTGAAAGATGCGTGTGATATGAGTGTAAGAGGAGGTAGTAGAAAGTGAACATTATGAGAATAAGGTGGATAGATAATACTTGTCCCTTGACTTGTAGAAATTAAGATTGAAGTGTTTAGGGAAGCATCCATGCAGGAGTAGCAGTTCTTGAGAAAAAGCTGTCTATGTGGAAAATTCTGTTTACAGTTGTAATATAGATGAAATCAGAATGATTCAACTCAATACATGAGTCTAATTTGTGAAGGTATGTGGAACTAATGAATGGAGCTCATCTGAATATTTGCCACAAAGAGTATTGATAGGTTTGCAACATTGTATCTGTGGGAAAGATGCTGCAGAGTTGAAAACAAGATGCACAAACATATATATATATATATATATATATATATATATATATATATATATATATATATATATATATACACACCCATAAGAAATAACTCTTTTGGGGGAGTTTTTATTTGATACATTCAGAAATATTAAATGAAAAAGAAAAAAAAATGTAAAGAAAATATCAGAGTCGTTCAAACTCTCCATTTTGATTTGTGCAAAGATAACAGTCTTGTTTGCGGTATGCAGACAGTTTTCTTGGTCAAGTGAAACCAATCTCTTCAGCATCATTACCCATCCTATGCACAACATCTTGACTCTTATTTCCATATGGATATATAAATAAAAAATGTATACATTCAGCATAGCACATTCTTGATTACCCCCATCCATTCTCCAGATTCTTTCCTTAAATCAGCCCACCAACTGCAACCTAACTCTTCCAACCCCAATCCCAAAACAAAACATAGGTTTTCTTTCCAGTGTCTGGAGGGTCAATTCTCAACCTCATCCATGGGACCTTTCATGGTATTGTCTACAATATGCATGGTCATGTATTTACAGATTTCCAACAGTAGGTGGTCCATGTCTCCAGCCTCGCCAAGGATATTAACCTGAAAAGTCCCTACAGACAGCTTTTGTCTAACAAGCTGATGGAATTACCATCTTAATGTTTCAGGCCTTTGTCACTGAAACCCCTCCATTTCAGTCACCACCACATACAAATGAGAATGTTACCTTTTTGATATGCATTTTTTGCAGAGCATTTTTTTATAAGTATTTCTCATTGAATGTATGCTTCAGTTTATTGGGGCATCTTCTTTTTCTTAACATTTTGTTGCCTGCTCTTTTATGGCAAACTTTTTTGTTTTATTTTGGGTTTTTCTTTTACTGCTATGTAATTTTTTATTTAAAAAGGGATTGTGGGTAATAAGGTGGAAAATTTCCTTTTCTCCAAGGGATGTTCTTGGCAGGGGCTAGAATTTTATCTCTTCCACATATTCACTTTTCTTAATCATAATTTTCTTCTTCTTCTTCTTCTTCTTCTTCTTCTTCTTCTTCTTCTTCTTCTTCTTCTTCCTTTAAGCTACTCATTTTTTGATCTACTTCTTCCTTTTAAGACATCTAACTTTTATTTCATTGTTTTTTTTTGTTTCGTTTTTTTCTACAGGGAAGTTCTCCATCATTTCCTTTTCCCAAAATCTGAGCAAATGACCAAACATCCAAAATTTGTTTGTGAGAAAAAGTTTTCTTGGTTAGGCCAAGAACTTTTCAGCACTCAACTCACTTATGCTAGTATCTTCGTTTTCCTCTGATATTTTTTTTTATTCCTCTGCTAGCACCTCAATGCTACCTCTCCTCTTCTTTGCTATCAACTGCTTTTCTTCTTCTTCTTCTTCTTCTTACCCACTCTTACTCTTCTGACTCTACATCATTCTTCCTTCTCTTCTTTTTCTCACTTCTACTCCTCCCACCTTCTTCTTTATATTATTATTATTATTATTATTATTATTATTATTATTATTATTATTATTATCCCTTTAATTTGTCTATCAAAGTACATATTATTTTATGTATTTAGCTTAATTTTTTTCCTTTTCATTCATTTCCATTTCTCTCTCTAACAGACAAAATATGCAATTTACCCTTCACTTATTCTCCACCAAACTATTTGCCCTAACCCTACTCTGCCCTTATCTGCCAGGGCATACTCACATTTCCCCCTCCAATTTCATTTTGAAAAGAATAGTGCCAACAACGGTCAACCAGCCTCTGGTGTGAATATCTACTCCCTTTTTATATTTTGTAGTACTTATTATTCCTTTTATTTTATCACCATTTCATCCAAAAGAATAAAGTACTACATCTACTTTTCTGTTTACATTGTTTTCTATATCTGCTCATGGCACTTTACCTAAATATGATGTTTATTCACAGGAGAATAAACAAATGAGAAAAAATGTAATTTATATATATATATATATATATATATATATATATATATATATATATATATATATATATATATGCATGTTTATTCACAAAAAAAAAAAATATATATATATATATATATATATATATATATATATATATATATATGTGCATGTTTATTTGCATGTGTGTATATATATATATATACATATATATATATATATATATATATATATATATATATATATATACATATATATATATATATGCATGTTTATTCACACACACACACAGACACACACATATATATATATATATATAAATATAAATATATCTGTATGTGTGTGCAGGTTCCCATATGTCTATATATGTTCATGTGTGTCCACATATGTATATTTGTGTATGTTCACATGTATATGTGAGTGTGCATGTTTACATATATATATATATATATATATATATATATATATATATATATATATATATATATATATATATATGTCTATGTATGTATATATGTATATTTGTGTGTTCATGAGCATATATATATATATATATATATATAGTCACATATGTATATATTATATTTATCTATATTTTTATGTGTTTGTGTGTATATATATATATGTATATATATATATATATATATATATATATATATCTGTGTGTCTGTATTTTTTGTGTGTATATGTATATATTTACATATGTATATAGATGCGAGTCTGAATTTTTGTTTATATATATATATATATATATATATATATATATATATATATATATATATATATATATATATATATATATTCAAATATCTATATATGTGGGTGTTTTCACATATGTATATATATATATATATATATATATATATATATATATATATCTGTGTGTGTATATTTATGCTATGTGTGTATATATATATTCGCATATGTACCTATATATGTGTGACTGAACTGAGAAGTATACAAATAAAAGAATTTACACACATACAACACTATCCATAAATATATATATATATATATATATATATATGTCTGGATGGATAAAGTTGCATGTGTGTATGAATATATTCCTATATTTGTATTTATATATATATATATATATATATATATATATATATATATAATGAGAAAGAGAAATTCTTAAGATATATATTTAAATAAGTATTTGTGTGTCATTATGTAGATACATCTATATATATAAAAAGAGGATGTCTGCGTGTGTCTGTGTGATACCTTTTCGCTCTACATCCATCCAACTGATTTTGACCAAACTTGGCACATACATTGTGCAATGTAAGAGATAGCATAAAAAAATCAATAATTGTTAAGAAAATCAAAAATCGATAAAACCAATCAAAAATCAATAAATTCAACTTGGTATGTAGGTTACTTACATCATGACATGCTCAACGATACCTTATTTTTATTTCTACACCACTAAGTTTAGCCAAAAAATGCAAAAAACAGAAAAACGATTTCAACACAAATTTTAAACTAAAAACTTCCTAAATTACCAAGCAATCTAATACAAACTTCACTCAGCTGTAGCCAACAGTAAGTTGATTAACAGTCATTTAACTTGATAATTGAGTCCATCCATATAGTGAAAACCCACATAAATAGCAAAAAAATAGCAATTTTTACTGGTTCCTTTCTTATTTTTTGTTGATCTTTCAACTAATTTTCATCAAATATAACAATTGCTTTATAAATGTATTCTCTTTTACATCCCTGATAGCACACTGACAAATTTAATTTCAAAAACTCCAAAATA
The DNA here is from genome assembly GCA_963932145.1 of Acanthosepion lycidas. NCBI lineage: Eukaryota > Metazoa > Mollusca > Cephalopoda > Sepiida > Sepiidae > Acanthosepion > Acanthosepion lycidas. Next base: position 51,508,508 of record OZ010583.1, read on the forward strand.
ATTGTGGTCTGAAGTGGGTCTTCATATTGACTCTTTTACCCATTCATGTCCTCAGCTAACTACAATTGAATAAATACAGATTTCATTTTTCTTTTCTTTTTATGTGCCATGTTCTTTCATGACACAGGTGATCATGGCTCTCCACCTCCCTCTATTGCCTACAGCTCTCAACAAGTTTGTTCCCTCTGCTTCCTTCCTCAGGCCACATTCTGTCATCCACCTGCTTAACCTTGCCAGGTATGTCACACCCTGCTTTCTCTTGTCTCGCTTCCCCTCTATTCAACCAGTGAGTATCAGATTCTCCAGGCCCCACTTCCTCATTATGTGCCCCAGAAACTTCAGCTGCCTCTTCCTGATATTAAGTATAAGCCTCCTACTTGTTTGCAACCTCTCTAAGATGTCATCATTTCTCACGCACACAGTCCATGATATCCTTAGCATCCTTCTGTAGAACCACATCTTCGTTGCCTCGAGTCTCTTCTTCATCTTTGAGGAAATTGTCCAACATTCAGTGCTGTAAAGAAGGACAGATGTCCTGTAACAGCTCAGTATTCTTTTCTTTGTTACCAATTAAATCCTCCTGTCTCACAATACTCTGCCCAGCTTTTGGAATGTGTCCTTGGCTATCCCAATACATCTACAGATCTCAGTGTCGTACTTACTGTCCTCTGTCAAGATGCTTCCCAGATATTTAAACTTCCATGTCTGCTTGAATCTAGAGTTCCTGACATGCAAATTGCATTTCAGGCTCTTCCTCTTCCTGATGACCATGCATTCTGTCTTCTTGTAGTTTACACTTAGTCCTTTCTTCTCACTCTCTGTCATCACCTTCTGTAGGAGATTCTGTAATTTCTTTTCCATGTCTGCTATCAACACTGTGTCATCTGCATATCTTATGTTGTTAAGATTGTGGCTGCCAATGCTAAACCTCGGTAGGGTTTCCAATTCACTCAGAATTGCCTTACTGCATAGGTTAAACAGGTCAGGTGAGAAGACACATCCTTGCCTTATGCCCCTTTCTATTTTTGTATATTCACTGAACTCATTCCATATGCGCATGCATGCTGTTTGCTGCCAGTATAGGTTCTTGATTATTCTGATATCCTTCCCAAATATATCAAGTTTGCTGTGCAGCTACTTGGGGGTGTACTTTGCCAGAGGCTTTTGCGTAGTCTATGAAACATAGGTACATGTCCTTCTCCAATTCTTCTGTTATATCAGTATCTGCATTACTTCAAAATGTTTTTTAATGAAAGTACTCTAAAGTAATTGAAGAAGATAGACTCTGTTACATCTAAACATGATGCTGTTTTTGCTCCATTCTAATTGAATGCTTTTTCTGATTGACCAGCTGGGTATGTCTGCTAATAAGTAAATAAATGTAAATACATTATGAGCACATGTATATACCCATGCTTACTCTCATGTATACAGATGTATGCATATTTCTGGAGATATATATATTTAGGTATACTGTTATATATATATATTTAAATATGTATATTATCTATTTATCTAAAAAGAAACATGTCACATCTCCCTTATGTCACAATACTCATTAATTCTATGAAACTAACCAACTGTATCTACCTACCCTGATAATGACTTAAGAAAGTAGAAAACTTGGACTATATTTCTCATTGTTTTCTTCCAAAATGATCTTTGGACAATTTCTGATAGAATTTCCTTCTTGTCTAAAAAGTATTATTTGTAATTTGGAAAAGCTGATCAGTGAAATTAATTCACACAAAATATCTGTTGTCCCTAATAATATTCACTTTAAAGAACATTAGTTACCTAAATACACAGAATATATATACAGGGTGGGATGGGTAATTTATTGCCATTTTTTATTTTTAATTTTGGGCATGTACATTGCTTGTTTTTGATTTTCTGAGCTGCACAGGATAGTAGGGTCAGTTGGGCACCTTCTGTGAGCAAAATAACACCATGATGCAATTCACTCTGCCAAAAGTTTGGAAACATCATGCAGTACCGCTTAGCATTCATGCCAGAAGCTCTAATACAAACATTTCAGAGTGTTTGGGTGTCAAACAGAGGACAGAGAGGATTCAGAAAGAGTTGGATGAGTCTAATGGCCATTATATATATATATATATATATATATAAAATGTGTGTGTACATGCACATATGTGAGAGTGAGAACCCTACATAACCATATATGAGACATATTTAAGTAATCATAGTTAATATTTGCTTTTATATTTGCATTCACACATATACATTCACAAAAAAATCCATTGCTGAAGATACTTGAAAAATGACTGCTACTTTGTGGAACCAACTCCCAAGAGGATACTTCCCCAATAACTACAATCTTAATGTGTTTAAATCTGTGGTCAACTTTATCTTCCCCACATATCGCCATAAACTGTGCCTATTACTCTGTAACTCTCTACATTGAGTGGTTCCTAGTTCTGATACAGATTAAACATCACTGTGAAAAAAAACTCACTCACATGCACACACACTTACATATCCGCTGTAATGAGACTGACCATAATTTTGACATAAAAAATGCTACTCTAATCAAAAGAGAAAATAATTCATTACAACAAAAATGTCTAGAGAGTGCCTTAATCATAAGGTCATCTACTGTAAATTTGCACCCTGGCTCTTACAACATTTCCCCATTCCTGGCAGATCATCCAATATCACAGTACAGAATACATACTTATAAAAGTGATGGAAAGAAAAAGAAAAAAACTCTAAATGAATTTGGTTAGGTAAATAAAAAAAATATTCTAAAATTACCAGTTGTGCACATGTGTAGTCATACCAACATAACAAATTTAATCAAGTGGAAGTCCTGAAGGATGAAACATGTCACAAGTAAACTTTTTCCACTTTGTCATACATTTTCCCCATATATAGATAGATAGATAGATAGATAGATAGATAGAAACACAAGTATACAGATAAAATATGGCACTGAAAAGTTATTGACCAAATCAAAAAGAGATTTTAAAAAGTTCTAATGTTAGGTTATTTGGTCAATTTTTGGTATGCAAGAAATTTTTAGCACCCTTCAACACACTGACATGTATATTATGTATAACTATGCAAAATATATCTATTGACACTGATATATATATATATATATATATATATATATATATATATATATATATATATATATATATACTTGTTCATACATAGACATGCATGAATGTATTTATATGGATGTATATATGTATGAACAAGCACAAAAATATACTCTTACTTGCATAAGCAAGGATAGTTAGATATTAAAAAGTATTTTAAAAAAACTATGAACTGAAATATAAGAAAAAATCTCTCGTATCAAAAATAATATTAACATGAAAAAATTATAACAAAAGTCAGTTTTGACTGAAACAACAGAAATAGAGAACAGTATTTACATTAGTCGGACTATTGTCCTCATCTTTGTCGCCATATTTGTCACGTTTCGGCCGTTGTATGCTCCGGTCTTCTTCAGTTGGTTGGAATTTCGAACACATCAGAACACATGGCACAGTGGATAAAGGCGTTGGTTAGATCCGGTGACAGACCCAAAGCCAAAGAGTGTGAGTTCAATATCCGGTTAAGGCAGTGGAGAACTTTCAGAGGGGAATTAGCAGGAGATAACTGATAACTGACATCCATCAAACATGGCACGTGGAACTAGAACAGTCTACCCCATTGATCGAAATAAAGGGTTCAGTTCGAAATTCCAACCACCTGAAGAAGGCCGGAGTGTACAACGGCCGAAACATTGTGACAAATATGGCGACAAAGATGAGGACAATAGTCCGACTAATGTAAATACTGTACATAATACCTCATCTCAGAAATATAGACAGACTCAGAAAGAGAGAAGTAAATAAAAACAAAACTGATACAAAACACAAAGAAACAAAACAACAAAATCAAAAGAAAAATAAACACATTTACCATTGAACAAAAATACAATAATGTTCCTTTTTACATGAAAGGTATGCCATTATAATGGCTGATGCTTTTGCAAAACATTATCAGGCCGAAAGCAGAATCTTTTTCTCTTACCTAAAAAAAAAACATTTCAAATTAAAAACAATATAAACCCGATAAAGAAGTGATCAAATCAGTTGAATTAACAAAATGGAAGATCACTAGGGGCCAAAAAACATTATAATTTGTCTTTTTCTTTCATTTTCAGCATTTTTATTTTCTTTATTTAGCACTCAAATCTTGCAGTAATGTAAAAAAAAAGTTTCAGCAAAATCCTCCCTACTATTGCTATTAATTTTTCTATTTTCAGTTCTGTTTTCTCTGTGAAGGAAAATAAAACCAAAAAGTGCTGCTCAGAAATCAGTAGCAAACTTATTTAAACTTTATTCACAATGGACCAATAACCTTATATTAGGTTGGTGCAAAAATAATGATGTAATAATGTCGTTTTTCAACGTATTTTTAACGTCAAAAAACGACATTATTACGTCATTATTTTTGCACCAACCTAATATTAATAAATATTCATACTATAGAGTTATAAATTTTATAAATATAACTGATTGCTGAGAATTGCCATTTTACTTTTAATTGAAAATTAGGAGATTTTCTTTTCTTAAGATTGTGTTAATGAATTTCACCAACCAAGCATAGCATAGAAAATACTGGATTTTGTGCTTTTTGCTACTTCACAAAACAGTCATCTAATAATATGACTTTTTTGGTTTCATCTTCATCTAATTGTGTATACATCCTAGTTCTTAAAGAATTTAGAATTTAAATTGTCGGTTAATATTTCCACTCTCCAGATATAATATTATTTGTTTTTTTTTAATAAAACATTAATGAATAAATTGATTGATTTATTTGTTTGTTTTCTAAGTCTTTTCAACATTTTGCAGGTTATTTAAAGCCAGAAAATATTTTTAGATTATCAGAATTCTTTGGAGATAATAATGAGTTAGAGATACAAGTCCTACTAATTAACTTATAGCTGAATGAAGAAGAGTTGGATTCATTTGTTTCCCAAGAGTATTTGCATGTAAGTGAATATGACAAACTTGACTGCAGTTGGAACTTGGCTCTTCAGTTTCCAATTTCAAGCCATTATCCATTTCACGATCTGTGCATCCAAGCTTACAGCACCTGGCTTAGTATATCTAGCTTATATTAGGTATATCTATTTACTAAATGAAATGTCTATCTTTCATATTTTATTTTAGCATAACAACTATATCTATTTTTTGAATCAATTATGAAACCCTCAGTATATATTTAAAAGAATAGTATAAGCAAACATTTTTCATAAGAAATATTATCTTTGAAAGTTAATTTTCACTGAATGGTTTCATGATTACAATATTGAACTGTAACTTAAATAATGACAGATTATTGATTTACAATTACATTAAAAAGGGAGGTAATCTTTGTGAGTGTGGTTTGCTCTCATGATTGGATATTAATTTACAAATGGTAATTGTGAAATTAACCATTTCCGTACAGGAAAAATTCAATATTCATTAACTGAATAATTATTGTTACTAGCAGTTGAAAACTCTAAAATCATTTTCTTAAAGCAGTTTGTCAGGAAATTGAACTTCTCAAATCCATTAACTGCTATTGGCCTTTTTCATATTGATCAGGGTTTACTTTCCAAATTTTTGTTTAAGACAGTGTAAAAAGTTAATATCTTTTGTTTATATTATTATTTTCCCTATTAGTTACATGTGCTAGCCATTTTAGTTGTTGTTACAGTTGGAAGTCTTCAAGTGGTGTGTTTTTTGTTATTTGGTAAAGCTCTTTCTTTGTGATTTTGTTTGTTGTTCATTTCATGTCCTCAACTGAAGAAGGTAATTTCTGGTTTCAAACCACATCATCCTCATGGATGACACAGTTTGCTATGAACTTTTTGTAGATTTTTAGTGCTCTTTATTGATCCACACACTCTTGAAAGCAGGTCTGCTGTTGTATTTTCCTTTCCCAACCAATAGAAAACATCAAACAAAAAACAGGAAAGCTCTAGCCTCCATCTTGCTATCTTTCATGTTTTATTTTGCTTGACTGACTTTTAATGAGTAACTTGAAGCAGTGACTAATTAAGAAATGTTGCCATTTTTTAGTACCTTGACAATGGTTTAAGTCTCCTTTTCAAAAGCTGAATGTCTGTGCTAAGATTTTGATAATGTTCTGGAGAAGAACACTACAGAAGAAGGTAAAGGAAATTTGGTAATTTTTGAAAATTGGTCTATATTTTCAGAAAAGCAAGGTATCCATTAGAAAACAGCTATGGTGTCAGGAATAGGTAGTTTTAGCAGTGGTTTTAGCTTTTCAGGGTCCAGCTTCATGATTACTTTACCCACAGTTGTCATGGTTGAGTGTAAGATTATATTTCTTGACAGCCACAAAAAAACATTTTAAGTTGTGAATGTGGTCAGCCCAGTCATGGCCACACACTGTCACATTATCTATGTAGGCAAAGGTGCTTTGTAATTTTTCTTCAAGAATTATTTTATCAAGGACTCTCTGAAAACTGGAAACCCCATCAGTGACCCCAAATTGAATCTGTTGATACTGATAAAGTCATCTGCAGGATTCAAAAGCTGTATAAGGCTTATCTTTAAGGTCTATAGCTACTTTGTGGTAAGCACTCCTAATGTGCTAAATATTATGTATTTGGCAATCTCGTTTATCATCTCATCAATAGGGGTTATAGTGTATGCATCCAGGAGATTGTACCTATTTATAGTTTGTGGGTAGTCTATAACATTCTTTTTTTTATTATTATCAGAGGACATTATTTATATTTGTGTTATCTTTGGTGATCTGCTTTCTTCAGTTATTCCTTTTCTTAACATTCTTGTTATTTCTGCTTGAATAAATGTTTTGTCTTCAAGAGGATATGTTTGAGATTTGGCGGACACTGGTTTATAGTTTTTGGTTACATTTTTGAAAAGAGAGGGGTATCGTACATTTATATCGGCCAAGTCATAGATGTTCAACGCCAGTTTAGGGTCACCAAAAGTGAGATTAATACTAGAATACTGTTTGAGGAAATCATAGCCCAGTATGACATTGCAGCACAGATTTGGTATCACAAAAATTTTGGTGTTAGTGTAGTTAGCTTAATTCAACTCTAGGCCATCCAAAATGGATCATTTAACCTGCTAAGATAGTGAAGCCATAGCCACCTATTACAATTGTACAATTTTAAATCTGTTTCTTTTTGCAATATCAGCACTAATAAAACTCTCTGAGCTTCCTGTGTTGACTAGCGCATTCATTTCTACCCCATTAATTTTTACCGTTAATATAGCCTTTGAAAGATATTTAGGGTTCATACTTGCTACAGTACTAGTCACAATAGGAACATTTGAACCAGGTGAAAAAAAAAACTTGATCAACAAACCTTAGAGAAATGTCCCTTCTTCCTGCAGTTCTGGCATCTAGTTTCCCTGGCTGGATAACATGTCTGGAGGTGTAGTTTGAGGCCACAAAAATAACATTTTCGTCTGGCTGCAGCACTAGCAGTGTATGCGGTCTCTCTATCTCTCTCTCTCTGTATATATATATTTATACATATATATATATATATATATATATATATATATATATATATATATATATATATATATATATATATATATATATTAGGTTGGTGCAAAAATAATGTCGTTTTCTCACATATGTTACTATGTGAGAAAACGACATTATATATATATATATATATATATATATATATATATATTACGAAATGGACAAAGTCCGACAATTTATTTATTAAAGACATTTTTATGTTTAACGTTATAGATACAAGTATTTAAGTAAATGCTCTGTTTATAATAAACAGTATTAAATAACATTTACCGGCCTGAATGTCCGAGAAATTTTCATAGAAAATATTCGTTCTTTGACAGGATTCTATGAAAATTTCTCGGACATTCAGGCCGGTAAATGTTATTTAATACTGTTTATTATAAACAGAGCATTTACTTAAATACTTGTATCTATAACGTTAAACATAAAAAATGTCTTTAATAAATAAATTGTCGGACTTTGTCCATTTCGTAATATATGACGTCATTTGTTTACATTTGATACGCCATGAGCAGTTATGAATATTTGAGATTCATGGAAGATTGAGTTTATAAGCAGTAAATTCGACCTTGTCTACCTAACGGTAAGGCACGTCAGCGTAAATGACGGTTCCGTATAGGATGCAGGTTCGAATCCTGTCAAAGAACGAATATTTTCTATGAAAATTTCTCGGACATTCAGGCCGGTAAATGTTATTTAATACTGTTTATTATAAACAGAGCATTTACTTAAATACTTGTATCTATAACGTTAAACATAAAAATGTCTTTAATAAATATATATATATGTCTGTGTGTGTATATATGTCTGTGTATATATTATTTTTGTATATATATTAAGTAAATCATCCCAAGCAAGGTGAGAGTGCCACTAGCATGCAATATGCTACAGAGAGTAAGAGCAAGAGTAAAGAAGGAAAGGATAAAAAGAAAGATGGGTATCTTGATCAAGGCATCAAAAGATGGTGATTGATATTAAATTTGGATATTTGAAGATTATAGCTATCAGGGAAGCAAGTAAGAGGAAGGGAGTTCAACTGTCAGGAAGTGTGAGATAAGAAGCTGTTGGAGTAGAAGAGATGGCTACATTTAACCGTTTTGGCAGTGAAAGGGTGGGACCAAGATGTCAACCTAGTAGCACGTTTAAATTAATGCAGTTTGAGTACCAGTGAAAGTAGCTTGTCAGAATATTTGCCATGAAAATATTTGTAGAAAAGACAGAGGGAAGCCATGGTGAGAAAATAACTGCAGATGAGATGCCAGACCTATCGCATTGCATATCTGTCTCTGAATTTTGTTAGAGAGAAGATTTTGAACTGGCTGTGTGGGGTGCAGAAATGCGAAAGTCTGTTGTAGAGAAATTTCTTTTTTTCTGTTTTGGTCATTTGAACTAGTGTACTAGTAAGAGTGTGAGTGCTTAGTGCAGCCTCTGAAACACTTGTTTATATGTATAAACAAGATTGTTTTTTTGTCATCTCCAAGGTAAGTGCCTGCATCTAGTTTGTTTATTTTCCAGCAATCTTTGATGGGTATAGTTTGATTCTAATCCATTTATAAAAAAGTCTCTAATAAATTCATCCTTTGCCTGATCTGCTGTTATCACTTGAAAGTCACAGTCTCAACTTAATATTTCTAATGCACTGAAATACTGTTCTAACTACTCTTCAGCGTTTTGGCGGATAGTTGCTAATACATGCTGGGCAAAGATTACATTTCGTCTCTTCACAAAAATTCCATCCATAATGTCCATGGCACTCTGGTAAGTTTTGCAGTGAGAAATATTGTTATATATGGATATGGAAACATGGTGCATTAGCAGCTTAAGTCTATCTGTATCAGTAATAGGAGTTTTCCAGTGCAAGCAAAAATCCTTCGAATAATTGTTTCTAATATTGCCAAGCGTCAGTCGAAGACAGGTCTGCAGAGTCCAAGTCGAGATATTCTGGCTTAAGGTATTTGCCCATAATTACATTCAATAAATTGTAATGAAAACTCGGAGTCTAGTTTGGCTTAACAAGCCTTTATTGAATATAACTAAAGAGTCTTGCCATTTCAGCTAAGACAGTGGGACTTATACAAATCATAAGACAAGGGAGGTAATCGGGTTGTCTTACCACAATTTGTAAGTAAAACAGTGATGTATGATGACTAACAAAATGGCTTCTTCATATGTAAGTAAATAAAGAAATGATTAAATGAATTATATTGAATTTAGTTTTGTTGTTTATTTTCTGATGGTGCCATAAAGTCTCAACTGTTATTGTCAGAAAGAATATAATATTTTGTTTTTTTTTTTCATATAAAAATAAAATGAAAATGCAGTAAAATTTACGTAAAGCCAACTTATTACCATGAAGCTTTTAATTCAAAACAAAAAATAAAACTTTGTAAAAAAACGTGTAGATAAATTGAACATACAAAACAAAACCTTTAATGATTTTCTCCCTATTAAATTAACTTATCTGCTTATTGTCATGTAAGTGAACATTAGACATTTAAGTATCTATCTACATAGCCAACTGTCATGAAAGAATATAGAGGAACAAAAATGAGAATTAAATTATGCATACTGTGATGATAGATAAGAATTTTATTACACAAATGTCTATAGACATATTTACTTGAATATATGCAAATTCATTTCATATTGTTTGTATATATTGCTTATTATACACTTATTTATATGTGTGTATATCTGTTGTTGTCAACATGTAAATATGCTTTTGTATATATATATATAGTTCTGGCTGCTTTCTTAGCAATTTCTAATATTCATATGTGTAAAATATATATAAAATATGCCATATATATATATATATATATATATATATATATATATATATATATATTAAATATACAAAGCTGATTCAATAAATCTCTAGTCTGATGCATATTTATTAACTGAATTTTGATCTGAAATTTTCATTGAATATTGTTCAGTTTCTATGATTAATATTCACTAATTATTGATTAAGGAAAAAGATTATATCGAAAATTAAATATTTGTTGTATAAGATGAGTGCTTTTATTCATTATTAATCTATGTGCCCACCAACATACATGAATATAAGTATTTAAATATTTCTGTATTAATATATTTCTTCTATGTGCTGTGTACCTTCTCCACAACATCCTGTTCTTTGTAGCTCTTAGTAATGTAGTGTCCTTTTGCTATCTCTTCTATCCCCTTTCCTATCAGCCAGTCACACAAACCCCATTAGATAGGCGATACACTGCTTTCCTGTCTCTCTTGCTTTCAATATGCCCTGTGAGTGTCAAATTTTCCAGTCCTCTTTCCTCATTATGTGTCCAAGAAATTTCTAGTATATCTTTCTGGTACTAAGGATGTATCCTTTTCATTTCTATTTTCTTACAGTTTCATTGTTGATCACATGTTTAGTACAGGGTATTCACAGCATCTTTCTGTAGAACAGCATTTCTGCTGTCCCTAGTCTTCTCTTCATCTGGAATGAGATTGTCCAACCTTCACTACCATATATGAGGAACAATATTACCTAACAGTTCACACTCTTTTCTTTGTATCTAACAAAATCTTTCTTAATACTTTGCTTAGTTTTTGAAAGACATCTTTGACTATTTCAATACCCCTTTGGATTTCAGTATTACATTTTCTGTCCCTTAAAGTTGTTTGTCCAATGAAGAAATAGCTTGAATTAAAACTTCTCAATGCCATATCATATATATATATATATATATATATATATATATATATATATATATATATATATATATAGGCAGCATATCTTCATTCAAACATGTTTCATTGAATAATATAGATATAGTGTGTCTACTTATTTTTATACTGATCCTTTCCAGTTGTTTAATCATTTTCTTTGTGTTATGAAGGAAGGCACCATAGTTTTTTTTAACCCAAATACTTTCAAGTATGTTGTTTCTTTGACAAAAAAGTAAGTACTTATGAAGATTCAATAAGGGGTTAGTGGAAAAAAGTGTGTATAAAATAAAAAAAATTATTTTTAAATTCAATTTTCTGATTATAAGCTTTGAAAGTTTTTGACTCTTCAGATCTCATTGCAGAGATAAATATTTTTTTCCTCTCACACTATTAACTCAAGAAAGTCAAATTAAGAAGTTATTTTGAATTAAAAAAATAATATTGTTTAACATTGTAACTAAGTTGAATCTTATAGGTGTGTGTGTGTGAATCTATTGTCAGTTGGTCAGTGATTAAACTGACACCCCAACTCCAATTTATTGTAAGTGAGCAGATGGTTAGCAACCCTGTAGGAGGAAAAATAACACCTACAAGGGTGGAAGAACTCTTGAAGGGTCAACAGCCAGCTAACTAGAGGTGGTGTCACCAAAGAAATTTCAATGGGAACCTACTCCACTATCAGTCTCAAGAATATTTATGATACTTGACAATATTATTATAAAAGATAATTGGATGAAGTGGGTTAAGTCTATTGGAATTAACTCCTGGCCTAGTAAGCAGGGATATGTGCAACAGGTGTCATCTGACCAACACCCAGCAACTGTGAGCAATAGTATAAAGGGGGTCAGACTCCTTGAAATTGATCCTTCCCCAAGTATGGAAAGATATAAATGACAGGTGTCACTGGACCATCAGCCAGCATTTGTTTGCATCAAACAAAAAATAGTTTTAAGGACATAGAATATCAGAACACTAAATCAATGTGGCCAGTTAGAGAATATAAAGTAAGAATAAATTAAATGTTAATATTTTAGGTGTATGTGAAACTAGGTAGGTAAAAAGTAGAGATTTCAGCAGAGATAAACACAGAGTCATGTATGCAGGTGAAGTAGGACTTATATTAGACCAAGACATGAAGAAATCTGTTGTGGGATGTTGTCAAATATATGTCAAAATTCTTGTAGTTAAACTGAAAAAGAAGCATTTTAACATATCTATCACCTATCATTGGGGTGCAAAGGTTTGGGGTCAACTACATAAAATGATTATACACTTTTATTCCATTAAGAAATTAGATGGTTTAGCTGTATTCTTTTATCAGTAATGTCTGTGAATCTTGAGGAGTAAAAAATAAGTTGCATTTTTGTAGGTGTCATGTAATATGATACACCACTTTAAGTAGCTTGAAGCTGATAAATGGCTATGCAAAACTACTGGGCCAATAAAAGATCTGAGATGATAAAGTCATGATAATATACAAATTTCTAAGTAGAAACTGTTTCATCTTATTAATATGAGTTTAAGGTAGCTTGGCAAGTCATTCTATAATAATAGAACATTAATTTGCTTTTGTTTACACTAAAATCATGGCTAAAATCACTATTGAAACAAAGCTGATGGTTGTGATTTTGAAGAGGAAGATGACACAATGAGAGAAATATCCAGAAACAATGTTCAAATTATCCAAAAGATGCTTGCTACTGATGGAAGTGTTTTAAGTGCAAGGATAACCAGAAGACCACAAAAGCTAGAAAAGAAAGATGAATGAAAGATTCTTGGTAGGCAATCCAAAATTATCAGCCAGACAATTCCTCAGCCATGATGACTTGTGACTTCATGCTAACACAGCTATCAATGATAGGAATGTGGCCAAATGGTTAGAATGTTTATATTCTAACAATGAGACCCACATTCAAATCTCACCATGGTCAATTTGTCAGGAAAAAACTTCTTGATGTTATCAGACTGAAGGGGTCGATCCCAGCACTTTTAGAAAGTGCCTGAAAACCATACCACAGATTGACCCAAGCCTTGTGAGTAAAATTGGATACATGGAACCCTTTGGTGCCATCGATAGCTGTTCTAGCATAAAGTCACAAGTCATCGTGGCCGAGGACTTGTGCATGCTGGCCTTGTTCAAATTGATACAGTATGGAGAGTATAAAGAGACAGAAACCCATCAGCCAATGAAATGTTTTTATGGTTTTACTGTTTTAGTACTCTATAAGGGTTCATCATTGGGGCTGTCTGCTGTTTTATCAAAACAAAATTAAGATGAGTAGTTTACTGTATTTCTTGCAAGTGGTACAGAATTTGTATTTGAAACTTTCTGCAGAGGAGGTGAAGAAGAATATTTTTTGAGTCACAGTTTAAAACCAAGACAAAAATGCTGATATCTTAAGAGGGAACAACAAGGAGGCCTTAAAGTTATAGCAAAAGTAGATGTATTGACAATAAATGCAAGTCAAACAATAGGTTTATATAAAAATATCATTGCTATGTGGTAAGTTCGGTGAGTTCTATCAACCTCTATTGTACAGCATAGCTGGGGTTTCTAATATCAGTGGCACTCAATGGAAACAAGCAAATACATCTACATGGAATTATTTTTCCCCCAAGAGATCTTAAAAGGAGAAGTGTTTTACTTACAATGGCAATTCTGTTCTTGCTTCTTTACCAGGTGCATAACGGGCAAGCCTGTCTTTTGCTGAAATAAACTGAAGTAGATAGAAATAGAGAGGGAAGGAAAAGTAAGAGAAAAAGAAGGTGAATGAGTGCCAAAGTGTGCATGTGGATGTATTTGTCTAAGATGACTTAATGACTTCAGGGTTACTGCCCCTTGCTAACCTCTTCTGGATCTGAAAAACATAAAAGAAAGTATCAAAAGAAAGCTGCATTTTAGTGAACTTCTATTTGATTATTGTTTCTCTTCAGCCTCACATCTCAGTTTGCTAAATGTCCTACTAACTTCCTGGAATTTTTTTCTTTTATTCCTTTTTTTTTATTGAATTTTCTTGAACACTTTCTTCCTTGTTATATTTTTCATTTGTGTATAGGGATCTTAGTAGAATAAGTAGCCGAACTTCCATGGCTGATTCCCACAGAATGTGTGTGCATCACCTGAAGAACTCTTTATTTTTTCTTGAAAAGTCAGGTCTTTTCGTTATCCAAGAAAGAAGTTGTTCACATTGTATGTGAGGCTTAGGAGATTTCATGCTTTGTGTAAAAGAGCAGAACTCATATATATATATATATATATATATATATATTTTATCCAACTTCATCTACCAGCTTGAATATTTGAGAAATCTTGTCAGAAAAATTTGCATCCTCCAGCAGGATTTGAACCTGCATCCCATTTGGGAAAATGTCATTGCATCTGATGTGCCTAACTGCTCGAGCACATAGGTCTTACAATCAAACAAAACCTAAATAATGCTTTTGAAGATGCGCTCTCTGCCAATTCTCAAAACATCCATATCTGCACTGTTTCATATCCTAACATAAACAAAGACAATTTATTTTAAGAAAGGAATTAAATCTGACATATTTTGATTTCAAATCTATTTTGTTTAAATGTTATTTTTGATGGATACTCATATTCCAGTAGAAGCTCTGTTTTTTAATTAAACAATTAAAAAATACTGTTTAATTAAAAAACAGAGCTTCTACCCAAATGTGTGTACTCATTAAAAACAATGTTTAAACAAAATAAAAATAAATTAAAAATGTATGTATATATAACTCCTATAGTGTATATTTTGGCAGTGTATTTTCATTAAGACCTGTCTCTTTAAATAATTTATAGAAGTTTTGTCTAATTATTTTTAAAAGGGTCCTCTCATAAACATGGACATATTTCTTAGTGTCCTTATTAAAGGAAGACAGAAAATAACAAAGTTGATGCATATTCATTTCATTCCAAGAACTTTTGACATTAACACAATGTCAGGGTCTTATTTTTTGTTGTGCTTTGTTTCTAAGATAAAATTGTTGTATTCATCTGAAAATTAAACTTTTTACATGTGCAGTGAAAAATACTAAGGTTATGTATGCTACAATTTTAAATTTTATCATGTAGTCTCATCTGCAAACATCAAGGGAGGTAACTAAAAAAAAACCTTACCCTGATGATGACATTGCATGCACAATGCAATCTTCAGGTGCTGAGTATATACTGACCATTACATAATTTAAATGTTAATAAAATTATCTGATTGGCACATTTATATATTATACAGGGATTACAGTTTTTAATTCTAAAAGATATATTTGATATTTAGAATAAATGGGATTTATATATATATGTAAAAAAATATTTTAGATTTGTGAATATTAATTTTTTATATTAACCATAAAGGGAGATTACTGGTCCTTTAAAAAAAAACAAAACAAAACAAAACAAAAAACATAATTTACATGAAACATTAATCTAGATCAATGTATCTGAGCAGATATTTATTTTTATGCCAATATGTAACCATCAATTTATTTCTCTTTTTTAATAAGATAGGGTTATGTAAGTGTTTTAAGATAACTAATTTTTCAACAAGACATAAATAACATTTATTGCCTTTCCTATTATAAGATTTGGATCTTTCTACAATGTCCCATGTAATAATGGGTGTATTACCACTATTCTTTAATTTCTTATTATGTATTTTATATTACTTAAAGTCATTCAATAATAATAGAAAAATATTTCCAAGGATTTTCAGTGGAATCAAAATAAAATTTTACATCGTTAGCAGAGTATTATTAGTCATACATTGACCATTTAATGGTCAGATCCTATTTTTTTGGCAGTTGCCTTTATTTTTTAAAAAACATTGTGGTGTTTGTTGGACATGTATCTCTTTAATATAATATTGTTATGTTGAGATATAGATTTATCAACATTGTTAATGCAGCTATGTCTGAGCTTAATATTATTTTTGTTAAAAATCTTTTTTAGTGTTGATGAATGATTAAAGTATTTATGAATTAAATTTAGGAAAATTCTTTCAATATTAGTTTGAACATTACAATTAGAAGGTGGATTAAACCATATAATGTTATGCCTATGATGTTTCTGTTTATTTTTACTTTGATTTTTCTAAATACTCTAATTTTACTTTATAGTTGCTTAGTTCTAAAGCTTGGTAGTGGTAATATTTAGCTTGTAATCTTTGAAGAATTTTGTTAGTTACTTTCTCAATTAGTCTATATTCCTTGGACTTGTTTTACGGAGGAGACATACACTGTCATCTCTATAGTGTCTGGTGTCCTTAATGCTGAAAATAAATCTTACTCACCACAATAACAAGATTCCAACAATTTCACTTGCCTCTGCTGAGTCATATGCTGCCATAGCAGTATTAAAGTCTGGGTTATTTCTTTTGGTCCACAGATAACCATTATGGAATAATGTAGGTTCTTTTGCCAGTTTTATGATTTTGATTTCAGTCATGAATATAACAGTATTCTTTTGCTAAATTTATAGCAGACATTAGCAGTTTTTCAGTGAGGGACAGGTAAAAGTCATAAATACCGAATTAGATCAATGTACATTCTTTCTTGTTTTTTATATTAGTAAACTATGGTTTCTGTTGTTTTATGCCACTGGTTAATTCCTTGAGCATCTTTTGTGTATTTGTATGCACTTTCAAGGATGTTTTTTTCTGATTTTGCCTATATTACTTTTAGTTGGGTTCACTAATATGTATTGTCGGTTGTTTAAGAAATTTGCTTTGTGGTCTTTAACCTTGATGAAAGCTTGTTGTTTGTGGAATTTGTAAATCCTATCATCAATTTTTAATTCAGTAGCTATCTTCTTGGTTTCACTATTGATGTTATTTTCTCAGTTTTTGGGTGACTTTTTATAAAACTTATTAACTTCTTTGCTAATAGCTTTATGGTACATATCTGCATCGATTTTGTAATGGTTACTCTCTTGTCTGCTTTGATAATTATTTTATTTGATTTTTTTTTTGATCATTGAAACATCTTTTTGCATTTTTTTGCTCTAGATCATTTTGGTAGTTTTAGCAAATTTAACTTTGTCTCTGACCAAGAATAAATCTTTCTCAATGCCCAATAATTGTGCATGGAATGGTGGTGATTTTTGGACTTAAATCCATAAAGCTTGGCATCTTTTAAGTTATTATACTTGTCGTTATGTTTAAAGAAGAAGAGTTTCTACCTCATTCTTTTTATGATTCTCTTGAACTTGTGTAAAAGGGTCAGTTTATAAGATCTTTTTTCAGGAACCAAGACGTTTTTTTGTGGAGTAGTCCAAGTTAACTGGTTCCATATTCAAATAATGGTTAGGATACGAAGTATAAATACTTTTATTACACCTATAACAGGAAAGGAGCAAAATATAAATATATCACACATACACACAAACATCGGCATGGTGTAATGGTTAGCAAGCTTGTCTCGCTAGATCAGATACAACTGAAAAGTGAGTTCGATCCTCACTAGATGCCCCATACTTTCGGCCTTGTGCCACATCTAAGCTACGCTTAGAAAATAACTATACATATGCAAATATACACACACATACACATTATGTGCTTGCATCCAAATATTTATCCAACATAAACAGTATTCTGTACATTCCAAAATACACATTTATTTTTAATGTTGTATCCCTTCATGATATTGATGATCATGGTTCTTCACAATTTCGTTTTTTATTGTCTGTGTACTTCTATAACTTCTTGAGAAAAAATGGACTGGTTTGCATTTGCCTTCACAGTTTGGAATTCAGAGTTATTAATCACACTGTTCACCATTTTGCTCTATTTATTCTTGTAAAGTTCTAACCTAAGCTTATTAAACTGAATGAATTAAAAGAAAGAAAACACAAAAGCCAAAAAGAAATGAAAGAAAATTTTCTTTTGTAATATGACAAACGTATGACAATGTCAGACTGTTCAATAAATAATGCAATCAATAGATCATCTCAATGAAATAAAAAAGAAATGTTTTTTTCTTTAATTTCATGTTCCTTCCAGACTGATGTGGCTTTCTCCAAATTCTTTTTTATTATTATATATAAATTCCACTGACTTCTTTGGAAAAATAGTGAAGTATCTTCCTGTTACCTTCATAGTGTTTTTGCAATTCACAGATTTTTCTTCCAAAAAAATGAAATGGAATTGACTAAAAAATAACTAGTAATCTATTTTTTAAATGACATATCCCTTTAGGATGCAAGTGATTACAACTCTCTACATATTCCTCTTCTTTATTATCTGTGAATTGCCATGCTTTATTGATAAAAATAGTGCAGTGGTTTTCTTTTGCCTTCTGCTCAGTTCGGAATTCAGAGTTTTCCTTCTGCAAGGCCAATGGTTCCCAAATGGTGTGACACACCTCATAGGTGCTGTGCACCTCATAGATGCAGTGGATGAGGATAGCAGCTGAGGTGGAATGATTGAAAGATAATCAAAGATTTAGAAACAGTTTCAAAAATTCATATGCTAAAAATAAATATGATTTCAAAATTTAAAATATTATTATGGATTACTTGTAACTGCATGCATAAGTACCAGTATAAATAATTATTGACTTTTATCATTGTGCTATTTTTGCATTATAATAAGAAATATAGTAACTAGGATCCGCACATTGGAGGAGAGAGTTATCAATGATAATGTTCTGACTTTGAATCTGCAGTTATCTCCCTTTAAGCCTTTGGACCTTCTTTGCCATAGGACTGATTGTGCCTTTTCACCAGGACTTCCATTTGGTGAGGCGCAAACAAATTTTCATCCTGAAAATGTGGCCCAGAGAAAACAAATTTGGGAATGACAGTGCTAGACTGTCTGCCATTCAAGGCTAAAGAGCCCAGTTTGCTTTGCTATTTATCCTATTGCTGAGGGAAGAAGAGTTCATACCTTTACAAGTGCATTTCTGCTAAAGATAATGCAGCAAACTAGGCCAGGATTAAAACTCATTTTAGTGATCCCATTTTCTCTGCTGATAACCATTACATTATCCACGCATATATTACCCTTAAAAAATAAATCTTCAAGTTTTTTTTCCAGCCACACACTTGCAAAATTCTTCAGCTTATAATTCTTATAAACTTAAAAATAGATTATTTTCACTTCTTGAAAATTTAAGAAAGCTAAGTATAACAATTGCATCATCCATTACAACAGTATTGTGTTTGGTTTATTTTTTATCATTATTATTATTATTGTTATTTTATAAAAAAAAAAAAAGAAGAAGAAGAAGAAGAAGAAGAAGAAGAAGAAGAAGAAGAAGAAGAAGAAGAAGAACTGTTATTATTAATTTTGGCATGTATTAGGTTGGTGCAAAAATAATGTCGTTTTCTCACATAGTAACATATGTGAGAAAACGACATTATTTTTGCACCAACCTAATATTTAATTTAATTTTAATTTTTATTTTATTTTTTATCACTTCATGCAACCTACTAGTTTGCAGCAATAAGCAAACAGTACAGACTACCATACTATACATTTGGTTAGATTGATTCATTTTTTATGGCTTATTAACCTTTTGCAGGTTATTTAAAGCCAGAAAATATTTTAGATTGTAAGAATTTGTGGGGGGAGATCATAATGGTTTAGTGATACAAGTCTGACTAATTTACCCATAGCTAAGCAGAGAATAGGTGAATTCATACCTTTCCAATGTGTATTTGCACATAAGTAAATATAATGAACCCAATGAGAATTGGAACTCATCTCTCCAATTAAAAATTCTAAGCCATTATCCATTATAACACCTGCACATCTATGCTTAGAGCACCTGATATTCCCAAGCTGTCACCCATCTAGGTACTGATCAGGCTCGATGTTGTTTAACTTCAATGATTTTATGGAAATTGGTGTTTCAATATGATATAGTACACAGTTTTGTTTTTATATGCAACTTCTTTAAAGGCTGTGTTTAAATTGAACTAAATCTTATGCAATTCTATTAATGGCACCGGCTTCTCTTATGCAATTCTATTACTGGCAATGGTATAGCTTCTTTTTTCCTACAGCTTCCTGTCCTTTTGCAACCCTTTTGTCTTTTTGCTTTATCTTCGAATATCTGTTCTGTCAACCACTTATAGAAGATGATTAGGTAGATTATTCACTGTGGTCATCTTCAATTATTCATATTTAGTTTCAATCCATAATGCACTAGTCTTTTAAAGTTTTGTTGAGGATTGTTGAAATGTTTTTCTCTATACCTGCTTTATACTAAGGCATCATTAGTACAGACAGATGTAAAAATTTCATTGATCAACCTTTTTCAGCATTCCTGAAATTAAAAGGTATATGCCTGAACTCAAAAGATTTGATAATGACTGTTTTCTAAATAACCTATATGTTGACCAAGATTTCATAATATACCTTCATGAGATCCACTTTTGTAAAAACATTTCTAAGCTGTTGGCAAAATCATGGATATGAGGAAGAGGGTGACAATCAGAGATTATGTTTCTGTTAAAAAAAACAAAAATCGCTATGATGACACCAAATGATTGTTTCTAGTTTGGGCATCATCTGAAGTGAAGAAGATCACAGAATTCTGGGATCTCATATAATTCCCAATTTAAGGTGGTGAATGTTTTGATGGATCTTTAGTTATAATATAATACTTTGCTGTATGTATATCCTTTATCATGGTGAAGAATTGACTTGTCATATCAGAGCGTTTCTTCTGTCCAGATTCTTGTAACCATTTCAACACTTCCAAATAAACATGTTGATTGACAGTTTGTCATTGGGCTAAAAATTTGTAGTAGATTATCTACTTATGATCAAAGAAACATATAACCATGATGTTGAAGTGCATGTGAAAGCTATATACTTTTGTTAGGCCAAGGGTAATTGCTTTCCACTGCATGTTTTGTTTCTATGTTGTATTGAAAACACCACATTTCATTGCCAGTAAAGGTCTAGGCAAACATTTCTGCATTGTTCAAAAAATCAGATAGAATGTGAAGTTGATATTTTTCTGCTCATCAGACATAATTTGAATTACAGTCTTTGAGGAAATTTTTCTCATTCTCAAATCTTCTATTAGAATTTGCTGCACTCTTTCAGTTGTACACTTAATCCTAAATCTGAGTGCATTTCTGTCTTTCGCTATTTACTTCTTGCTCATCAGGCACCTCTTCTTACCCATCTTTGGCACTCAGAAACAATAGATTACTTCATGGCATGTTGACCATATGCCATTTTTAATAGGGCTGACATTTTACCCACCACTTTTACAAATTTTCACACAAAGCTATGTTAATCCAGTGCTCCAGATTCTTTTCACTGATTTTCCATCAGTATAACATGAACACATACAACTTCCTCTACTGCTTGGCAGTGAATATCTCATCTAGTCTGCATCTCAAGAATGCAAAAGCTGAAACATATCTAGGTATACTCAGACACAAATATTTGTCTCACTTATTATCCTAGTGATATAATTTTGGGAATTAATTTTCATACCATGTATAATTGCTGGCTACTTGTTTTTCTGAGTACACTCCTCTGCTAGGGTGTGTAGGTAATCCATATTGCAGATGCCAGCTTTATACAGCAATTCTGGTTGCACTTTCTTGAGAGTGCTCATAATCTTGTGGGATTAGTAGTAGTAGAACAAGTCCAGTATGCTCAAACCCTTGGTCATTATGACTTGTGACTTTTATACTAGCATAACCATTGACAGCTTTCAAACAATTATGTCTGCCCAATTTCATTCACAAGTTAGAGACAATATATAATGGCAGAGTAAAGTGGTGAAAAAAAAGATATAAAAAGGAAAAAATGGAGACAGACTGAATGAGAATTCAAGAGATATAATAAGTAGAATGATGATAATATGGTGAAAACTGGAAGAAACAGGAAAGAGAATGAAGAAGAATAAAGTGAATGAGGAATAGTAAGAGTAGAAAGAATAGTAAGCGAATGAGAAAATGAAAGAAAGATAGACGGATAAGACTGAGGCAAGTTTACATTATCATAAGTATTATCTACAGAGTTATCTCCTCTTTGTTTTTAATATTCCTTTAAAGGTATATTATATAAATTAAAAAAATGGATGAAAAAATAATCAGAAATCATTTAAATAACTTTCCCTTAATCACTTTACAAAAGAATCCCTCTCTTTGAAAAATCCCCAAAATTCCAACGAGATCTTTCAAAAAAGCACTGTCATCAATCTGTTTTTATCATTTTTGACTTGTTTTTATAATTGTTTTGCTTTCTATCATCATTTCTTTTGGTTCCCTCTTTGGCCTATCAATGGATTACTGAAAATATGATACAAAATTTTCATTGAAAAGATAGCCATCTCTATTGAAAACATCCATCTGCTAAATAACGCATCAGATGCCAATTTTGTCTAAGTCCTTGATATGCTAAAAAAAAATTGAAATGAAAAAAGAAAACAAAAACAAATTATATGTCTGAGAGATGTCAAAGGAAATCATTTTAATCTATTAGCATTCAATGAATTTAATCAGTTTAAGCTTTTTTTCTTATCTTTTGTTCTTATTAACTTTTTAATTCATTTTTGCTTCCATTGAATTTTTTTTATCTGCAACTATCTGAAAAGAAAGAAAAATCAATTCGGAAATGGCTTTTATTTCCCACTTAACTAAGTCTCTCATACAACTTTATTAAATACTCGTTTATTTTGATAGTTATCTCCCTCATTTTCCTCCCATTCTTTTGTCATTCACATTGGGGATGGGTGAGTGATATGTCTGTTTCCAAATATAATTCTGCTGCATGATATGATACAAATCAGCCAAAAGGTTTTGCATTTTTTTTTTTTACATCAGGCATTTAACCCATCCTTTGAAAGGAGGTGAGAATTATAGTATTCACTGCTGATCTATGGCTATCATTAAACTGAGCTCAAATTTTCAATGTTGATCAACTGGTATCAAAGCTCATTTTTTTTCCTCTTTATCTAATAGGGCTAATGAATTCTGAATTTTTTATCTGTTATTATTGAAGTTCATTGCAGATATATTGGGATTATTGTATGCTGTGGATATATTATTTCTTGTTCTACTAAATTATCTGAGCTTGAAATTTGACTATTGATCTTACAGTATCATCTTATTGAGCCTATGCATTTTTATCTTTCATTATGATCTAACAAAGTTCACAGTTTCTCTACTAATCTATTAATAGAGAACACTTTAGCTGATGTATATTTTGCTATTAACTCTCATGTTGTTAGTAATTGACACTCAAATAGAATTCATTTGTTCATAAGGTTAGATCTTTATGGAAGATCAAAAAGTGTTTGTGGTTGTCATTCAACTTAACATGTCTCAGCTAATTTCTTACGTTCATTAAATGTGTAATAAATTATTTGATGTGTTATGACTTGACTAAACCTAAGTTCCATTATATTGTCTCAGCGTAAATGCAAATTAAATGATAACCATTCAGGAAATATTATGATACAATTGAGTTTACATGTATGTAATTTTTTTTTATCTTTTAGTATTATTATATATGTGGACGTAATTGAATACAGCTAATATATTTTTGTTAAGAATACAGCTGGAATAAAGTTATGTCATTCATTGATCGTCTGTCACCATTAAATGACAGATTGTATATTTGTAGAAGAAATCCACCCCACCCCACCACACACACACACATATACTTTACCTATAAATTCTTCAAATGTTGTTAAAGATACACATGATATATACAGCATCAGCAAAACATGGCATTTATAAATTTTCCACTTCATCTAATGTAATATAATATATAATATAATAGTATTAAATAGTAAAATAAAATGAATAAAAGTAAAATAAAATAAATAAATAAAACACATCTTTTTGTGCAGCCTTGTTCCCAATAGCCATTACATGTATGGCACCAGACTAGATCATTTCCCATCCTGGGTATGGCGATAAACTACATCCACTTTCTGGGTAAGACGATAAACTATATCCAACTGCAAGGCCTCTGATCAGGAGGTTTTGATCAGCATGGAACCACCTTTTAATTGCTGGTGTTTCCAGGTTCATCCTGACCCAGGGTGGTAGCACCTGTTTGGGTCCCACCTATTGGTAAACAGTTAACCCCCAAATTAGGGTCAAAACACTATGAAAATGTAAAAATAGGTATTAATATCAGAATACTTTGTAAAAATTATTACTAGCAATACATTTTTTGAAAAAAAAATTACTAGCAATAAGAATTTTGCCAGCATTAAATGATCCATTGAGGCTGATATGACCTAAAACAAAACAAACCAAACAAACATTATTTCTGCTTATTTCTATCATAATACTTTTATATTTACAAATATTTTTCTGTATATTAAAATTAAATTAAAATATTAATAAAGATGAAAGGCTTATGATAAAAATAAGCAGACATAATGTTTGTAATTTATTCAATCAGACATGCCTAAAATAAATAAATAAATCACATTCTTTTTGTGCAACCTTGTTCCCAATAGCCATTACGTGTATGGCACCAGACTAGACCATTTGAAACTTTCAGCTTCCCAAAGAATACTGACTGCCACACAAACACTAAATTTGCTCTTGATAATGATTGCAATAGTTGAAAGTTGTAGTAGGTAGTAATAATAGTAGTAGGCAATCATTTATCTTGCGCGATAATGGTAGCGCCTTTTTTGGTCAAACATTGTCCTTTTGCGAGCAGTGTTTGGAGTCGGTAAGCTTATCAGACCAATGCTTGCATGACACTCTCTTTTACAGGTGTGATAGATGAAGCTTGAATTTGGACTGGAAACCTGACATTGCTCTCTCTGCTTTCTTTGTTCTCTTCTCTTCTTCAACAGTTTGGTTTTGCCTTTGCATGCCTTTCAGGATTTCTTCATGAACAGCATGGTGCACGAAACAGTAATCATCTACTAGTTGTTTCCAGCTATCAAAGTCAATGCCTGTGCATTTCAGGTCCATTTTTCAAATGTTCTTTAATCACAGTGTGAGGTTACCTACCGGTAATGACCAGATTACCATACATGATATCTTTTGGTATATGACTGTCCTTCATATGCTGTACATGGCCCAACCATCAAAGATGATGTCAACAAAAGATAAGATGCATGATCCAAGGGTCTGCTTACTCCAGAACAACAGTGTTGGTAACTTTGTCTCTCCATGTGATGTTGAGAAGACATCATTGGGAGCATAGATGGAAGCTTTGCAGGCATTTCTTTCTGGCTGATGTATGTTATCCAGGTTTTGCTACCATAAAGCAGAATACTAAAGATACATATGTGGAATACCTTTAGTTTGGTGTGCAAGATCAGCTGACTGTTGTTCCATACTCTCTTGATCAAATTAATTATCCCTGCTGCTACTTTGTCAATTTCTATATCAAGCAATAGGTTGTTGGTGATAATAGAGCCCAGATATGTGAAGTGATCTGTGATGTAAGCACCCCATCATCAATGCTGATTGATGGAGATGCAGAAACATCTTAACCCATGACATTTGTTTTCTTTTATGTTAATAGTCAGGCATGGTTGAACTGAATAATCAGCTTTTGTAGATCGTGTTCATTGTGTGTGGTCAGAGCTGCATCATCAACATCTCTCTAATGATAACTGTAAGCACTTTGGTCTTTGCCCTCAGGTGGGCCAAGTTGAATAATAAGCTGTTGCTATGTGTAAGTATGTACCCTCTTTGGCTTGTCTGAATGCAAAGCTCAATAACATGGAAAAGAAGATGCCATACAAAGTTGGTGCTAAAATGCATCCTTGTTTTATACCACTCTGAATAGTGAAGAACATTGAAGTTTCACCATCATAGCTGACTACACCTTGTATGTTCTCATGAAAGGAGGTAAGGATTATCAGCAACTGTTGGGAACAGCCAAGTTTCATTAATGGCAGAACTTTCCTGCTATCAAAGTCAAAAGTGTTTGAGAGATGGATGAAAAGGATGTAATTGTGGCATCTGTTGTTCCCAAAATTTCTCCTGGAGCTGACATAGAGAGAAGATAATGTTAACTGTGGATCTTTTAGTCCTGAATTCACATTTGGATTTTGGATAGATATGATCAGCAAGGACTTGAAGTCACATTAAAACCTCTCAGATAAAGTGTTTTCCAGGGAGATACTCTGGTAGTTATTGTAGTCACTGTAGTCACGTTTGTTTTCATACAGGGTAATTATTTTGGCATTGCCCATGTACTGAATCACCAAGCCTTCACTCCAGCAGAAGCTCAGGAGACTATGCAGTCATTTAAGTAAAGCTGGCTTACCACATATGATGATATCTGGTGATACAGTGGGCTATAATAAGTTTTTAGCAACTTTTAATTACAACAATTTTGGCTTGTGTAATAACGTATCTTCTTTTTTCAGACAATACTGTGTTAGTATCAAGCTACCCTAATCTATGAACGATAGTTGACTTATATTGAAAGTTCGCGGAAGTAAGAAAATTGGTAAATTTCAATGAGGGCAAATAATAGGATGGCATCAGTGTGGCAAGCCAAATAGAGAAATTGCTAGGTTTTTCCAGGTTAATCATCAAACGGTTAATAATAAAGAAATTCAATGAAGAAGGCCATTGTCATGTGGAACAACGTTCAGGAAGACCAAGC
Organism: Acanthosepion lycidas; assembly: GCA_963932145.1. NCBI lineage: Eukaryota > Metazoa > Mollusca > Cephalopoda > Sepiida > Sepiidae > Acanthosepion > Acanthosepion lycidas. The sequence goes on from OZ010583.1 coordinate 51,535,339, forward strand.
ATCGTGTCTGAGTGAACAAAAAGTGTACTAAATAGGGAAGTCATCAGAAACCATCGACAGAACCTCAAAGATGTCGCCAACAGCATAGAAATGTCACTATCGGTGGTGAAAAAGACTCTGAATGGAGCTAGACTATTAAAGAAGAGTTGCAAGAAAGAAACCCTTGATTTCAGAGGTTAACAGGAAAAGGTGTATGAACTGGGCGAGAGAATTCGAGAGCAAAGATTATGAATTTTGGCAGTCTGTTATTTGATCAGATGAAAGTAAATTCTGCCAATATTTGAATTCGAGACAGGTTTATGTTTGGAGATATCAGAATGAGACTTGGAACACTTTTCTTAGGCCACTGTATGGCATCTTCATCCAACGCTTTACCACAACCTAGACTGTCAATGGTTTTGCTAGTCTCTTCCTTTATAGGTTCAGATTCCAGTTTTTCCAGGATTGGCAGACCCTCAGTAAAATCATGTGCTTCTTTAGTGATGGAATTTTCTCTTAAGTAAAGTTCTAGATAGTTTTCCACACAAAATCCAATTTGTTTGTCTTTTTCTGTAATTAATTTCTATATCTTTAATTTCAGGGGTGCAGGATTCTTTGTTGGTTTGCCAGTTTCTTGTTTAATGCCCTCATACATGTCTGGATGTTGCTGTTGACCGAAGCCTATTGGATACTATCTGACAGATAGAGCCAGTAATCATTTGCACTGTGATATGCAGTTTGCTGGGTCTTCCTATGAGAAGCTTTCAGTGCCTGCAAATTTTGCTGGCTAGGGTTACACTTGAATCTAATCAGCATGCTGTACATAGCATTGATAACCGGGTCTAATGTGGAGATGTTAGCTTCAAACCAATCTTTGGTCTTGTGCATCTTCTTTCCATAGATTGAGATTGGAGCATTGCAAATGATGTTTCAAAAGGGGTTTCATTTGTCTTTCATGCTCTGTCATGAGTCAAAAGTGACAAAATATGAACTTCAGTCAGTTTATCCACAACTTTGAGCAAAATACTCAATACCGAGTCTGAAAATTGGAAAAATATAATAAAAAGTTAAACAAACAGACCTTGCCGGTTCTTTCTAATCAAACTTGTTATATATATATATATATATATATATATATTAAAATTTCTCCGATTTAACCAGCAGAGAAGACAATATTTATGAATAAAAATGACAATAGGAAAACTGGTATTTGCTGATGCGTTTTCGTCCAATGTGGACTTTAACAAAACAAAATACAAAATCGTATTTTGCTTTGATAAAGTCCACATTGGATGAAAATGCGTCAGCAATTACCAGTTTTCCTATTGTCATTTTTATTCATATATATATATATATATATATATATATATATATATATATATGTAGTATATTTATGCAATAATTCAGCTGACAATGTCTATTTAATTTTTATTGTATTTTTCTGGTGTTTTAATAAGTCCATGTTTTTTTCTGTTTTTGTACAAATTTATTTGAGCAAAATTTTAATTTTAGCATTCCCTCCAAAAAATGTACAAAAAAGCCAAGATATATCCAACAAAATCATGTCTAACATACTGACAACATTCAGTTTTTTGATAATGACTGAGCCAATTGAATGTACTTGAACAAAAATAGAATAAAAATATAGATTTCGGACAGTTTATGCCAGATTTTGATTCCGATATGTAACGTTTTATTCAAAAATTTGGAAACTACAATATTAAACAAACAGACCTTATTGGTTGAATTTAGCAAAACTGAGGACAATAGTCCGAATAATGTAAATAATGTACATAATACCTCATTTCAGAAATATAGACAGATATTGATCTGTCTATATTTCTGAAATGAGGTATTATGTACATTATTTACATTATTCGGACTATTGTCCTCATCTTTGTTGCCATATCTATTACAACGTTTCAGCCATTGTACACTCTGGCCTTCTTCATGTGGTTGGAATGTTGAACTGAACCCTTTATTTATAGAACAGTCTACCCCAGTGAGCAAAATAAAGGGTTCAGTTTGACATTCCAACCACCTGAAGAAGGCCGGAGCATACAACGGCCAAAACGTTGTAATAAATATGGCGACAAAGATGAGGACATTATCCAAACTTCTTTGTATACATATATATATATATATATATATATATATATATAGGCACCAAGTATTTCATCAAAAAGTTTTTATTAAAGTCAATCAACAAATTAAATAGATTTTATCATTTTAATGATTACATTAAAAGGCGTAAGATAGAGATAGACACATAGATATATAGATAGAAAGAGAGAGTCATCATGATCATGAATCCCATAGTCCCTTAGAGTCATAGAGGCACCAAATCTATTGCCCATAGCAGAAGTGTTTTTTCCTGAGGAAGGTAACCAGATGGGGCCAAACTTCTCCAGGCTGGTTTGAGTTTTCCTTCTCAACTGGTTGCCAGCCAAGACTGTAGGGCCCAATCTGTCCTGCTATTTAGCTATAGCTGGTAGGAAAAGATGGTTTCATACCTTTGTCAAAAGTATTAGCACATAAGTGAATGTAATGAACTTGATTGGAATTTGAACTTGGCTCTTCGATTCCTCAATTTGAGCCACTATTCTTTACTCAGCTGTGCCTCCATCAGGGAGACATGCCAAAATTAAATAAGCACATTAATTTTAAACTTTTCAAAAATCTAAACAGTTCAAGAATATTCTAAAATACAAATTAAAATTTAGTGACTTTTGAGCAAGTATTTCCTCTTTCAAGGAACAGTTCCGTATTCTCTACAGAATGATGGTTGATGAGAAAAATTCTTCTGGCAGCTTTGTCATTGCAACCATCTGATAAAAATTCTATACAGGATTTCTTAGGGTTATTTGCATATAGCCTACCACATCTACTGACTCAGAATTTAAATACTTTGTTTCACTGCAAGACAACTTTCTGTTAGCCTGAATCAACTTCAGATGTAGTGATTTCTCACCCTTCATTATGGCATAATAAAAAATTGAATTACCAGTTATGATACTAGTTCACATTGGCACATCTTCCACACACACATATCCAAAACATCAGCCTGAAAGCAAAAGTTATGTTCTTAAATAGTTTTATCAGATCAAAACTTTCATACACTTGAGGACTTCCAGCAGCAGCAACAACTAAAATGGATAGCACATGTAACTCAAAGAGAAAATGATGCCATAATCAAGATGTTGACATTCTACAACACTTCAAATAAAAGATTAAGAAGAAAACTCCCATCAGTACTTATAACAACTACTGGACTTTAAGAAACATATTTTCCTAGAAAATTGTTTT
>OZ010583.1:51541123-51598623 GCA_963932145.1 Acanthosepion lycidas
GAACTTTCTCTTCTTGACAGTGGATATGAGGTCTTCTAAATGGTCCTGTATTTTGTCAGATGGTTTCTTGCACTGTATCATTTGTGATGTAGTCTACACAGAAGATGCCTAGGATTGTTCTGTAGTATATAATTTCTGATTCTTGGATTCGTCACTAATTCTGCTGTTAATGTTCAAGATTCACAGGCATAGAGAAAGATTGAAAAGTCAATACATGCAACAGTCTGACCTTTGATTTTAGGCAGATGTCTTTCCAGATTGTTCTTATATATAAATTCCTTCATGCATATGTGTAATTATATCAACATAAACATCACTTTAATGAAGTTCTGAAGGACAAAACACATCACATGAAAATTTTTTTTCCACTTTGTCATTGATTTTCCTAATATTGTTGAGGTATATAAAAATTTATATATTTTCTCTCATATATATATATATATGTATATATACATATATATATATATATATATATATATATATATATATATATATATATATATATATATATATGCACGTTTCATTAAATAATATAGACAAGTGTTGTTTATTTATTTTGTGTAAATTTTTTCGTAACGTCTGATAAGTTTAATAACATTATTGGTGAACTGAGAAAGAAATTCACAATATTGATCCATATTACATAAAATAAATAGACAACACTTGTCTATATTATTTAATGAAACGTGCATATATATATACACTATTACATAAAATAAATAGACAATATATATATATATATATATATATATATATATATATATAAAATAATACAAGAAAATATTTAGAGTCAGTATTTGATAGGATTACATAATTAATTTTGGATATTATGAAGAAACTGCATTCAGAATACAAAATATAGGATGAATTTTGCAAATTAAAATATGAGAGTTTTTACAGAAATTAATATTTCTCTAAAATACTGGAATTATATTTGATTATTATTTAATCTTTTGTATATACAGTCTCAAATAGAAACAAATATATAAATACACATAAAAACATAGAGATTTAGATATACCTACATATATACATACTTTCATATGTACATAACAATGTATAATTATTTTGACTTAACAGATAACTTCCTTTACATCTAGAAACTTCTCACTCAAAAGATCACTGTAAATTTAATGTTAATCTTACTCACTGGTCAAAGGCTCTTAAATGTTTATTTGCTTACTGATTTGGTTGAAGCAGCCATTTTTATGTTGTTGGGACTAAGACATATAATAAAAAAATTTCAATGCTTACATTAAGATTTGATACTTAAATGGATACGACAATGTTTTTTCATGCTTTATTTCACATTGCTTTCTGGTTCATTTCTTTTTTTCTTCTTTACAATGAAATCACTTTCCTGTCATTTTTAGAATTGCAATAATTGTGCCAATTCTTTGTACTTTATTCCTTTCATATTTCTATGTTATTCTTTTTTAAGCAAGAAAAATAAGGAATAGAAAAGAAAGAAATGGCTACAAAAAAATTAGCTCAAAGGAAGTCAAATATAAATAAAATGTTTGAAAAAAAAAAGAAGATAAATGTAGCAAAAGAAAGTGTTAGAAAAATGTTTGCATTTCAAAGTATTTTCCTGTTAATATTATTATCATTAAGTTAAGGCTATCATAAACAGAATTAATACTGACCCACCTCGTTCAAGTGGGATTATGACTATTTTTTTTTTTTTTTAAACTATTGGATTTCAGAATTTGTATTCAAATATATTTCATTTAATTTGATAATTTTCTTTATTTTTCTGATTTTCTTTTGTCTTTTTCTCTTCCCTTCATTCTCCTTTCTTTTCATTTTCTCCTATAATCCTGAAAATCTGTCTTAAGAAAATTTTAACCAACAGTAACACTAAATATTTGATCAATGAATGCCAAATGTTTCCTGTATGGAAATGGTTAATTTCACAATTACTAATTTTTTCTCCTCTTCCTTTTTCATCTTTTTCCCGTCTATCTTTTTTGTTGTTCTTTTTATTCAAAATCTTTCTTATTTTTGTCTTCTTCCATTTCTTGAGTATTATTTGTTTTCTTTTATCTTTCTCTTCAAATTTCTTTCTTGCGACTTTTCTTAATTTTCTTTCCATCAAGTTTTTTTTTTTCAATACTTTTTCTTTTTGCTCCATATCTGTATTATCACTTTCTTTCTTTCATCCTTCTTTTTTATTTTGGTTTCATGATTTTTGTTCTTACATAATATCTCTTTCATTTTTTTTTTTTTCATCTTTCACTTTACTCTTTCAAGTTAATTTCATGCTTACCTCCATTCTATAATGCCACCATATTTTTTTTCATTTTCTTTAATTCCTTCTTACACGGATAGAACCGCACATTTTTCAATTTTAATTTCTTCTTTTAATTTATTTCTATATAAATTTTTAATTTATCTTTTCTATTTCCATCTTTTTTCTAACAGTCACATCTTTTCAAAAAACTCTTTCTTCATTGAACAAAAAAAGAAGCTCCATGCCATAGATTGTATGCAACACAATGGAGTTAGCCTGATAAATGTCTCACAATACTGAAAGATTGAACCCTAACTTGACTATCAATGAGCAAATGTGGACAGAACTAAAGAGAAAAGCAAAAAAAAAAAAGACTAATAGTATTGGTTATATTAATTGTTTCCTTATAAGGAAACATTTAGCATTCATTGATCGAGCAGCCGGTACTACATTTGGCTGAAATCTATGAAAACATTTTTTTCAGGAAAATAGGTTTCTCAAGTACAGTAGCTGTTATCACTGTTTCCAGGATTGGTAGGGGTTTCCTTCGTAATCTTTTATTTGAAGTAGTGTGGAAAGTCAGTATCTTGATATGCCATTATTTTCTCTTCAAGTTACATGTGTTATCCATTTTAGTTGTTGCTGCTGTTGAAAGTCCTCAAGTAATGTGATTTCTGTTATTTGGTACAATTCTTTGTGATTATGATAGAAATCACAATCACAAATCATAGAGAATAATAGTCTTCACCAAGACTGATAGGCCCCAATTGCTCAGAGCCATTTTTAACCATTGATCTGAGAAAGCAGTTGTATATTTCTGAACAGTTTTGCTACTATGTATGACTCCCTAATGAAAGTCTTGATCTAACAAGGCTGTTTAATAACAGGACTTGAGTTTTCAGATTAAGGATAATAATGTTGGATTATAAACAAAATTCATTCATTCCTTAAAAATTACTTAATTTATGTTTCAGGTATGAGAAAGAAGTAAATATGGGCTTTGAGAGAGATCCCAACAAGAGATGTATAGTTGTTAAATAGGATTATTGAATCTTCCTGGGCTGTGAAAGCATTCTCTGGCTGAGTGGTCTTAAGCACACCAGACTTAACAGTGACTGGTTTCTTGTATAAGTGGGATCACAAGTTCAAACTCTGCCAGAAGGTACATTGTCTTGGGGTTTTTTAAATGCAAAGTAACTTCTTACCTTAACTTTCTCAAGTTAATAGTGAAAGCAAAATTCACTAGTTAATTTTTTATCAGTGCCAAATAACCTTTAAAATAATAATAATATGTGTGTTAGGAAAATTAATGACAAAGTGGGAAAAAATTGTGATGTTTATGTTAATGTACCTACACCTGCTCATGAAGTAGAGGGGATGCTGAGACTTTTAAATTCAAATATCTTTAATGTGTTTGGGACAATTTCTTTTAGATTGTTTTCATTTTGTTCATATTTTTAGCAGTTTTGTTAATAATTATCCCTTATTTTGATAATAGATCTGCTGAGAAAGGTGAAATGCTGTATGAATCTGGATGTATATATTAATACATGATGTAGCAATTAAAGTGATTTTCCCCATATATATATATATATATATATATATATATATATATATATATATATATATATGTATGTATGTATGTATGTATGTATGTATGTATGTATGTTCAAGTTAGGTCTATATTGGGATGTGAATGCTTTGAATGTTGTGTACCAGTGTCATATATAGCTGGGTTTGTCTATGCCTACAGAGAGTTTAAGAGTCTGTGTGCATATATAAATATGTAAGTATGCATATACACCCAAGGGTCTGGGTACAACCACATTTTTTTGTCTAAATTTCTGGAATGATGACTTAATATCATTTGCATAACTTACATGTAGACTATAGTTTTTTTGTTGTTATTGTCACAACATTTTAGTCTACTGCCCTGACCTTTATCAGGTGTTAAAATTTACTCCATTGACAAGCACTTGATGAAGGCTGGAGGACATAACATTCCAAAATATTTTGATAACAACGACAAAGATGAGGACAATAGTCCACATATAAATAATATAAATAATAATTATTCCTGCCTTACATACTGCTTTGTGTATGCACATGTGAACATACCAGTATATGTAAGTAAACACATGTGAATTAGTGTCTTACATGGGTTTCAGTGTATATCAATATGAAAATATCTGTATGTGTGAGTAAAACACAGATTAGCCTATGTCTGTGGGTGCATGTATTTGTGTGTGACATGGGTGCCAGCGTAAACATAAGCAGGACTTTAATTTCAGGTACTGAATGGCATAATATTGGTGAGAGGTGGGGGTTAATGCTAAACTGTCATTTACAATTTGACTCATTGTAAAGCAATGGCGAGAAAACTACAAATTAAAGATTAATGCCAAGAAGATAATGAGAAGAGGAAGAATGGATTCAAATAATCCAAAACCATAATTATTCTTTAAGAACAGATAATGAGGCTGCCAAATTGACAATCTTGCAAGAGACATCGGACATTATTGCCTTTCAAAACTTTAAGCCTAACTGATCTTTTAAATTTTGTAATTGGCACTTTGGTCAATTACATATACATAAATGCACACACACAGACATACACACACACACACACGATATATATATATATATATATATATATATATATATATATAAAGTATTTGGGCAGCAATCCCTCTTTTATACAAGTTTCATTAAATACAACATATAAGGTACTGCAGTTTTAAGTTTTTTATTTAAAATTTTCTTGTATTCTGATAATATTCTTCTTTTCTGGACAGAGAACCAATATTATTTATGAATTCATATGTCCCTTAAAAAACTACGATTATAAGAACAGTAATTATATTGGATATACTACAACAAGCATAACAAGAAGACTCACATTATATCTCTCTGACCATAGCTCAATTAAGTCTCATTTAAATACACATGGTGACCTACCAAATTCTGTCTGGAACATTCTTATTGATAATACAAATATAATAGCCTCATCCACATGTAAAAAAGACTAAAAATAATGAAAGCATTATTAATGAAAAAAGAAAAAGCCAACACTCAATAATATCAAAAATGAACACAGCCACAATGTGCTGACCATGTTTGGAAAATAAAGCATTCCTATAACTTGAGATACACACATAAAACAATGTGTATGCATGTTTTTACAACTGGTTTTTATTTCACTTTTGTTTTAATGAAAAATGCATATTAAACTATGTTAAAACTGAAATACTTTCATGGTAATTGTTCAGATGAATTCTCTGCTATAGCACCTTGACTCTTCAAATCTAAGGGCAGTACTAGACTTGCAATGAGGTTTGATTAATTTACAGTTGAGATTACTAGATTGAACTGTAAATTCTATGCTAACAGTTTCTTTTCTCATGCTTCTCACTTGTGGAACTCCCTTCTGGCTGCATGCTTTCTAGCCAACTTTAATCTACAAATATTTAAATGCAATGTCAACTGCTATCTGATGTCCTCCTGATTACTCTTCCAGTGTTCTTGTTCCTTAATAATGTTCCTGTTTCTAACTCCTCCACACCCAGTAATCCCTTGTGCCTATGTGGCTCTACAGCCTTGTTTGGGGTGAACTCAATAAAAAAAAAACAGTGGTTCCCAAAATTTTTTTCTCTGCGCTGCATTTTGGGAATTAAAATTTTCTCATGCCTCATCAAATGGGAGTGCCAGTGAAAAGGCATGAGCAGCGTTACAGCAAAGAAGGTCCAGAAAGAGAATTAAAGAGTGATAGCCATGGATTCAAAGTCAGAACATTATCATTGATAACGCTCTCCACCAATTTGCAGACCTTAGTTACTATATTCTTAATACATGATATAATGCAAAAATAGCACAATTATAAAATCAGTCAATAATTATTTATAACTATTTATACTGGGGACTCGGGTATGCAATTACAAGTAATCCATAATAATATTTTTAATTGTGAAATCATATTTATTTTTAAAATTTGAATTTTTTGAAACTGTTTCTAAATCTTTGATTGTATATCAATCATTCTGCTTCACCAGCTACCCTTTTCCACTGCAACTATGAAGTGCACCACACCATTTGGGAACCACAGTCCTAAATTCTTCGCATTCTCTTTCTCTCCCAGTAACCCCTTGTGTCTTAGTGGCATTATTGCTTTGCTTGGGGTGAAATGATTAAAAAAAAAAATGAAGGATCATCAGTTTTGTTAAATATTGTACCACTAACCTGATTTTTCATTTTTTGTCCTTACAAAAATAAATTAAAATATTTATTACTGTTATCCTAAAGCAATTATGGAGTGAAAAATCATACAGGATTTCACCATAATGCTTATTTATATTATTGGATTATTTTATTTTTTGTCAGAAATGCACATTATGAAAATATAGTAGTATCTCTGCTATAAATTCATGGATAATAATTAAAAAAGAAGAAAGATATCAATTTTGTACTATTTTTAAAGTTTTAAATTGTTGAGCCATTCACTTTTACACTAGTGCCCTTAGAAAAGGCACGAGTTTATCTCTTTCCTCCACTCAGCTGAGTTAAATAGAAAGGGAGACTCATCACTCTAGCCTTGACTGGCAACTAGTAAAACTCTGAATTCCAAACTGTGAAGGTAATGAGAAACTAAAGGATGCATGCCAATTCACAGAAATAAAATGGTTATGTAGAAAGTCATGATGACCTACGCCCTGAAGGACTGACTATTAAAAATGTTTACATTAGGAGGACAACTCTGAATTTAAAACCATGTAAAAAGAAACAGGAAACCACTCTACTATCTTTCCTAACAAGCAATGGCAATACACAGACAATAAATAAAATTAATCCAGGGAGAGCCATGATTGCCTATCACCTGAAAGGACATGGCATTTAAAGATTTTTTTTTAGTGGATTAAGATAATGCATAAGGTAATAACAGTGAGTAAATATATAAAACCTGTAAATTCAGGAGAGCATCAAACTATTTTGTCAGTTGCTGTTTGGTGTAAACACACAATATAGCATCAGCAAAAGGAGAACATAACTAGAATTAAACTTTAATGCTGATAGGTTTCTGTGCTCAAATTAGTATGGCATTGTTCATATCAGACAGTTTCCCAAGAACATATGGCATAGGCTGTAATCTTGTTTATTATTTATCTATGCTATTTTTAAAATAAAATCCACCTCATGCAAGGCTATAACACAAGGGGCTACTGAGTGTTAAAGAAGTAGAAAGCAGAAACATTATTAAGAAGTAAGAACAATAGAAGAGTAATCAGGAAGATAGTCATCATCAGCAGCAGCATGCTCTTGACTTTTGTAATCATAGGGCAGATTCAAATGCAGAAACCACACTGTTTTCCACAGCATTCTATCAACAGCTGCCATCAGCAATTCTGGTACAGTCATACCTGTCCATTGTTTGACATTGTCCAACCAGTTTTTGCATTGGCGTCCTCTCCTATGTCCATCTTCAATGGTCCATTGTATGAAGGTCTTGCATAGGCTGTCGTGCCTTGTAATGTTTCCAGACCATAACATTTTTCGCCATTCGACAGTGGTGAGAAGAGGTTCCTGGTGTTCCACAAAACTTTCAACCCTTTTCCACACAAACTGATTGGATTTTTGTTCGCAATAGAAATTGCCAAGGATTTTTCTCGTGCATTTTTTCTCAAATGCTTGGATCTTTCTCTCTGTATCAGCCAACAGTGTCTACATTTCACATCCATATAGGAGAATGGAGACTACCAGCAACAGGAAGATAGTAGCTACTTGTAAAAATAAAATATAAAAAAGTCAAGAATGTTACGATAAAAATCAACTAAAATATAATGAAAGAAAACAAGATGAAAATTAATAATGACATTTTCTAATTGACAAAATAAAATTTTGAACAACAAAAACTATTCCATCTTTTACAACCTAATAAAATGAAATAAAACCATTGCACTACTTCTAGGTCGACAAGCAACAAATATATTCAAGAAAACTAATACAAAATGAATAATAATAACAATATTTCTTTATGAAATTCAAAGACTTGTTGTATTCAGAAGACTTGCCTGTTCCTTTTGGGAACAGGTCTTTGTAACGAGCATGCGCGGAAACATCCTCGAACTGCGTGTGTGTGTTGTCGCCGGGCACACCTTGGAGTACCATAAATGGACTCGACCGAGGACTACAAGAAGAAGACACGCGAGTTGTTTGGCGTTCTTTTCTTGGGCGACAAAAGCTGTTGCAGTCGGTCGTCCGTGGTTAGCAGTCTTTGGTGCCCTTTTGCTTGTTTGCTGTCGTAAAGTGTTGTGTCGCAAGTAGGCGTTCGTTTTTGTGTTGTCATTCGTTTTTGTGTTGCAAGAAGCTTCCCACCCCCGTTTTCTCGCAGAAGCTATTTCGACGTTATGGCCTTCGACCCGAAACTGATACCACTGTTCGACGGAAGCGATTCTGGACAGTCGGTAATAGAATGGTTGAAGAAGGCGGAACTAATATGTCAGTTGAGCGGTGTGAAGCGAATTGAGTGTGTTATCCCGATGCGTTTGACAGGTGGCGCATATGCTGTGTATCAGCAATTGAGTGAGGAAAAGCGCACAAACTTCAATTGCGTTAAGAAAGCGTTATACAAAGCTTTCGCCTTAGATCCCTTCTCTGCGTGGCAGCAGCTTGCAGCACGTCGCCTTCAGCCAGGGGAGACGGTCGACGTCTTTTTGGCAGAACTGCGCAGACTCGCGGTTCTGTTTGGTGGCGTATCAGAAAAGTGTTTGCAGTGTACATTCGTTGCTGGATTGCCTGAGCATGCAGAGGAGCTTTTAAGAGCGTCATCCTACATGGAAGACCTGGATTTGTCACATGTGTTGGCACGAGCTCGCGCTATTTTGAAGAAGTGCACTGGTCATACGGAGCAGGCCGCAGTGGCTGCACAGTTGAAGGAAACAGATGTGCACACGAGGTGCTATAAATGTGATGGACCCAATCATAGGGTGAGCAATTGTCTCCTGGGTCGTGAACCATCCAAAGGTTCTGGTACCAAGCATCGATGGACCATCATTTGCTATCGATGTCATCGGCAAGGGCACATTGCTCGGTGTTGTCCGGGAAACGGGCAAGGGGGCGAGAATTCAGAACCAATCTCCTCCCCAAGACCCTTGTAAATGGCGCATTGCCTGTAGTGACAGTTCGTATCAATGGAATACCACGTATAGCTCTGGTGGATACAGGATGCACACAGTCACTAGTCCGCAAGTCATGCTGTCGTGCATGGACAAGAAAATCAACACGCGTGCTTACAGTAGACGGAGGCAAACTTGACTGCTGTGGAATCGGAGTGGTACAAGTTAGCGTTGGTGCAAAGCCGTCCATCGCTATGGAAGCCCTAGTCGTGGACGGAGACATGCTTGGATTTGACTTCCTGCTCGGACTAGACGCCATCAAACAGTTGGGAGAAATATCTGTAACAGGCACCGGTGAGGTGAAGTTTCCGCAGTGTGTCGAACCAGTCGTTGCTGCCATCACCATTACCGAGCCCGACTTTAAAGTAGAATTCGATGAGACCACTTGGAGGTGGACCGCATCTTGGAAATGGGCTGGCAACCAACCTCCGGGTACGTTAAGAAATAGACTGGCAGAATATCCAGCTCCCGCACAAATTCGGGAGGAGTATGATCGGGAACTCCAGATTTGGATAGATAACGGCTGGCTACTTCGTTACCCGGAGGAGGAACTCGGACCCCCAAAGGGTTTAATCCTCCTCATGGCCGTTCTGCAGGAAAACAAACAGAAGGTTCGGCCCGTTATGGACTATTGGGAACTCAATGAGTACGTTGACGCGTACGGGGCCAACGCAGATGTTTGTTCGCAAAAATTACGGGAATGGCGTCAGCAAGGACCAAATGCTGCAGTGCTGGACCTACGCCGGACCTATCTGCAGGTACACATCGACAAGTCCCTTTGGCCATTCCAAACAGTGGAGATTAAGGGACAAAGGTATTGTCTAACCCGCTTAGGATTTGGGCTCAATGTTGCCCCTTTAATCATGCGGGCCATTGTTAATACCGTCTTGAGCCAGGACGAGATCGTCAACGCAGCCTCCTCCTCTTATATTGACAACGTTTTTGTTAATGAGAGTGTGTATTCTGTGGTCCGCATCAAGGAACATTTGGAGCAGTTTGGTCTGTCAAGTAAGACCCCGGAGCGGCTAAGAATTGGGACACACGTACTGGGATTGCATGTCTGAGAGGAGCAAGGAAAACTGCGATGGCGTTGTGGATGTGAACTTCCGGTAGTCCCCGATAAATATACCCGCTGAATTGTCTTCTCACTGTGCGGGAAGTTGACTGGTCATTTTCCTGTATGCGGTCGGTTATGTGTCGCCACGGCATTTGTGAAGCGGAGGGCAAACACTGTTACCACTGGATGGGACGATGAAGTGCAGGACCCTTTTCTAGCCCAGATGCTCGATGACATTTTTAAGAGACTAGCTCAGGACGATCCAGTGAAAGGTGACTTGTGCATCAGTGAGCAAAATGTAACCGTGTGGGTAGATGCAAGCTCCTTAGCCACCGGTGTGGTTGTGGAGAGCAATGGCGCTGTGGCAGAAGACGCAACCTGGCTCCAACTGGAGAACGAAGACAAGCACATCAACTTGGCTGAGCTCGATGCTGTGTTGCGAGGTGTCAACCTTGCATTACAATGGAAGGCCAAAACCATTCATTTACGGACAGACTCAGCATGTGTGCATCGCTGGGTAGCTGACACTCTGTCCGGACGGACGAGAGTGCGCACCAAGGCAGTCTCCGAGATGCTAATCAGACGTCGGCTAGCTACACTCCAAGAGTTGGCCTTAGACTACGAGCTGGACATTGATGTAGAGCTTGTCAAGTCGTGCAACAATCGAGCCGACCAACTTACTAGAGTACCACGGCGATGGTTAAATGAAATGCGCAAAATAACGGAACTCAGAGAATCTATGTGCGCTGTGGCTGAAGAGCAAGATGTTGCTCAAGGACGAGCCATTCACCAATCCAGCAGACATCCTGGTATGAAGAGAACACTCTATTTTGTGAAGTTGATCGACACAAGAATAACAAAAGCTGAGGTGCGAGTGGTGGTTAGGGGATGCAAGGAATGCCAGTCAATCGACCCGGCCCCTGTGCGCTGGAAACCGGGCAGGCTTGATGTCGCGGAAAATTGGCACAGGGTTACGATGGATGTAACCCATTTCGGACATCAACTATACCTGACGCTGATATACTGCGGCCCCAGTCGTTTTGCCATTTGGAAGCCCTTGCACCGCCAAGACTCTGCTAGCATCATCAAGGAGCTGGAAGTAGTGTTTTGTGAAAGAGGGCCACCGGTTGAGCTGCTTACGGATAATTGCGCAGCGTTTTGTGGAGAGAGGTTTGCCGCATTTGCAAAGATGTTGAATGTACAAATACGATTTCGCTGTGCCCACATACCATCGGGGAATGGGATAGTTAAGAGATCCCATCGTATAATAAAGCGCATTGCGACGAGAACACGGTGTTCAGTTTTGGAAGCTGTATATTGGCACAATGTTACCCCAAAGGACAATAAAACAGCTTCAACTGCACCGGCGAATGCAACCTACACTTACAGGGTCTGCATTAAGGATATTGACGCAGCTTTGGTGCGTGACAACACAGTCGCCAATCGTTATACGGTAGGAGAGACTGTCTGGGTGAAAAATCCGCACAGAAGGTGTACGGCACAGTTCAACAAGGGTACATTGACACAAATTAATAGCCCACACACCGTCTCTGTTGATGGAATACCGCGCCACATAAAAGATGTACGTCCAGCGTGCGGGAAGGATTATTTCGTCAGCAACCACGTTAGTTCTTCTTCTGATGATGATGATGATGAAGCCCCGATGGTTTATATAAAATCACAGGCAGAGCACACCTCAGAGAGTAGCGTGCCTGATGAACCTATGCGGGATGAGCTCAGCGAGACGTCTGAAGAGAGCACCACTGAAGAAGCGCTTGAGACCATACCACTGAGACGGAGGACCAGGCAGAAACGGCCTGCCCCATATTGCCATTTGTGTGATCTAGAGATCAGGGAGGAGTGTAACGAGCATGCGCGGAAACATCCTCGAACTGCGTGTGTGTGTTGTCGCTGGGCACACCTTGGAGTACCATAATGGACTCGACCGAGGACTACAAGAAGAAGACGCACGAGTCGTTTGGCGTCTTTTCTTGTGCGACAAAAGCCGTTGCGGTCGGTCGTCCGTCGACAGCAGTCTTTGGTGCCGTTTGCTGTCGTAAAGTGTTGTGTCGCAAGTAGGTGTTCGTTTTTGTGTCGCATTCGTTTCTGGTTCGCAAGAAGGCGTTCGTTGTTGTGTAGCAAGTAGGCGTTCGTTTTTGTGTCGCAAGAAGTCCCCCCCGTTTTCTCACACAGTCTTTTCCTAGCAATCTCCCTTTTGACTTACTATGAATAACCTCCCTTTGTTGTTGACTCTTCACTAGAAAATGTAGCCATCTTGATAGTTCATTAAAGCCCTTTATAGGTCTCCCGTCTTGTTATATCAACTAAAATATAATAAAAAATCAAGATGAAAATTAATAATGACATTTTCTAATTGACAAAATTTTGGATAACAGAATACTATTCCATCTTTTAAAACTAAGTATATACAATTAAGATAGAGAAATGAAAGAAAACTAATGCAAATACTACTTCTAGGTATAAACAAAAATATTCAAGAAAACTGATACGAAATGAATAATAATAACAATATTTCTTTTATGAAGTTCAAAGACTATTATATGTAATATTGCTAGTGTAAATAATAAACAAGACAAAGACAGAAATATTTAGAAAATTAAAAAATATAGTGAAAGATGAACCTACTTATTGTGATAATTTTGATAACATTAAGCAAAGCATATACAAATTGAAATAATGTACACTTATTGCAATATATTTAATTTCATTAAGTACAAGAAATATTAAAATCTGAAGTGAAATCAGCTCTCACCAAATTGAATGGAAAAAAAGCATCAAAATTAAAGGATTTGTAATAGATATTGTGATAGCCTTAAATTATTTCAGTTTTGACAAGATTATTCTTCTATGTACTGTGTACCTTCAGGATGGAAGCAAGCATGGATCTCTATAATTTTCTTTGTGATTCTTAATAAATTTTCTCTTCTTATTATCACCCTAAACCTTGTTCTGTCATCTATTTACTCAAGCTTACTAACCAGTTGTGTTGTTTTCCTCAGTTCCACTTGCTTTAAATGTATCAGATGAGTATCAGATTTTCCAAACCCTCTTTTTCATTATGTACCCTAGAAATTTCTATTTTCTTTTCCTGATGTTAAGTATTCCTTTTTGTTTCCATTTTCTTTAAAACTCTGTCATTGCTCATATGTCCAGTTCATGGCATCCTCAGCGTCCTTTTGTAGGATTCATTATTGGCAGCCATCTTATGATCATTAAGATATTCAAATGACACAGTGTTGACAGCAACAGAAAGAAACTAAAGGAACTCCTACAGAAGGTAATAAAGAAAAGCATGAACAAAGGACTAAGCATCAATTATAAGAGGAGAGACTGTATGGTGTCAGCAAATGTCTAACATGAAAATAACAAATTGATGATATTGAAATAAAGGAAGTAAAAAAAAATTAAATTTCAAGGAAATGTTCTAACAAAGAATAAAAAATGTGACATCAAAATCAGATGACACATTGGAATAGTGAAATATTCCTTCCAAAAAGTAAGCAAAGTATAAGAAACATGAAAATTTCATTAGAAACAAAGAAAAGAGTACTGAACTGTCATGTAATATGAATCCTCCTATATGGCAGTGAATGGACAATCTCCTTATAGATGCAGATGAAGTAATAGAAATGTGATTCTACAGAAGGATACTGAGTATACCATAGAGTGAAAATGTGAGTAATGATGAAGTTTGAGGGAAAATGGTAACAAAAAAGACATTTATATTTAGAATCAGAAAGAGTCAATTAAAATTTATAGGTCACATAATGAAGAAAGAGGCTTGGAAAATTTGATGCTCACTGGACATATTGAAGTCAAGAGAGATAGAGGAGAACAACAGATAACATATCAAATGAGCTTCTGTAAATGACTGGTAGGAAAGAGTCTAGAAGGAACAGTAAAAAGATAAAATTTACTAAGAGTTACAAAGGACAGCAAATAGAAGAAAAGAACTACATGTAAAAGATTTTTAACCAACTTGAGAATATTATATATAACTAGCAGTAGAGCCCGGCGTTGCCCGGGGATGTAACAGTAAGAGATAGATCAAGTATATACCATCATAAGGACTGAAAAATAAAATTAACAAAGATTATTGTTTAAGGTTGATGGACACGCATGTCTTAATTAGTTTTTTGATGTTTTTTTTTTAGTTTTTTTTTACGAATTGGTCAAACCCAAACTCAAACAAAAACATTGTTTTCAATCGTTATGAGTCTACCGATTGAATAGAATTTTATTATAAACAATTGTCTTGTAAATGGAATTTTTAAAGCATTCTGAATGTGAATGTAAAAATAAAGAAAAAAGTGTGCAAGACAATATGAAACACTACCTGCCAAAAAAAAGTGAAGTTTTGTTGAAATTGGTTGAAAAATGTAGGAAATCTGATCCCATATATAAACGAACACAGACACACACTAACAAACAACCTGGGTTTTATAATAAGTATAACTCGATATGAGTTGTCCCCCTTTCATTCTCGACAGTGATGCCTCTTAATCGTGTTTTCAAATTGAATTTATGCAAAAACAATTGTTTTGCCAATTTTTTTGGTGATGTCAGAACCACCGCAAGGTAATTTTACGTAGTCCTGTAAAGTTTTGTTGAAATCGGTTGAAAAATGTAGGAAATCCGATCTAATATATAAACGTAACAGACACACACACACAACCTGGGTTTTATAATAAGTAAGATTATTATGAGGCATAAACAAGAAACAGAAACAAGATGAAAGGAAAATTAAAATTAACAAGAAATTTAAACAACTTAAGACTTGTATTAATTGTAAGAGTAAACAGAGCTCAAGACAACAGTAAATGTGCTAAGCTTTATTCAACTAAACGAAACTCAGCTAGAAAAAGAAAATAGGAGTTACAAGTTAAATAGCCAACTAGAGGGAGTCCATTGCTTATACATAGTGAACATAGGATACTACTAGCACATTCTTCATTCCTAGAAAAATGTAGCATTACCATCCATAACGATCTGGGGTCTTGTTGTCCATTCAGATCTCCTGACCTGTTAGCCCACAGTATCATCTCTGTTATGTGGTGTGTCCTCTTCTGGTATGGGGAAACCCAGGGTACTCCTATTTTGCTCTACAATGGGGGACTCAGGCAGGGTGCTAAATCATGAACAGATACAGTAGACTCCCTTCCATATGGATACTTTATGTTGACATGTCAGATTACTTTCTAAGTGTTCAACTTGGTCCACATAAGTATCAGTTTTACTATTTCTTACAAACCTCCTTAATAATATGGGACCTGGTGGCATTAGCCAGGATGGGAGAGAACTCCTGTGTGATGAACAATGGATACTACTACCACAAGACTATTATGTCTTATACTAATGATCAGGGGTAAACAATCTATGATATTACTGCATTTGTCTGCCAGGGGATTTCTCAGAATACTCACTAGATAGTGTTGCCAAAAAGCAGTTTGAAATTAATTGGACACAAACTCTCTCTGTCTCTTTCCTTGCTCTTTAACCACAGGATGCTGTAAGAACAAGGTGCTATGTCTTGTTTCTCCTCTACAGGAATTAGTCTCCAACAAACTGTGTGTAGAAGACAAGACAAAAAAGAAATCTTTTCAGAAAATTATAATACTAAGATAGTGGCAGGCCACTACAAAGTATCTCATTAAAATTAGTTTTGTAGCATATGTACAAATGACAATGGGTATGTCCCCATTCACATAAATATAGTAGTAAATCCTGTATGTTGGTCTAGATTCGGTGATTCATTGTGTAATTCACTTGTCTCACTTCTGAAAGTTGATTACTTCTTCTATGTACTGCTGGTGAATCTTATGTGTATTGTTTTTGTCCTAAGTATTATCATTCATTACCAACCTTCATTTGCTTATTCTATTCAGTAACCTTCCCTAGGTTACAACAAACTATAAACAAGATATACAGATGAAAGAAAATTTAATAAGAATAATGAATTAATTAAGAAATTCAGACAACATTAGAAGGATTATGTTCATACACAACATTCTCAAAGACTAATGACATTCTGATGCTGATGTAAACATTAAACTCAATCAATCATTTAAATGTCTTACAAGCATGTTTTTCAAAATTAATTTTATCCTTCAAGTTACATGTCAAAATTATTCTGTTATACAAAAATTCTTTATTTTTTTTCATTTTATTGTTTTGTTTTGTTTGCTATGGTTTTCTTTAATGGTATATCAACTCCTTATGGGTCATTTAATATCAAAATTTAATTTCTTTGAGAGCTTTAAAGTAATAAAAATATATTTTATTCTGCTTTTGTTCATGTACATGTTTTTGTTGACATAATTACTAGAGGCAGTGATATGTGTGTTTTATGTTGTAGTTTTGTTGAAGTTATATTTTGCAATAAAATTTGATTTATTTAAGAAATTGTATGATATTATATGGCTTAATGTCATGAAAGAGTTCTTTCATGTTGGTCGTTTGACTAGTTTTATTTAGCGGCATCTATGGGTTATTTAATTCTGAAATCTAAATATTTTCAATACTTTCAGCTACAGATAAAATCTATTGTTGGACATTTTGCTATAAAATGTATTGTTAGTCATTTTGCTATAAAATATATTGTTAGTCATTTTGCTATAAAATCTATTGTTGGACATTTTGCTATAAAATGTATTGTTAGTCATTTTGCTATAAAATGTATTGTTAGTCATTTTGCTATAAAATGTATTGTTGGACATTTTGCTATAAAATGTATTGTTAGTCATTTGCTATAAAATATATTGTTGGTCATTTTGCTATAAAATGTATTGTTGGTCATTTTGCTGTAAAATGTATTGTTGGTCGTTTTGCTATAAAATATATTGTTGGTCATTTTGCTATAAATATGTATCATTGTTCATTTTGCTATAAAATATATTGTTGGTCATTTTTGCTATAAATGTGTATTTTTATACTTTCATAGTGTTTTGTTTTTATTTGGTGGTTCGCTATTTGCCCATAGCTAAGACCCGAACAACAGCAGTTAAGAGGTGGTCACACACTTCTTAAAACCTCCAATCTCCTGATCAGCAGTCTTGCTGCTGGATGTAGTTTATCATCATACCCAGGTCTATTTAGTTTATTTTCTTTAATACCTAAATATAAAACCGCTTCTCTCATAAAATTAAAAGTAAGAAAACTATAATCTTCTATTTTTATTTTTTCATAATGACAGGATAAAAAAGGAAAGATCTAATTGAACCGACTAACCACAAATTTGAAAAGTAGTATTTCAATACATAGAAGAGGTGTAAAGCATGTTTTTTTGCAGACTGAACAAAAATTTAAATTTTTAAATAAAGAAAAAACACTTTAATTTTCCTTTTGAGATTAATTTGTTCCCTCTGACAATTTGATTAAATAGGAACTGAGATAGGAAAATAATGCTTTGAAAATAAACAAGAAAGAAATCAACGCATAGAGAAATGAGAAAGGGAAAGAAACTTGATAAATGGGAGGTGTGTATTCAGAAATAGATAGGAAAAGGAAGAAAGAGTGATATATAAATGAGAGAAAAAGAATAGGATTGGAAGAAATATATATATATATATATATATATATATACATATATATATAAAACTACTTAAATTTTAAATATCAATTTTACCCCATCTTTGAAGTTTCCTGGTAAGATTTCCATTCTTCAGTGGGTTTGGTTTTAAATTATATTTCCAATATTTTAAATTTGTTCCACTCTTTTTTCCATCAATTTTTGACTTCATATAAAAATATTTCTTAAATCTTATACATACAAATTCATTCTATTAACCATCTAAAGAGACCTTGGCAGTCAAAATCATGGTTGTGTTTCTATCCAGTGTCTAAAGATTTTATTACCTGTATTTATTAATAGCTCTACAGGTTAGTATTGTTATTGACCACTTTTTTATTACACATGGTTTTAAACAGCTCTTTTTAGTGTTTGTTTAACTGTATATATATATATATATATATATATATATATATATATGTGTGTGTGTGTGTGTATGTATATATATATATATACATATATATATATATATATATGTATATGTATATGTATATAAACACACAAGGAAGTATTGAAAAATCATAGCTAATTGTCACTAACACATCAACAGTCACCAGTACACACAAGTAACTGTTTGCAATATGGCTTGGGCCATTGTACTCATAAAATGATAATATTGCGTGGCATGATACGGTAGACTTCTTTTGTTTCATTTAGTGTTTGCAACACTGCTACTGTTGTCCATCACATTATCCTTCATCATTACTTGTACTCAGGTCAATAGCTGGTAGATGGTCAAACCATCCATTCTGTATGATGCACAGAGGAGCTGCTTCACTTGGTCTGGCAGCCTTGCCATGAATGCACACGTTAAACTGTAGTCATTCAGAACTCTGAAGAGAAGTGAGTGTTTCTGTAATTCTGCCAGATAATACATCTGGAGTCTCCATGGGATGAATTGCTCATATGCCATGAACAGATCTGTCACAAATGACGTGTACAATATTGTTTTTATTTTATCTGCATCTGCTTTCTACTTGTTGCTTAATTTCTAGTAGACAGCAAGCACCTTTCCTGATAGACTCAAAGGTTTAATGAGCTACTTTACACCTCATATCCTTCAAACAAGCTCTACTTTCTCCATCCACTCAACTACACATGGACCATATGTTGATCTGCCAAATTCATGTATTAGATTTAGGTCAAACTTGCCATCCATTTTTACTGATGTCCATACAGCTTGTAATTGGGTGAATTTGTGCAAGGTCATCAACAGTCAAAACAAATGTTCTCCAACACATAAATAGTTGCCAACATGCACAAACATTTGGAGCTGCTCATGTGTGTTGTCAACTATTGGTATTTTGGTAACCATTTGTTGACCGTTTGTGCATTGGCGACCATTAGTTTTGACTGTCAGTGATCTTGCATGAATTTATCCAGTTACAGTATTCCTTTGACAAGAAATAAATTCCATTCAGAAATCTTCTCCCCAACAAATCTTAATTTGTAGACCACCACATAGATGTTTCCTCAAACACAACAATCTTAACCTCTTCAAGTCTAGGGTCAATTTTTATCTATCCACTATATTCTTGTTATCTTCACTTCTTACTAAGTCCTTTTATGTTCATAGCAAACACCTCATTCGGTAACCCTTTAGATTGATTGGTTATTGGGATTTATATTGGCTGAACTTTGGTAAACAAAACAAAAAAACAGACAAAGCCAGTAGTGTTCAAGATATGACTGTCAGAAACAAAGCTAATTTAGAAAGCAATTAGAAAATGGTGATATGCAGAGATAAATTTGACTTTAAAATTGAGAAAAATAAAATGATTCTTAAAAGAAAACATACTCTAATAAGATCAGAGATGATATCAATGAATTTCAGGTAGAAATCAAAAGCAACTTCCAGTTTTTGTGTAATAAGGAAGATGATAGAGTAATTCCTCTATCATCATGAATAGAAAATTGATAAAATTGCATGCAAATTGCTGCTTTCTTAAAAACTAAATAAGATTTTCTTTTAATTTACAAAAGAAAAGTTTGCAATAAATATACAAAACACATGTTTAAAGGCTGAAAGTTATTTTTAAATCAAATATACTTTGTAAATCTGTAGTTTTTCTTTCCTTTATTGTGTATTCCTATAAGTAATAGCTGAAAATCCAGCTTAAATCCACTAGATGGGTGAAGGAAGGAATAAGGAAAATGTTTTAAATTGAACATTTTTCACTATTTAGTTTCAGCAGAAATGATTTGGGGTTATATTTCAGTTTTTAAATTCTATGTTGTTTGGTTTTTATTAGTTGTGTAGACATCACATACATATTCGTGTTAACGTTAAATCTTATCAATTTTTAAATTCTAAAATTCAAATTTTAGACCAATAGAAACAAAAAATAGAATTAAAAAACTGATACAAACATAAACATTAATGTCAATATACACATGATGTCTTTTCATCTTTATGTGCTGTATCCCAGCAGAAGATAAAGCGATCCACAATTTCCTGTCCTTCATAGCTATTAATAAATTCTGTCTTTTTTGTTATTTCCCCTAAATTCAACCCTACTATCCATTTACTCAAGCTCATGAAGTATATGTGTTTGTTTTCGTCTGTCCCTCACTATCAGATTTTCCATGCCCTCTTTCCTCATTATGGGCCCTAGAAATTTCAACTTTCTTTTCTTGATATTAAGTATAAGTTTCTTTTTTATTTCCATCTTCTCTAAAACTTTGTTGTTGCTCATATGTCCAATTCATGGTATCCTCAGCATCCTTATGTAGAACCACATTTCTATTGCTTCAATTCTCTTCTTCATCTTTGAGGAGATTGTCTAGCATTCACTTCCATGTGATGTCTGCACAGCTAATAAAAAAAAAAAGAACATAGAATTTAAAAACTGAATTATACCTTTAAATCATTCCACTCTCAAATTTCGGATTTAGCTATTATAAAGATTTCCTAATTGTTTTTTTATTCATTCATTCTGTAAGTATTTAAATGTTTCTTTACAAAGAATTATATAATATTTGATACATGTATGATAAATGATTTTCAGTCTTTATTCTATAAGTATTTAAATGTTTCTTTGTAAAGAATTTTATAATATTTGATACATGTATGATAAATGATTTTCAGTCTTTATTCTGTAAGTATTAAAATGTCTCTTTACAAAGAATTTTACAATATTTGATACATGTATGATAAATGATTTTCAGTCTTTATTCTGTAAGTATTAAATGTTTTTTACAAAGAATTTTATAATATTTGATACATGTATGATAAATGATTTTCAGTCTTTATTCTGTAAGTATTTAAATGTTTCTTTCTAAAGAATTTTATAATGTTTGATACATGTATGATAAATGATTTTCAGTCTTTATTCTATAAGTATTTAAATGTTTCTTTATAAAGAATTTTATAATATTTGATACATGTATGATAAATGATTTTCAGTCTTTATTCTGTATTTAAATGTTTTTTTTACAAAGAATTTTATAATATTTGATACATGTATGATAAATGATTTTCAGTCTTTATTCGAAAATTGTAGAAAATAAATTATGGAGACTGTTTACATGGTAAGTAGAAAGGCGATAATTTAGAATGTTTATAGAAATATTAAACCTGGCTTTCATGCTTCAAAGTTTCTTGTATGTTGTGAATTATTATAGTTAATGTTTATCCACAGGTTTTCTAAAGAAAAACGAGTGCATACTTTAGATAAATGAGGTAAAGCTGAAGGTTTAAACAAGACCAAAAAAAAAACAGAAAAAGAAAGGAATGGTTAATTGATAAGAGGATGATTTGAAGAAGAATAAGATGAAGAGATAAAATATATCTCATGATTATCATAGGAGAGAGTGCTGAAAAGAAAATGAAGTTAAAAAAGCGATAAAGATAAGATAAAATGATGTGAAATAGGCTGAAGAAAATAAGAAAGTGGAAAGAAAAGATTGACTGTAAAAGGGAAAAGAAAATGATGAAACAGAGACAAAAGTTTAAAAAAAAAAAAAATTAGGGAGAAATGATAAAATAAAGATAAAAATATATGCATTCTCCCCTCCCCACGAATAAGTCCCACTGAAGTAAAAAGATTAGAAAATTAATTCAATATAATAAATACTTCTATGATTCTGGGCCTGCTAATTTTATAAACCACATTTTCTCCCAGATATACTTTGGAATTAACTGAAAGAATTCTTCTTAAAGAAGGGGAAAAAAACCTTGCTGTAAGGAGCATTCGGGGCAAGGTAGGAACTCAACGGAACAAATATAAGATATTTTTTCCAGTAGTTTTATTTGATTTTCCTCCCATTTTTGTTTCAATTTTTCTAATGATTTTTTCCTCTTTTTTTATATTGAATTAAAAAAAAGAAAATTCCAAGACTGTTTTTTTATAACTTTCTAAAATTACTGCATTTTTTTTTTTTTTTTTTTTTCAAGCTTCCGGAATATTCTGGGCAGGCCACTGAAAATTTGATAAATTGGTGATCTCCTTCAAGTTAAATCAAGTTTCTAAAAAGAAATACATATATTAGATTACAAATTTTGGTAATTCTTTTTAGGCATTAAAGTTGAGTGCAGGAGGGGATGCAACAGAGGAATAGGAAGTGCAAAGAATTGCATAAATGCAAGGAGAAAATAAATGAAAAATAAAAAAAACTCTGAAGAAAAAAGAATGAAAAAGATTATTTGAAAGAAAAAGTATATGAAAAGCAATAAAAAAAAATGGTGGGAAAAGGAAGAAGAAATAAATATAGTAAACGTGAAAAAAAAAATAAATGAAATTTTGGATAAAAGAAGAAGCTAAAAATAAAAAAAATGGCAAAAATACAATGCGAAAAAATATGAAGTAAAAATGGTAAAACACAAAATAAATGAATGAATGAAATGAGATATAAAGGATTTTACATAAAAATTAGAAACATTCATTTGAAAATAAAATATTCTCATAGATTATTTTTAAGGACAAATATATTTTTTGGATACCAGTAAAAAAGAGGGTGTCAATTTATCCTGGGATAAAGATAATTTAAAAAAAAATGTATACTATTGTTCCCAAGGATGCTGAGATTACCATGGACTGAACATGTGATCAATATTTAGAAAAAATGGAAACAGAAAGTACACTTACATCGTCAGCACCTGCTCACATCCAAGTATCAGGATCATCATCCTCTTTCTTTATTCCCTTTCTCCCCTCCGGTGATGGAGATGGAGATGGAGATGGCTATGAAGGCTCAGCCTACAAGAGTTGTGAGCAGGAGTCAGAGAGGAGTGTGGTAGCTGGACACTGATGTGCAAGTCGGGCCCTCCTGATAGCACATCCCAGATCCTCCTTATGTTGTCGGTTGGACACAAAAGTCTCAGCCCCACCTTGGATGGTCCTATGCCTGGAAGGTCAATTTGCAGCAACAGTTTCCCAGGTCCCAGCCCTGATGTTAGCCTGTGGCAGGAATGTTATCAACTGATCCTTGAAGAGTCATTTTGGGCCTCTGCATAGCATCTTGCTGCTGGTGAGTGCTCCAAACAGGATGCTGCATAGGAGTCAAGTGGGATGCATTCTGAACATGTGACCTGTCCAGCAGAGGAGATTCTGAAAGGTGGTGGCCTCAATGCTGTTGTGTAGAGATGTCTGTGATAGGACATACATTTATACTTATATACTTATACGTTTATACTTATATATTTTATATGTAGCATCATCAAGGGACAGTTGAAATTTCCGGGACACATAATGAGGAAAGAGAGCTTGGGAAATTTGACACTCACAGAACATATTGAAGGATAGAGGAAGTAGCACATAACCTACCTAACAAGCTTGTTTGAATGGTAAAGGAAGTAGAGGAGAGTTCTGAAGGGAAATGGCGTATCATATAGAAGAAGAAGAAGATTGTGCACCCTATTACAAGGCTCAAGAGCCACTCAAATAAATAGAGGAAGAGAAAAGCGAAATAATTATAAATTACAGGGAGCAGGTAGATAAATCATAAAGTTTATTGAGTCTGGTACAAGGAAACAATTGTTGAGTATAAATTGAATATCCAGTTCTTATCACAGAGATATAGATAGATGCAATGCTCAAAAATTAAATAATACCTCTGTTATTTTATAATACTGTTCTTGTTTGCTGTGAACCAGCATTTAATATATTTTCCTTTTAAACCTAACTCTTTGACTGAACAATTTTAATTACTGAAGCTGGTTCTGTGGAATTTTCTCTTTACAGTCAAAGAAATTTGCTTTTAGACAAAAGCAAAGTTCCCAAAAAAGAGAGAAAGAACATGAATTATTTTATTTTTTATTATTTACACTAATTACATTGTTCAGACTGTTGTCCGTATCTGTATTGGATATCTCAGTTTTCAGTTAATTACATTTAGTAACTAGTTTTTTTGTTCACCTCTGCTCTGGCCCGATATTGAACTCACAACTCTTTGGCTCAAGTCATTTTTGGATTGCTTCAGCCAACTTTTTTATCCATTGGGCCATGTATCCTGAGATGTTCAGAAAAGGCATGGCATGTGGAACTAGAACAATCTACTCCTGTGATCTAAATAAAGGGTTTGGTTCGAAATTCCAACGTATATCATCTGAAGAAAGCCAGAGCATACAATGGCCGAAACATTGTGAATATGACAATAACGATCAGGACAACATTCTGAACAATGTAGTGTAAATAGTTGCAATATCTCATCTCAGAAATATAGGAAGATTCTTATTATTTGTTATTTAATTTTTTTTTATTAAAATTTTATAATTTAATATTCTTTTTCTGAAATTGGCCCCACATGGTTTTCTGTTTGCAACCAAGGGTACCTGCTTTTCTGTAATACTTTTGGTGGAAACTTCCAATAAAAAAAGATGAACTTGAATTTTATTAATTGTACTAATTATTCCAATAGTAATAAAATAGCACAGGTGTTTGAAAAAAATGTGATACCATTTCAAGCTATGAGAAAGAAATATTTTGCAGGATATCATTAAAATCAAAACATTATATAGAACACTAAAATTAATGGGGTTACTTGGAAAGAAAAAATATTTCCAGTTTCCCATTGTAGGCATTAGTATGTTTGTGATATATTAACACCTTAATACAATGGCAGGAATGACCAGGATGGCTGAAAGAAATGAATACCAAATGCACATTGTCTCAAAGAGATTTATATATCGCTATGTTATACAAATTTCATGGACTTGTATTACAGAATCATAAAGAACTGTACTAAATAACAGAAACGACATTTGCTTGAAGACTTTCAACAGCATTAACAACTAAAATCTAACTTCAAGAGAAAATAATGACATAAAAAGATGTTGATTTTCCACCCTACTTCAAACAAAATGTTAGGAAGGCAGTCTTGGTCAATTCTGGAAAGAGCGATAACAGTAACTGGACTGCAGATAGCTATATTCTTGAAAAATTCTTTTAATGGATTTTATAAATTGTGGGCTCTTCCGTCAGTGAATGCCAAATGTTATTGCATAAGGAAATGGCTAATATTACCATTACCATAATAGGTTTTATGAATTGTATAGGACAAGGATGCAATTTATTTAATGTAGTCAGTTTTTTGTGGTTTGTAATAAAGTTCCCTAATCCGTTTTCCCCAACCAACAGAATAGCTTAAATCAAACAATCCAACAGCACATGACTCCTGTTTGCTACAGCAGTTGCATCTCTTCCTGTCGCCTCCTTAAGCACTTTTTATAGATTGAGTGGCAGTTCAAATTTGCATAGGTTAAAAGAGATTCTCAAGAAAGTCTATCTGGCTCCAAGATTTATCTTTTTTAAATATATGACTCGTAAAGCCACCACTTTCTTTTTGGGAATATTTTACATGCAAGACACATCTGAATTCATTTTTGTCCTGGAGGTAAGCCATTTTCTCTTGTGTTACATTTAACCTATTCAGCAAGAACTAGAAGTCTAATCAGGATTTATTATGAGTGAGCAGAGTCTTAACATGAAATGTTCAAATAGTGTGATGTCGATTGCAGGCATAGAAAGAAAACTGCAGGAATTCCTTGACGAAGTAGTAAAGTAAAACTGAAAGTAAGGACTGGTTGCACTGCCAATTAAAAGAAGACAGAATATCTGTTTGTCAGCAAAAAGAACAGTCCAAGATGTTAAGTACAAATTAGTGATGTCAAAATAAAGCAAATATAGAAATTTAAATATCTGGGAAGATAACAGAAAAAATATAAGAATGTAATCTGAAGACACATAGGAATAGCGAAAGATCCCTTTCAAAGACTAAACAAACTATTTAGAAACAGAAAAATTTAATTAGCAACAAAGAAAAGAATGGCAATCAAATATCAAAATACTGAACAATTTCCTTAAAGATGAAGAAGAAGCTTAAGGCAACAGAGATACTGGGAATAACATGGACTAAGCATTGAATCATAAGGAAGTTTTAAGGAAGATAGAAACAAAAAGGACACTTATACTGAGAATTTAAAAGAGATAGTTGAAATCTCTAGAGCACATAATGGGGAAAGAGGGTTTGAAAAATTTGACACATGTAAGACATAGTGAAGTGTCAAAAGGGAAACAGTGTGCAGTCTACGTAATGAGCTTTTGTAAATGGCAAAACAGAGAGGAGGAAGGATAGTAAAAAAAACGAACATTTCTAAAAGCTACAAAGAACAGGCTGTTGAGGAGAGCCATGATCGCCCACATTATTTGGGTTTTCATCCATTGAAGGATTGGTTTCTTTTATTTTTTATTTCTGTTTTTCTTAAATTTAAAATGGACAAATGGTAAATTTATAAGCATGCAAGATCAATTCTGGCATGAAAAATTGTCTGGCATGACACTGAACAAACTTTTCTAGCTCTAATTGATTCAATATTTCCTTTCTTCTTCATGTCTGTGGAAAACATGAAACCAAGAATGTGCAATAAGTTACTCTCCTGGAAGATAGCAATCGCCATGCTGATGGATGGTAAAAATGGTATGTCCTTGGTAATGGCATGAACCCACCCCAAATATAGGGTAAGATAACAAGATAGATTATAGCATAAGTGGTTGACAACCAAAGTGAAAGAAAACTGAAGTCAGACTTGTAGATAAGGCAACAGGAAACTACTCCACTATCTTTCTCAAGAATGCTTCGTAAATTCACAAATATTAAAGAAAAAGAAACTAAGGAGAGCCATGATCACCTGAATCCTGAAGAAACATCTTTTTCTATGTGCTGTGTTCCTTTATGATGTGGGCGATCATGGCTCTCCCTAACTTCCTATTCTTCATTTCTCTTAGCAGTGTTTGTCTTTTTACTATCCTTTTCCCTCCCTGTTCTGCTATCCATTTACACAAGCTTCTTAGGTAGGTCTCTTGCTCTTCCTCTGTTCTTTGCGCCTTTAATGAATCTTGTGAGTGTCAAATTTTCCAGGTCTTCTTTTCTCATTCTGTTTTCTCATTTTAACTGTCTCTTTTTAGTTTTATGTTTAATCATCCTTTTCATTTCCATTTTTCTTAAGACTTCCTTGTTTTTTATATACTCCATCCATGGGATTCTCAGCATCCTTCTGTAAAACCTCATCTCTACTGCCTCATCTCCTCTTCATTTGTGAGGAAATTGTCCAGCATTGTCAGAGCATTTCAGCACTCCTATTTTTTTTTTGTTTCTAACAAAATTTTCCTGTTTCATAATATGTTGTTTAATTTTTGGAAGGCATCTTTCGCTATTCTGATATGCCTTCAGATTTCAGTGTCATCACATTTTCCATCATCAGTTAAAACACTTCCTAGATAGTTAAATTTCTGTACTTGTATAATTTATCCATTTTCAATTTGAACTTCACATCTTATGCTTTTTCTCTTGCTGATGACCATATATTCTGTTTTCTTACAATTGATAATTATTCTTTACTTGCTTCCCATGACTGTTTTGTCATAGCATTAAAAAAAGACTTGTTTATCACACTGTTTAAATAATGGTAATGGTAATATTAGTTGTTTCCCTACAAGGAAACATTTGGCATTCATTGACCAAGCAGCCAGTTCTACTCCAACTGCATTTTTCTTCACTCTCTGGCCATTGGGATAGGATCAAATTGTAGTATCTTCTCCTCATCTATAATGACAATAGTAATATGAGCTGTTTCCCTGCAAGGAAACATTTGGCATTCATTGACCAAGCAGCCAGTTCTACCCCAACTGCATTTTTCTTCACTATCTAGCCATTGGGATAGGATCAAAGTGTAGTATCGTCTCCTTATCTATAATGACAATAGTAATATGAGCTGTTTCCCTGCAAGGAAACATTTGGCTTTCATTGACCAAGCTACCAGCACTACTTTTGGTTGAAATTTATAAAATCTTTCTCTTAAGACAATTTTTCAGGAAAATAAGTTTCTCAAGTCCAGTAAGTGGACATCTGTAATAATATTATAATTATTGATAAAATATATATAAAAATTGAAAATTTGGCCTGATAGTTGACAATGACCTCTTGAAATATAAGCATAAAGACTGGATATCTATTACAAAGAAAATGTTTTGAAATTTGGAAAGGGTTAAAATATAACAGGTAAACATGCAGGAAATAATCTTGACGAGCATTTTCTTTGACCTTCATCTTTTGTCATTTTATAGGTGTCAGAGAAAAAATGTTGCACCATTTTTTTTTAATTTTAATTTTACCTTCTTTGTTGTTGGGGTGCACAGAGAAGAATAACGTTTTCCATCATTGGAACAGGCTTTCTGGATTTGATACTAGAACGCCAATTATTTTTAGTAAAGCTGGCCTTGAACAAATTGTAGTTAAGTTTTTCACTCAGAGGTTACCTTGATTTACTGTATCCCTGTATTTTTCAAGTATAGGTATATGAAAAAGAAATATTGGGTGTGCCCTATTATGTGTCCAATCAGCATTTCTCTGTTTCTATTAGCCATTGATAAGTTTAATAAGAAGATAAAAATCAATAAAAATACAAATTGGATCTAAGAAAGGTTTGTATGCATTGAATGCAAAATGATGGGATTTTATTATTATTATTATTGTTATTATGAATGATAGAAGATAATAATGCTTGTCTGTTATAGGAATAGGAAGAGTGAGAGAAAGAAAAAAGTGAAAGAATTATCGAAAAGGTTAGAAGAAAGATGAAAAGGTGAGTAAATAAAAAAGAAACATGAAAAATAAAAAATAAAAAAAAGTAACAGAATAAGAATGAGAGAAACCTAAAAAATGAAATAAAGAAATTGCAACCAGAAAAACACTTGTGAATTCAAGAAAGTTCTGTAAAAAAGAAAAAGCCGAATATAAGAAAGAAAGAAAGAAAGAAAGAAAGAAAGAAAGAGTGGAGAAAATGAAAATAGAAAAATAAAAGTCAAATATAACAATGAGAAAGAGTGTTTGGATGAAAAGAAAGCAGTTAGGAAATTGAGTAGCAAATAGATAATTTGATAATGATGAAAAGAAAGAAAGAAAGAAAGAAAGAAAGTAAGTAAGAAAGAAAAAGGAAGAAAGAAAGAAAGAGTTGAGAAAATGAAAATAGAAAAATAAAAGTCAAATATAACAATGAGTAAGAGTGGATGAAAAGAAAGCAGGAAATTGAGAAGCAAATAGATAATTTGATAATGATGAAAAGAAAGGAAGGAAGGAAGGAAGGAAGAAAGAAAGAAAGAAAGAAAAAGAAAGAAAGAAAGAAAGAAAGAAAGAGAGTGGAGAAAATGAAAATAGAAAAATAAAAGTCAAATATAACAATGAGTAAGAGCGTTTGGATGAAAAGAAAGCAGGAAATTGAGAAGCAAATAGATAAATTGATAATGATGGAAAAGAAGGTAGAAAGAAAGAAAGAAAGAAAGAAAGAAAGAAAGAAAGAAAGAAAGAAAGAAAGAAAGAAAGAAAGAGTGGAGAAAATGAAAATAGAAAAATAAAAGTCAAATATAACAATGAGAAAGAGTGTTTGGATGAAAAGAAAGCAGTTAGGAAATTGAGAAGCAAATAGATAAATTGATAATGATGAAAAGAAAGAAAGAATGAAAGAAACCCAAGGGAAGTCAATGCCTACCTTGTTTGTCAATGTAAGTTAATGAGTTACAAAGTTAGGTGGGGAGATTGATAGGGAAGGTAGAAAATGAAATAATGTAGGCTAATATATAATGTTGCACTGACTAACCTTATTGCTTTGCCTCCTACCATCAAAGCTGCCACCTTGTCTACCAAAGTTTAGCCTGTCTGGTCCATTCACATGGATACCCCACTGGTTTTATTTAGCTTTTTTTTTTGTCTTTTTATGTTGCTATTCTCTTTCTCTGTTTCTTTCATTTTTAATACGTTTACTTTTTTCATTGGTTCACTTTATTTTTGTTGTTGTTGTTGCTGTTATTGTCCCAGCCCCTTTTCTTGCAGTGAAAATGTTCTTTCATTTTTATTGTTTTAGTTATAAAAAGATAATATAAAAAAAAAAGGATAGGAAAGAATTCTGGGGATAAAATAGAAGAGTGAGAAAAAAAATTTTTTTGCATGTATGAAAAATTTGGGCAAAGGTAATAGGAGGAAGGAAGGAAGGAAGGAAGGAAGGAAGGAAGGAAGGAAGGAAGGAAATGATTAAATAAATTACGAGAAATATAGGAAGAAGGTAGATATTTACAGAAGGAGGGAGTTAGGAAAAATGAATGAATAAATTAAGAGGAACATAAAAAAAAGAAAGATATTTACTAAGAGTAATGAAAAAGAAAGATATTTAAGAAAAGGAAGGGAGGAATTTGTTAAGAAAAACAAAAAAGAAAGAAAGAAGAGGATATATTTGCTAAGAGAGAAAGAAGGAAAATAGATGTTTAAAAGTAACATAAGAAAATGTTAGATTGGTGATAAATGTTAATGACAGAAGTATATTTTATATGGTGAAAAGTATGTTTTTTTATGTTGCCTTTTCTCATGATTTATGAGATTTACCAATTTTAAATATCAGAAGAAAGCAAAGAGAAAAAATGAAGAAAAAAAAACAATGCATAAAAATGTGGTCTAACAGTGAGTGTAAAGAAAACTGTCAAGGATAAAGAGCCTGTCTTGGAAATTGGATAGGATTTACAATATATAGATAAGAAGAAGAAAAAAATTCTTTAAAAGATTGAAAGGGAAAAGGGTTGAGGAATGAAAATATAAATGAAGGAGAAATATAAAGCCCAAATGGAGAACTTCTGCAAAATAAAAGCATAAAAATGTAAACAAAAGAAAATGACAGATGAAAAGAAAAAAACAAAGAAAGAGAAAGATAATTATAAAAAAAAAGAAATGTGCAAGAAGAAAGAAAGAATATAAGTCAAAATAAAGAAAATATATAATGGAAACCAAAGACAAAAGAAAAAGAAAAGTAAAAAAAAAAAGAGTAGAAAACAAAGAAAAATAGAAAAGTAAAAAAAATTGAAAAAGTTGAAAGAAAAAAAAAAAATTGAAATAAAAAAGCCCAAAATAGCATGAAAATATATTTATTCAGTTTATCTTTAGTCTGGCATAAGGTTTCGAGTATAGAGCACCCAGTGAAGAGTAGAGGCATTATATAATAGAAATGATCTGTTTGACTCGATCAGCAATCATAATCCTGTGGTGAGGCGCCCTTAGCTTGAAAATGTACTGATAGAAGAAAAAATGGGTGAATGAATGAGCTTTTGGCATGATAAAACAAAAGCAAGATAAAATAAAAATGGAAAAATCAAAAATGAGGCAAAGAATAAGGTAATCCATCTGTCAGAGAATGACAGATTGGAAAAATATAGGCGTGAACCAAAAATAAAATGTCTGAAAAGTCTTCAATAACAAGAAGGCCAGATAAGGAGACTATCAGGAAATGCAAGTGTAAAAGAAGAAAAGAATGAGATAAAGAGAAAAATGCAAAGAAAATGTGTGAGAATAAAATTAAGAATGAATGAAAATCTAATGGAAATGGTAACTGAGTGGTTAATGTGCAGTGCATGTGACACAAAACCCCATGATTCAATTCCCTGTGTTGGTCAGATGCAGCAGAGAGAGGAAAAGTTTTGATTTCATAAGTGAAAGTCTCAAGACTCTCTTGAGGTAGGTAACAGAAAACCAATGTTTTCACGTGTCCCCCAGCAATTGCAGAAAGGATTTTAAAATATTGGTTGCCATGAGACAAATGTATGGGTCAGGGGGTCTACCCACAATTAAAATGCTATCATTTAATTTTCATAACAAATAAATAAAATTTCCAAAAAATAGTTATGGAAAAGGGCAGATTGTAAAACATTCCAAAAGATTTTTTTCTAATATATATAATATTTTTTTTAACTTGGTAGGCCAATGAACGTGCCTCCCAGCTCTTGTAGTAACTTCCTTGGGCTGTGTTTGTGTCTGTTGAGGGGTAAGATTTCGAGTTGAACTGGAGAAAGTTTGTGTCGGTACATCCAGAAATGCTGGCTTCAATTTGTCAATACTGACTTTCGTTTCTCTGTTATTGACAAGAACTGTGAAATATTTTGGGCAACGGGAGACTACTCTGTATGGGTCAGAATATGCTGGCGTAAGTGTTTTTTTTACTGCATCTCTGCGGACAAATATGTATTCACAATTTTCCAAAGTTTTTGGAATAAAAATCTTCTTGTCTTGTGTGCGAGTAGGAGTAAACGAAAGATCGGAAATGCGTTGATTCAAGTCCCGAATAAAATACGTTGTTGGCCGAGTCGGGATATCTTTTTCAATGAATTGGCCAGGGAGTGTAAGCGAACTCCCGAAAACTAGTTCGGCTGTGGTACAATGTAGATCTTCTTTTACTACGTTACGGAATGAAAGCATTACCAGTGGTAATCTTTCAATCCATGTTTGAGAGTCTTCAGTAGCTGTAAGTGCAACCTTAAGCTGCCTATGAAATTGTTCGACTAATCCGTTGGCACATGGATGATAGGCAGTAGTCGACACATGTTTGGCACTTAGCAAGTTTGTGAATTCTGTAAAAAGAACAGATTGAAACTGAGTGCCTCGGTCAGTGGTGATGACAGAAGTGCATCCAAATATAGAAATCCAAATATAGAAATCCACTCGCGTAGAATCGCTTGAGAAATTACATCTGTGGTGATCGATTTGAGTGGGACAACCACTGGCCAACGTGTAAAACGATCGATAATGGTTAATAGATACTGACAACCATCGACTTCAGTTAGAGGACCGACTAAGTCGACGTGTATGTGTTTGAAACGACCATCTGGTGCTGCGAAATGTCCCGGAGGTGATTTCGTGTGCCGCTGGACTTTAGTTTTTTGGCACTTAGTACAACATTGTGTCCAGTGTTTAATGTTGGCGGACATATTTGGCCAAACGAATCGCTCCGCTATCAGTTTTGTAGTAGCTTTGCGTCCAGGGTGAGAAAAGGAGTGAAAATGTTCAAATATCTGTTTGCGCATTGAAGGTAGGACGTAGGGTCGTGCATGACCGGTACTGACATCACAATACAAGTGTGTTGCGCTGAAAGGAAGAGGTCGTTGCTCAATTCGTAGTGACGTGTCCTGCTTTACTTTCTCAAGTGTTACATCGTTCTTTTGTTCCCTGGCTAAACACTCCAAGTCCAAGGATTGTGAACGAACAGAGTTTAAAGTTGATCTAGACAAAGTGTCTGCAACAGTATTATCTTCTTCGTGAATGTGACGGATATCAGACGTATATTGAGATATGTAATCTAGCTGCCTTATATCTCGTGGGTTGTATTTGTCCGTTCTAGAATGCAAAGCGTAGATTAGTGGCTTGTGGTCTGTGAAGACTACGAAATTCCGACCTTCCAACAGGTGTCGGAAATGACGGATTGATAAATAGATCGCGAGTAATTCGCGGGAGAAAGTACTGTATTTCCGTTGTGCGGAATTTAATTTAATTGAAAAGAAGGAAAGTGGTCTTTTAAAATCACCATATTCTTGATGTAGAACAGCTCCTATAGAGTCTGCTGAAGCGTCTGTAGTCAGAGTTAAAACAGCTTCTTCGTCGCTAGAGATTTATGATAATTTAGTAAAATTCACAAGAGCTTCCTTTGCGTTTGTAAATGCTGTCAAAGTATCACCAGTTAAGGTAATTTTTGCATTCTTTTTTTGTTGGCTCCGCAATAAGTTCGTCAAGGGAATTAGAATTTGAGACCATTTTGGAATAAATTGTCTGTAATATTTAATCAAACCGAGAAATCTGCGTAACTGACGGAGAGTTGTTGGTTGCGGAAAATTTTTGATTGCATTAATCTTTTCAGGGATTGGTGTTATTCCGTTCTCGTCAACTTCATGACCGAGAAATGTAAGTTTAGAAACTGCAAATACACACTTTTCAGGATTGATTTTCAGTCCAAAGTACTTTAAACGCTGGAAAACCTGTTCTACGTGATCCTCGTGTTCCGCTGCGTTCTTGTTAGCGATTAAAACATCGTCTATGTAGGCGAAAGTAAAATGTAGTCCATGTAAAACTTCATCAACCAGGCGTTGAAAGGACTGTGGCGCATTTCTTAATCCGAAAGGCATTCTGGCAAATTCGAACAATCAGAACGGTGTAGTGATAGCTGTTTTGTGGATGTCCTCTTTAGCCACTAGAATCTGGTAAAAGGCCTTTCTCAAGTCTAACTTGGTGAAGATTTTTACACCTTCCAAAGTAACAGCGAAGTCTTGCAGGTGTGGCACAGGATATTTATCCGGAATCGTTTGAGAATTAAGTCTCCTAAAATCTCCACACGGTCTCCAAGATCCTGCTTGAATTTTAGGTACCATATGTAACGGGGACGCATATGGGCTAGATGAAGGGCGAATAATCCCTAAATTCAACATATGCTGAAATTCAGCTTTCGCCAGTTTGTATTTTTCTGGGTGTAGTCGGCGTGGCTTCGAAAATACAGGAGGTCCAGTCGTCTGAATTTTGTGTTCCGCGCTGTGTCTAATTGGCCCTGTGTATGTAAAGGGTGTTGTGATTTCTGGATACTTCATAAACAGATTCTGTAAGCCATTAGCGGCAGGCAAGGCTGTACTAATGCCTGTAGTTGTGAATTTTGACGTTATTCCTTTAATTGAAAAATCTGTAGTTCGATCTGTGAGAGATCGAGATGCCATGTCAACACTTAAGTTGAAATGAGACAAGAAGTCTGCCCCTAGAATAGGCGTATTAACTTACGTTAGCCAAGATCTAACGTTAGTGAAGTTTCACCGAAAGTTTTCGATGCGAGATCCATTCGCGGCTTGTAAGTTAAAGTTAGCTTGTTTGGCTGTCATGCCTGGCTTGGGTGGTATCACACCGACTTGGGCTCCGGTGTCAATCAGGAAAAGGTATCCAGAATTCTTATCACTAATGTAAAATAGGCGGCTTTGCATTATTTTCCCAGCAGCAGACGCCGTCCTCACGTGCTGCCGGGATTGTCGTTTCCCGCCTGTCGTTGAGGACAGTTGTTTG
Organism: Acanthosepion lycidas; assembly: GCA_963932145.1. Lineage (NCBI taxonomy): Eukaryota > Metazoa > Mollusca > Cephalopoda > Sepiida > Sepiidae > Acanthosepion > Acanthosepion lycidas. Next base: position 51,576,508 of record OZ010583.1, read on the forward strand.
TAAGGTTTGCACTGTACTTGCACTGTCGGATACATTTCCGCGCCTGTTTACCAAATTTGAAGTGATACCAGCAAGTATCATAGTGTTGCGGCTGTTGCCTATGTCTGGGTGCCGAGTTCGATCTGCGTCTATATCCGTGTTGACGCGACGAATGTCTGGAACGGTCGTTATAAAATACGGCTTTCTGTAGCCCTTGTAGTTGTAAGGTGACTTCCGATATTTTTTCTTTTAACTCTTTTACTTCGTGTAACTGGTTGATAGATGCTACGGAGGGTGACGAATCAGAATTAAAAATAGTATTAGATGGCTGATTATCAACGATCTTATCAGCTATTTCTGCTAGCCTCTGAAGTTCGATGTCGTCTGGCAGCGACGCTAGAATTTGGGTGGTCTGCGCATGTAATTTGTCCATCCATAGTTTGCGTAAAATAATATCGGACATCGTGTTTCCTCCCAGCAATGCTCTCATTTTCCTTAATAGTTGGGAAGGCTTATTTTGTCCAAGATGCAAGTTATTGAATAGGTCGTGCAGTCGTCTCTCCTCTGATTCGCCTGTGCGGTGGATAATAGCCTCTTTAAGTACATCATAAGGCTTATCGGCGGGTATCTCACTGAGGAGGTCGGAAACTTCAATGGCCACATCAGTAGGAAGCTTCTCGACTAAAAGGGCGAATCGAGAATTCTGTGATGTTATTTTCTTCGCGTTGAAAATGGCATTTAACTGGGCGAACCACACTTGCACATTAGTTTTGTTGTATGTTGGTAGGTTGATAGATATCGCTACCTCTGTGTGTGTTTCAGCCATGCTCGTAAATTGAAAATGAGAACTTGTATAAGTTCTGGCGTTTGAATTTGGTTGTTTTTTAAATGTGCTTTTATATTCCTTGAACGTCGGGTCACCAAAATTGTTGTGGCTGAAATCATGTATCACGTCGAACGTCGGGGTCGCCAAAAAATGTAGTGGATGGGTTAATTATGTGGTAATATTTGTTGAGAATAAGTTGCGTGTCAATTAAATATTTCCACTAACATCAAAATAAAATACAAAATTCAACTGAATTGTTTTAAAACGTAACAATTAGATTTATTTAGGTTGGTGTACAACATGCAAAGAAAAGGTAGGACAAAGTCGTTTCCCTTTGATTTGGAAATATTTGTACCAGAGTTCATATTACGAACAAGACATATTTAATTAGAAACTAATAAAACATTCAAAACAATGTACAAGCAGAATATTTGGTATATGTTATGTTGGCAAATATGTATGATGTTTTAGGTTTCAGAATGTCTTTCTTGTAATCGTTCGTTAATGTTGATATTAAAGTTGTTAATATTAAGTGTCTTTTAAACAGAAAGTTCTTAAGAAGTAATTTACCTTTTACTGTAATATTGGGCTTGTAATTCAGAAGAATAAAGTTTGGAATTGTGAGTTCTAAAGTTGATAAAAGTTCAGGAGTGATTTCAGAGTTCATGAATGTTGGTAATTGTCTTAAAAACGTCTTGTCAGCAATGACTAAGACGGAAGTTGGCGAAGGTTATATCTTGAGACGTGCGAGAGAGAAAAAGTTCACACGTGTTTTTGCTTGGTCAAGTGGCTCCCAGCACATGAGCGGGAAAACAGATTGGTCGCGTGCAGGCAGTTTGATTGGTTGGAACTGACTAATCAGCAAGCCAGATTGGACCAATGAATACTTGTTATATTGTATGAAAGTAGAATTTTGCTTATCAGATAGGAAGAGTGCATTTCCTAAAAAGAGGTAAGGCTGGTTGTGTTGTGGAAGATTCCACAGGCTACATCCGCATCCTGAGTATGATGATAAACTACATCCACGTCCAGCAGCAAGGCCTCTGATAATACATTTTTGAAAAAATAATGTTGCCAGCTTTACGTTTTTGAAAAAATACGTTTTTGAAAAAATAATATTACCAGCTATACGTTTTGAAAAAAAAAATTATTACCAGCTATACATTTTTGGAGGAAAAAAATATTAACAGAAATAGATTTTTGACAAAAAAAAATATTACCATGAAAAAAAAAATTGTCGGCATTGAGGTTGATACACCGTAAGAAACAAACCAAACCACTCTTTTAACTGCCTTCACTTTTCGGTAATGCTTATAATATTGTTTTAAAAAGCGATGAATAGAATTAGAATAAAATGTAAAAAATAAAAATACATGAAGAAAGTGAATTTATTCATTTTTATTTTTTCCTGGAGAATTTACAACAAAAATATTAAACACTGTTGATACTGTTTATTTACAACAATAATTTCATATTTACAACATTCTAAAAAATAAAACTAAGACAATTAGAACTTCAGTTTGTTCATGTACTTCCGAAAAAGTCCTTGAAAAAATGTTAAAAATTGTTTCAAAACATTCAGAACATTAAACAACTATGGAGAATGTTACTACTTAAAACTAAGTCCACTAAAAATCTGTAAAAGTCAGAGATCGATTTGATACTGTGTATCAAGATTATCAGTAGAACTCTTCTTTCTTGAATTTTTCGATTCTGATAAGTGACGCGACCTAAGGAAGGTCTAAAAAAATGAATGCTCATCTACAAAAATTATTTTCACAAATGCCGCCGTGACTTTATTTTCCCGAGTGGACTCCTCTGAAGTTAAACCAATGTTTCTTGATTCCGCTTATGAAGGCTAAATTATTTAAATTTTTTTTAAGTCTAAAAAAAAAAAAAATTCGTTTGTCAACGTATCAAAAGGATTTTGGAAGACATAATTGAATTAAAAAAACCGTTTCAAATCTAGAGGTAAGAAGACTAAGAAGGGTAATTTTTTTAAAATTTACTAATTCCTTGTGATTACTGCATTTACTTTGTTTTGAATAAAAATAAACTCTTCTATAAGAATTAGCTTTGACCAATCAACACCACACATTGTGAAACTCGGCTTGTTATTGGTCGAGACGACCCTAGAATGTGTATCCATGGTCAAGAATCTGTTTTCCCGCCAGGCCACTGGGAGTCTACTTTGGTTTCCCAAAACAAATAAAAGGACGAATTTCAGTCCAATTCACCAGTCAGATCTACATTCCTAGAGAGATACCAAACTGACTCACGCAAGTCAAAACTCTGACCAACCAGGACTTTGCCGCGCAAAATATCTGACTCAACAATCCGCAAACACAATCTATCTCTCTCAAGAACATCACTTACAATACTTTGAAAAAGTGACATTTTCTTCTCACTACTTAATAAGTATTAGTAAACAAACAATCAAATTCTCACACAACTAAAGGTACGCAACTCCTGCCAATTATACAAACATACTTACGCACACACACTAGTAACTGAACTCGCACAAAGGACAATTTAGTACTTAACTGGATACTTAGTTTAATTTTGTGAACAAATCTGAATAGGAATTGCAAACACCTTCAAACATTCACAATAATATTCTACACAGCCAAATACACCTATTTTCATTTATCCATTTAAGGTCAAATCAATTGTTATTCTCAAAATTGTATAATTGTACATAAGTGCATTTTTGTTCTATTGAAATCTGATAATCGGTGTTCCTTCCTCACTTGCCTGTTGATTGATTCGTTTTTTGGAATGTCTATCTATATTGTTGCGGATAAATATATTGAACATGCCCGTATGCTAACCATCTAAAAATAAAAACCTTCTGATACCAAATTCAAATTCCTAGCAAACCCAACAAAATTGATGACTCCGACGTTCGTCGTTCGACGTTGCCAACAAAATTGGTAACCACCGACGTTTGTAGCAACAAAATTGCTATCTCCGACTTCTGAATAAGGCTACAACATAATTGATGGACACGAGACCAATTCGCCAAATTTCCTCTGTTGTGCCATCAGATGACCCGACCCCGGATGTTAATCAGCAACTCCATTTTTTGACATCCGAGCTAAAGAAGCTGTCTTTACGCCTCGACAGAATTCAAAGTATTCCTGGACGAAGTCGCAGTTATTCAACTAACAGACACAATACCGGTAGGCGGCGATCAACGTCGAGACAAACTCGTCACCATCAGAGAGGCTATTGATTGCTGGTACCATGAAGTGTTTGGTGCCCGCGCAAGGAAATGTCAGTCACCATGTACTTATAAAAACGCGGGAAACGCCGAACCTGTCAGCCATTAAAGGCGTGGGCCGCTAGGGCAGATAATGGAAATCGCCTATTCTACGTATTCGACAACAACAGCAAGTTAAAACGACAAAAAATGTCTGAAACAATTTATACGCCGACCAGAGCTTTTCACAGGCCTTATTACATTCCAACTGATCTGCATACGGCCAATTTCGTATTTCTACGCCGAGATATGGTCCGTAAACCACTAACGCCAACTACACTGGACCGCACCAGGTTATTTCTCGAGCGTCAAAATATTTTGTTATATATCTCGCCGGCAAGCAAACTACGGTCAGCATTGACCGCTTAAAACCAGCTTACATCAACAATGACGACAAAGCTGTGACCACTCAGCAAACACCAGTTTCAGAGACTTTACACAAACACCCATCTTCTACGCCTGAACCGCAAATTAAGCCACCTAGACGGACCAGGTCCGACAGGCGTGTTCACTAGCTAGCAAAGTATACTACATTTTATACATATTAATGTCCAAACTACGCTGACCATTAATCCGGAGGGGGTATTTATAGAATCGTCAATGTTTGTCTACTCACCCCCGTTAAAAATAGACTCTTCTATAAAAATTAGCTTTAACCAATCAACACCACACATTGTGAAACTTGGCTTGTTATTGTTAATTTTGTTTTTTAGAGCTCCATAATCCACTTGATAATTAGTCATTTTTTAAAAAGAGCGTCAAGTTAAACAGAAAACCTGTTTATCACTTGTAATATTCATTTTGAACAAGATTCTGGTGACTTTCTGAACAAAAAGAGGCAGAAAAAGCAACTATCCAGAATTGATCATCTACACAAATGATTAAACATGTACAAACAAGTTATAATTTGAAAAATACTTTGGACAAAGCTCAGTTCTGAAATCCTGAGAATAAGACTGCTTTCACTACTTTCAGGCGAGCACTTATCACTTGGGAAATATTCCCAAAATGTCAAATACCCACCCTGAGAAGTCCATTATTGTACTCTGAACAGAAATCAAGTTTTTCTTATATCAGGAATCCCCAAAGTTGTCGATGTAGGCTATAGGAGATATTGCGATTATTAAATACATACACAATCCCAGATCTGAAATCCTTGGACTTGTAACCTTGTTTCAGTTTTCCGATTTTTTCTGTTTTCAGAAATTCAAACAATATTGCAGCAAAAACATCAGAATACTCACACCACGAGGGATAACATATAGAATCGTCAATGTTTGTCTACTCACCCCCGTTAAAAATAGACTCTTCTATAAGAATTAGCTTTGACCAATCAACACCACACATTGTGAAACTCGGCTTGTTATTGGTCGAGACGACCCTAGAATGTGTATCCATGGTCAAGAATCTGTTTTCCCGCCAGGCCACTGGGAGCCTACTTTGGTTTCCCAAAAAAAACAAATAAAAGGACAAATTTCAGTCCAATTCACCAGTCAGATCTACATTCCTAGAGAGATACCAAACTGACTCACGCAAGTCAAAACTCTGACCAACCAGGACTTTGCCGCGCAAAATATCTGACTCAACAATCCGCAAACACAATCTATCTCTCTCAAGAACATCACTTACAATAAATTGAAAAAGTGACATTTTCTTCTCACTACTTAATAAGTATTAGTAAACAAACAATCAAATTCTCACACAACTAAAGGTACGCAACTCCTGCCAATTATACAAACATACTCACGCACACACACTAATAACTGAACTAGCACAAAGGACAATTTAGTACTTAACTGGACACTTAGTTTAATTTTGTGAACAAATCTGAATAGGAATTGCAAACACCTTCAAACATTCACAATAATATTCTACACAACCAAATACACCTATTTTCATTTATCCATTTAAGTTCAAATCAATTGTTATTCTCAAAATTGTATAATTGTACATAAGTGCATTTTTGTTCTATTGAAATCTGATAATCGGTGTTCCTTCCTCACTTGCCTGTTGATTGACTCGTTTTTTGGAATGTCTATCTATATTGTTGCGGATAAATATATTGAACATGCCCGTATGCTAACCATCTAAAAATAAAAACCTTCTGATACCAAATTCAAATTCCTAGTAATCCCAACAAACACGAAAGACGACAAATATTATTACAGCTTATTTCTCTAAAACTAATATGTATAGCTGGCCACTCGTATTCAAGGATACCCGTCTACTAGTATCCCTACTGCAGACGCTTGCTCAGGTGCATTTGTGTTTATTCAACCCCCACAGAGCCCACCAACTGCAACTATGATGAGCAGACCTTAGTTACAGTTTTGGTGAAATAGCGTGTTATCTCTAGCATGTCTATCTCCATGAGATCGCTAAAAAAAGTGCATAGTCTGATGAAAAAGACGTCAAATTTGACGAAAACAAAATTTTATCGCCAAAATGTTTAATATTAAGACTAAGAGGAAAGGGCAAAGTAATTTTAAATTATTTTTTAAAAAATTTTCTGTCTTTATTAGAACATTCTAGCTTTCGATTAAAAAACCTTGTTTCTCGTCATCATCGGAACTCTAACATGGCGAATTTTTTGTGCATTTTTTTCTTATGACACACATTAATTTTGAAAATCTTGCAAAAATAGAAATAATTGTCAGATTTTAATGAAACTTCCAGAAACTATTCAGGAATGATGGAAATTATTATAAATATGTTTTTTTTTTTTTAAGTCATTATAAAAATATATTTACACACACACACACACACACACACACACACACACATATATATATATATATATATATATATATATATATATATATACCTCCCTATAAATAAATTAATAAAAACTCTAAAAATTTATGGTCGGAGCACGCAAGTCATTATATTAGTTAAAAACACAAGGCTTTGAGGAAAGTAAATCATGTTTTGTTTTTTTTTAAATCCGCCCTCGTAAACCTAAAATCAGCTCTGAATTGTAACATAACCCAATAAAACAAAGATACTATTTAATTTTAAATGCTTTTAGTTGCTTTTATCTAGCATGATCAACAATTTGAAGAAGGTCAGCACGATGACTTGTGACATTGTGCTCGCACTTGGGTGAAATTGGTAGACGGAACCTATGCTATCGACAGCACTCAAGGGTTCCGTTTACTCAATTTCACTCACAGGGTTTGGGTCAATCCGTGGTGTAGCTTTACAAAGGTGCCGCAGGCTGTGATCAACCCCTACAGTCCGATAACATTTGTCCTGATAAATCGACTATGGTGAGATTCGAAGTCTCGAGTCTCATGCTCAAAATACGAACGTTCTCTAAACACTCAGCCACGTGCCATAGAGTAATTATACTCATAAATGGCATAGAGGGATAATTTAAAAACCATAAGCAGTGAATAAATTTTACTTAAGATAAAAATATCTTGTATAACTTAGAAATGAACAGCATCAAATGATAAAGTAAAAAAAAGATATATGTTGCATTCTCGTGTCTCTCTCTCTCTGTCTCAATACGTATCGTGCCTGCCTCTGTCGCGATCGCCATTAGCCGCTCCTTAGAAAGACGGCCTTGACCTTCACAACTCCTGATCTCGCAGATTTAAGTCAAGCAACATGCGAGAAACCAGACGACTAGTTCAATATCATTGATGCCAAACCGTACCTCGTGAGCATCGGATTATGCAGCGCTTCCTCAAACCTCGGACAACAATTGTATTAATTTAATATCTACGGTTTTCTACTCCCTCTAGCCGGGGAGTTCTTGAATGAATCGCTCCAAATATCATAAGCCCCTTTTTTCGTCCAAATCCAAGAGCGGCCTTGTGCCACATTTAATCCTCGTGGGTGGATTAATAAATACCAAGCTGCCCGGCCCGTTTAGGATCAAAGTGCAGTATCTGTTCTTATCAGCTTAATATCTGATCGGACCTGCCGGACCATTTGGATTTTACCTTGGATTACCTTTGGACAAGTTTTGGATTTTTACCTTGTATTACCATTGGACAAGTGTTTTTACCAATCAGACAATGTCTGACACAAGGTCAGTAAAAAAGGATCCGCCGGACAGGCCGGAAAATATAGGTAAGGTAAGTAACTCAAAGAAAAAGAGGCAAGTGCCCACCTCAGTTCTTACTCACAACGGAAAACCTCATCCTACAAATACGACCCTAACTCCTGAAGTGGAGAATGATAACCAATTGCCTCCCCAAGAGGCATCCAACTTTGACCAAAGGACTCTTCCTGAAGAGTCAACCAAAACCGACCCTCCGCTTTCTAATAAGGCAACCGACTTAAACCAGCTGACTAATAAAGATGCACTGACCAAGGAATCACCCTGTGGCTGGAAGACCCCACCCACCTGCATTTTCAATTTAAAGGATTTCCTGGAGAAGGCCGAAAATTATGCCCATCTCATTACAGATGGCGGCTTGGTGGTGGACCCCCAGGATATGGAGAATTACCTGGAAAGGACTGTGTCCGTGTTTGTGGTCGACAAGCGTTCACGTAAGATTTGCCGATCCACAAAAGACAACATTTTCAAGGCTCTGACGTCGTTTGGATTTTTGCCACAGCAAATTATCAGAGGTGCTGGAGCCTTTATGTGGGATGTACTGCTGCCCACACCCGAAGACTGTATTTCCATGATTAATAAGGAGTTATTAACAAAAGACCTGATCTTCCGTACGGAATACAAGGGTATGAGGAAGACCAGGGTGGCAGTTTATGAAGTACCAGCTTATGTCAAAGGAGAGGCGCTGGCTGCCTATTTCAAACAGTTTGGGCAGATAATCAGCGTCTCCTCCGACCGTAAACTAGGGGAATGGAGCTTCAATATCATGCTCTCGAAGGAGGCCTTTGGCTCCATTCCTAACTGTTTGAATATTGGCAAGAGGTCTTTACCTGTCATCGTGACTGGTAGAAAGCTGGCCTGCTGGAAGTGTGGAAAGCCTGGTCACCTGGCGTCTTCCTGTCCGGAGAAAGCGACCTCTGGGGTTCAGCCTGCCTCCAACAAAAACCCCCCATCAGCCAACAATCAAGCCTAGTAATGGGAAATCGTCAGATTTGGTGTTGCCGGCTACCCCTCTGTCTAAGGAAACGGAAGGGGATTGGAAGGTTGTTAGAAAGAGTAAAGGGAAGGGACAAACAACATCTATTACTTCCCCTAAGGCTTGTGCGTCCACGGACATGGACACTCCCCCTCCTCTCAGCCGTACGGGTGATACCTCGGTCACTGTTCCATGGACTGACAAAGATCCGTCCTTCGATAAAATTCAGGACATTATCAAGCTGAAGGAGTCTTTATCATCGTCAACATCATCCTCTGCAACAAAACCATCTTCGACTCCGGCTTCTCCAGCGCCAAAATCATCGTTACAAACAGACTCTACTCGCCCCTCATCCTCTGCCCCATCTTCCCCGTCCAAGTTGAAAAAACAACCCAACACCTCAGCAAGAGCCCTCTCTTTCTCGCCGAAAAAGAAGGATGCAATTCCCTTGGTTAACACCAAACCCCCTGTACCGTCCCCTATGAGAAAAGACAGCTTTACGCCCGGGAAGAGACAGAGGAGTCCTTCGGAAGAAGCTGGCGGGAAAAAGAGGAAAGCTAAGCTGGCTTATAACACGGGGAAGAATGTCTGCCGTGTGAAAATGGAAAGTGAGGAGAAGGCAAAGGATTTTGCCAAGAGGACCAATAATTTAAAAGTCCTCCTGGCCATGAAGAAATGCAGTGACAGGGACCTGGACGATCCTACCAACTTTCCCAGGGCAAAGATGGTCCTGACTGTTGTTCGCATTGGGTCCGGATCACGGCAGATCTGGAGCATGATAGAGGAGGCGAAAAAGAGCTTCCCGGTGCCTTCTCAAATAGTCATCACGAACAATGACGAATTGAATAAACTGAAACAGTTCTGTTTTGGGAGGGTCCCTGTTTTGGTTCACCCCTCCCTATACAGGGCTTTAAAATTAACATTCCCTTTGGATGTCGGAGGCTTGTCCCAGGATGGCTCCATCAAGACTGCGATGGGCACTGGTTCCATGGGTGAAGCTGTAGGCATTCTCACTCCGACTATGTTTCAGGGCGACGCCCAACCCTAAGGTAAGTGTCTCACAATGGCTCTGTGGTTAGCAACTTTGAATGGGAGAGGGCTGAGGTCGGAGTCTCGGAGGGCGAGACTCGTACGTGATCTTCAGCATCTCGGTGTGAATGTTTGTTGTCTACAGGAGACCCATCTTATTGCCAGTGACTATGAGAATATTCTGTCGAAGAGGTTTCACCTCTACTCAGCTTATTTTGATAGTCGCTCAAGAGGGGTTTCTTGGCTGATCAGCAGGTCCCTGGCGGCGTCGTGTTCGCTTGTGTTCGCGGATCCGGAGGGCAGGCTTTGTGTCCTGGACGTCACCATAAAAGGAAAGTCTCTTCGCTTCATCGGGGTTTATGCGCCCAACGACCAGGCGGAGCGGGCGTCCTTTTTTCGTCGAGTCGAGCCGTTTTTGGCGACGCCTCGGCAGGTAGTTTTAGCGGGTGATTGGAACGCCGTCGTTGATCCCAAATTAGATCGTAGTGGGTTAAGATCGGGCTCTTACAACCCGGACGTGAAACCGTTTCGTGATTTTATCGACAGATCTGATCTCGTCGATAAGTTTCGAAACGAACACCCCGGGCAATTAGCGTGGACTTGGACAAATAGGGGCGGCCCGGATTCGGTAGTTCGCACGAGCTCCATCGACCGGGTTTTAGTTAGGAGAGTCGACGTAGGGCTCTTAGAGTGTCCAAGTTTTCATTCGATAGTTTACTCGGATCATCGGCTCGTCCGGGTGCGGGTAAACTTAGATAAGCCTAAACCTAGAATGAATAGTTACTGGAAGTTTAACACGTCATTGCTCGACGTGAAGGACTTCCGTGATCAGTTTTGAGGGAATTGACGGGGAGTGTGCTTGGGAATAAGTGGTGGGGACACCTTAAGTCAGTCATCAGGTCGCATGCAGCTGATTATAGTCGTCGGCTCAATAGAGATAGATTAGCAGCGCAAACAGCAGCTGAATCTAGATTAGAGGGTGCCATCCAGTCGGGAGATAGTGGGGAAGTAGCAGTAGCTAGGGCCGAGTTGGCCTCCTCGCTTATCAAGAAGGACCAAGCTCTGGTAGTTAGGGCTAGGTTGAAGAAAATGTCTGCCGAGGCGACGAACATGGCTACAGAACTCAGGCAAGAGGAGTTGCGCAGCGCGTCAGATCGGTACTTTCCAAGCGTCACATCGCCGGACGGACGCCGGACGACTACAAACGTAGGCATCTGTGAGGCTTTTCGATCTTATTTCCGCGACCTTTTTACTAGGGAGCCCGGTCTGAGCCCCGCCAATTTCGACGCATATTTAGCCGACTTTCCACGTCTCGGGACGGGGGAAGCGGACTTGTGCGAGGGGGCCGTCACCGAGGAGGAAATCTGGGAGGCTTTGGAACAGGCTGGCCGGGACAAGACTCCGGGTATAGACGGTCTTCCCTACGAGTTGTACTTGAGGCTGTCGCCCGTTTTTGTTCCGCTGCTGGCACTGATGTTCAACCACTGGTTGAGGAACGGGACGATACCCCGACGCTTCACCAGGGGAGTCATCAAGTTGTTACGCAAGAGCAAAAGCGGAGGGGATGGGATAGGTAATTTCCGCCCTTTGACTATGCTGAATGTAGAGTTGAAGATTTTGGCGAAGGTCTTGGCCAACCGTTTGCAGCTTGTCCTCGATGGTCTGATAGGTCCCGAACAGACATGCGCTGTGAGGGGGAGGACTATCCAGGACAACCTTCATATGGTTCGCCAGATCATAGAAAAAGTCGACGGTGAAGCCGCGCTGATCAATTTGGATCAGTCCAAGGCATTCGATAGGGTGGACCATCGTTTTCTCGAGGCTGTTCTCGCCTCTGCCGGGTTCGGGTGCCAATTTCGATCCTGGATACGTCTCCTGTACAGGTCCCCTGGGGCACTGGTGGAAGTGAACGGGGTGAGGTCGGAGCCTTTCACCTTGTCTCGATCGATTCGTCAAGGTTGTCCGCTTTCGCCTATGCTATATATTCTTGCTTTGGAACCCTTCCTTCGCAAGCTAAAGGCGAATCCGGTCCTTCGCGGAATTTCTTTACCTGGTGCCAACAAATCGGCCAAGTGTTCAGCCTATGCTGACGACGTGTCTGTTTTCGTTAAGAACACCACCGAAATTCACGAAGTCAGCAAAGAAGTTTGCAGGTATGAGATGGTGGCGGGGGCCAAAATCAATTGCGATAAGTCTGTCGGCTTGCGGTTGGGTGATTGGCAGGGTGTTCCTCTCCCCGGTCCCTTCGGCTGGACGGACGGGCCCGTTAAGATACTCGGTGTCTGGTTCGGGCCCGGTCTTCAGCTAGACACCAACTGGTCGGAGGTTCGGAAGAAGGTCGAGAAAGCAGTTCGCCTGTGGACTCGAAGGAATCTTTCTTTGAAGGGGAGGGCGGAAGTGTGCATTACGCACATCTACCCGATCCTCCTCTACCGTCTTTCGGTTCTTCCACTCCCGTCTACCGAACTAGACAATTTCGTTAAAGAGCTTTTCAATTTCCTTTGGAGAGGAAAAGCTCATTTGGTAAATCGCAGGGTCTGCTGCCTCCATCCTGCCGAAGGCGGTCTGGGAATGCCAAGCGTCGAGACACGTCAGCACATACTCCGCTTGAATTTCCTAGAACGGATGTGTACGCCAAAGGACGATGAGGACGAATTCTGGAAGGAAGACGCTCGTCAAGCTTTTCCATCCCTGGAAAGTGTGCATTCCGACGAGGTGGAGGCTCACCGCTCAACTGATGGTGAATGCCTCTTTTATCAGGAATGTAGGAAAGCCCTGTGCTGCCTCCTTGGGGTAAAAGAACACCTTTCTGACACACGGGATTTGTCACGGAAGGCTTTATATCGGGTAATTGTGAGGGGAAAGGCCAAGGACAAGCTCCCGAGCGAGCTGGGCCTTACGAACGGGGAGTTTCGCTCCGTCTCGCCTTGGGCGCCCGGGTTGAAATGTCTCAATAACGACGAGGCACCCCTCACCTGGCTGGTGTTGCGAGGGGCTTCTGGGTCGGCAAAAAGCTCTGCGCAGCGGGTTTGGCGGTTACAGCCAAATGTGTTCGCTGTGGTGACTGTGAGGAATCAATCGAACATGCCTTCTTTCACTGCGACGTTGTGCAACCATTGTGCAGGCTGATTGAAGGCTACATGGTTCGCGTCTTGGACGGAAAGTTTTTTGCCCTGGAAGCCAGTTCCGTTTGTGCCAACGTGGTTCCGTCAATGTCGAGGGATCAGCATTTTGTGCTCTTGTGTCTGCTCGGCATTATGCGAATGGTAGTGTGGACGACTAGACAGAAGGAGTTTCACGCCGGTGAGAAATTTTCCTCCTTGCAACTGGTCTCTTTCTTTAGGCATCAGCTTAAGGTTAAGATCAGGGCGGAGAGGGTGCGTCTCTCCACGTCGAAATTCGGCAAAAGGTGGGTGAAAGTTTCACGCTTGGTGCGAGTGAGAGGTGCTGACCTCGAGTGGTTGTTGGATGCAACTTAAGCAAGAGGATTTTGGGACTCGAACCGAAACATCAGTCATCCCGGGACATTTAAGGTAAGATAGGACTTTTTCTTTTTCAGTTTTCGCCTTCTCAGGGCTAAATATTTTCCTTTCAACATAGCTAGTGCATGTAAGTACATAAGTCCCGCTTTTTGTCCTCCTTTTAGTTATTTGTCTCCCCCCCACTTTAGGTGACAGATGTCTCTTTTCTCTGGATTTGTTTCAACCCAGTTAATCGAGATTTCTGCCACATTTTTGGAAGGGTCCTACTACTGATATTGTTTTGTTTAGTTTCTTTTACAAACATGTTTTTCATTGTATATAATCATTGGGTTTTTTTTTTTTTCCGATCCCTCGATAATTGTAAAAATAAAAACTTCATGATAGGGCTTTTCATAGCGAAAATGTGGTATTTTGGTGATTGTGGTGTGATTCTAAGGAGTAAAAGCGTTGTTATGGTGAAAGGAATATTGTAAGTACGAATGGGTCAAAGATTGAGACTAGTTAGTTTTGAGATAGGACTAGAGAAGACCAATCTTTTCCCCACCCCCATTTTTAGCCCTCGTGGCACATTTGTACCATTTTGGTAAATAAATAATAGGATCAAAGTGCAGTATCTGTGCTTTGTGATCATCCGGGCTGGCTTCTGTCGAACTCTCTAATGCAGAGAGGAACTCGGAGGAGGCTTTGCCGAAGGGCAAGGTTTCCTTCGGGGAGGTAGACAGGACCTGAACCCGTCAAGGCGGGTTCAAAGGTCATATTTTTGGCCGAGCCTACGGGCTCGCGGGCTACCCACATTAAACCCGCCTTGTGCCACATTTAATCCTCGTGGGTGGATTAATAAATACCAAGCTACTCGGCCCGGGGGCCTGGATCAAAGTGTAGTACGCTGCTTTTGTGAGCTTCCGGTGCTTTGTCGAGAGTGTTACTCTTCGGCGCGATCCCGTCCCCGCGGTCGATCCGCTCTGGAAGACGTATCACCTCTCTGACCGGCTTCGCCAAGTGATACACTTTGGCGCGATCCCGTTTCCGCGGTCGATCCGCCCTGTGAAGTCTATCACATTCTGCCTTGGCCTTGTTTAGGGACTCCGCCTTCGCCAAGTGATACACTTTGGTGCGATCCCGTTTCCGCGGTCGATCCGCCCTGTGAAGTCTATCACTGTTTGTCGGTCCGCCCTGTGAAGTCATTCATTGTTCTGACTTGGCCCTGTTTAGGGACACCGATCAACCTGCTGCTGTTCCCGTCTATTCTCCCATCCGGCAGTCGACCAGCTACATCCGTTTTGCCGATCAACTCTACATTCGTTATTACCAATACGACCGAAGGCAGCTACCCCTATTCAAAACCAGTCATACCGGACCCGACACCGACTTGAATACATTTCTTCAGAGTACACTCTTGTACAATTGGCATTAATAAAATCGACATTATTGCTTCATAAACCTTCGCCTTTGTCCCTTCATTGTCTTGGCTGTTCACACGTTTCCTCAAAGCTTGCGGGGGCGACATCCTTATCGGCCCCGCAACACCTCTCTGTCTCGCTCAATAGAAGCGTAGTTTCCAAAGTGTGGGGCAAAGCAAAACTACGAACAGTAGGTATTGTCATTTATTTTGCAGTATGTATTTTAGCTTTTTCCTAGTATTATTTATGGTCATCACTTTCACGATATAAGTATTAGGTTGGTGAAAAAATAATGTCGTTTTCTCACATGTGAGAAAACGACATTATTTTTGCACCAACCTAATAACTTGTCTTTCTGTTTCCTTTGAATTCATCGACAGTGGTTGTTCCGATACCGTATTCCTCAGTCGGACGCAGCACAGGAACACCGCGATCAAGCTTCTGCAAAAGCTCGACTTTTTGTGTTAATGATAACGAGAGATGTTTTCTTTTCTTTTTCTCACTGTTGTCACCCATAAAGCGTATCTACCGGTTTTTTGGGGGTTTTTTTTTAATTTTTTTTATATATGTGTGTGTGTGTGTATATATTTTAATTGTATAAATTACGAAAAGGAAAAAAAAACAAAAAGAAACTAGCAAACAGCACACTCGTGCCTGACAACAACTGACGTTAGGCAGGCTCAGATCGCTCAGCCAAGTTAAAGGAGTGGTGGATGGAGTCAGTTCGATTATAACACCTGTTGCCGACGTCTAAGTGGCGTCGGACATGTAGGTAAGCTTTTTGCGCGTCAAACTCCATACTAGAAATATTCGATTTTCAGACGCTTTCTGGTGTTCATATATATAGGATTATCAACCAGTATAATCTTCTATGACCGGTATCCTTTTTAAAATATAAAATAAATTTTTTGTTACTCCCGGTTTTTCAATAAAAACTTGATATGTCAATGTTATGATCAGTATTTTTAACAAGGATAGAATTTGTAATTCATATATTAGCATATTTATCATTTACTTACGAGTATGTCCTGAAAATATTACCAATGAAGGTTAGTAAATTTTATTGTGAAAATACTGACTTGCATAATAAATTCAGACAGAGTTTATATTGTCTCTATTTTATTACAGTGTAACCCGGATATAAGAGAGTTGTCGGGACCGGAGAAGTCTCATATCCGGGTTTCTCTTATAGCCGGGTTTGGTCTATTTTGTTTAGGTAAGTATGGCTCTAATTTGGGACCAGAGAAAATCTCTCTTATATCCGGGTTGTATTGCTTTTTCAATTAATTCATTTTCAGTTCTAGTTTTACAGCATCTCGTTATTTTTTCATTGTCTACTATTTATCAGTTTTACCATCAGATTATTCATGCATTTTTTTCTTCATAGTTTAGTATTTATCAGTTTATTAGTATTAGATTGTTCATGTTTTTCTTCATGGTTTACTATTTATTGGTTTTATTCCATCTTACTATTGCCAAATTTTCTCCATCATATCAGATACCATTGGACTTAAAATCAGTGTCAAATAGGAAATTAAAAAAAAATAGCCTGCACCAAGACATGCACTTTGTCATTCATGAAAGACTTGCTTCCAATTTATGGAATCGGTGTTCAATTCTTGTTAATTGAAGAATTTATCCACTGAAGTTTTGTTGTTTTAAGCAACAATGAGATTAAGTTAAACTGATGTTAATGAAACAATAATAATGAAAGAAGTATATATTTTTTCTACATTCTGGATTAAGAGGAGAATGACCTGAGAAAGAAGCCAATATAGTGATTGTCAAAAAGATAAAGGGTAAGAATTGGATACAGAGGAAAATATAGTGTGATTAATTGTTCTACGACAGTTACTGGTAAGTAGATAACTATCAAATCCTATACACACACACATACACACATATATATATATATATATATATATATATATATATATATATATATATATATATATATATATATACCTCTGTAGTTTGTTTCCATTAAGGCTAATTAAAGCATGTCTCTAACACTAAGTAACTTGATGAAAATCTGGTTTCAAATGATTTTAACATCCATTGGGTTAATTTGGAGACAGGTTAAAAGAAGCAAAAAAAAATAGAATAGGAAGAAAGATGAAAAGAAGGGAAAAAAATGATAAAAAAAATTGTCAAAGTATAAAATAGAGGAGAGAAAGAAACAAAGAACTAGTATTGTTGAGAATGAAATAATAAAATGCCTAGGCAAGAAAGTGGCAGACAAAAACATACTGTGCCAAGGGCCTGTACTCTGTAATCTAGAATATTCTAAGTATCCCATTATTTAAGCTAAAAAAAAAAAAAGATCATCTAAGAATGGTATTGTTAGAAATATTATCAATGAATTTGATTTTCCTGAAGCCTCTTCTAAGATTACTCTAACTTAATAATATTACAATCTCTAATTAAAAGAAATATTCCTATCTTGGAACTTATATCTTCTTTTTATAGTCACCCACTCTTAAAACTTCATTGATATTTGAGTTTTGGTTTCTTTTCTGTGAATTCTGTCCAAAGAATAGTTTCTTTTCGACAATTTTCCCAAATGGAACCAATGACATGAATAAATTATGATAAGTATTATCTTTGAATTCTTGATTATTCTTGTCATATTTTTGTTGTTGCAGGAAGATAAACAGATTTAATTATCCAGTCATGAAGTACTCTTGTGTATTTGTATGATTGGAAGCATGAAGGGCTCTAAAATTAAGAGAAATATTTAAAATATTAATAAAGAAGGAATGGTAAAAATAATAAATCAAAGAAAAAATATGGATTGGTAAAAAAAAAAAATTCTTTGTTAGTAGAAAATATAAGGAATAATTGAAAAAGAAAGAAAACTGAATCAAGTGTGGCTGTGTGTACACACAAAAATAAACAAAGACTAGATTTCAAGAAAAAAAAGATATTTAAAAAAATTTAAAGATTTAAAAATAAAATTCTTGGCTATGAAAATTTTGTAAATTGAAGTCTAACAAAATGGGCTACCTGAAATTGTTGTAATTTGACAAATGAAAAACTTAACCTAATACCTGGTTCCCATAATCTCTTTAAATATACCTGATGGCCACATAGACGGTGATATCTCAAACGTTACCTTTTCCATATACAGATTGCTCAAATGTCCTTGGTGTTTGAATAGCAATACATATAAAGGATAAGAAAGGCTTACTTGGTATTTATTACAGGTGCTTGTTATCAGTGTTCAAGCTTTGGTAAAAGTCTATTTAAATACTGATTTTTCAAAGAAGGCAAGCCTCTTTTGTCTGAATTTCTAGGATATCATTGTTTTTTTTAAATTTGAACTAATATTCACAATTTGTTATTATCACAGTGTTTTGACCATTATGCACTCCTGCCTTCTTCCAGTTGGTGTTTGCAGATCCAGCTTACATTTAAGTAATTTCAAACTAAACTCTTTATTTAATCTATGGGAATATATTGTTTTCATTCTCTAGCCCATGTCTCGGAATATCTCATTTTGGTTAATTGTTCACTTGTTGCTAGTCATATTTCTACTGAGTGGGTATAACCATATCATCCACACGATAACCACCAAGACGATTAAAGCATTGATTAGTGAATTTCTTCAATTGTTAACTTAATAATTATTACTTCACTTATTGCTAATCCTATTTCTACCAAGTCAATCAATACTGTTTGGCTCGATAATTGATTGATCGATTTGATTTTTATGGCTTATCAATGCTTTGTCTGTTATTTAAAGCCAGAACATATTTCAGATTGTAAGAAAAATTATTTTTCGGCAAGTGAATATTGCATTAACAATGTTCTAGACATAACAATAATTTTTCCAGATACAAGTCCTACTATTTAACCCATAGCTCGGGACAAAAAAGATGGATTGATCCCTTTTCCAAGGGTATTTGCATTTAACCCTACATTAATCACATGGGGTGATTTATTACCCTAAACTTTATAAAGTACTCATAATTCCCAGTCGGCAACTTGATTCTTTTGCTCCCTCTCACTACTCTTCTAAGTGAGGGTGTGTAGCATGCAGTGTGGTGCAGTAGTAGCTAAACTGTCATGGGAGGCATATGTCATTTAGTCTTCTTCAGGGTGTTCTGTCACCCCACTTAACAAAATAAATTTTCACTTTTATATATATATATATATATATATATATATATATATATATACATATATATATATATAATAAGAAAGAGCAGTAAGATTTATAATCTGGTGTTCTTAGCAATTATTTTTTTTAAAAGTGGTCAGTACAAAAAGTAGAGCATAATATAATTAATTTCTGTTTCAAAACTGAAACTAAAATTGTAAATTTAATTAAAAAAAATTAAACTTAAAATCCAGAGTTTCATTCCATTGTCAAGCAATGCTAGGAATAACTTTCTAAAAAATTTACTTAATTTATAAATGCAGACAATCTTAATATTTTGAGTTGTTAAAGTTAAGTAAAATTCAATCTATTTTAATTAGGGGTGGTTGGGTTTTAATTTCCCTAGACAACTTATATATCGAATATATGTTACTTACAAATTCAGGTTAAGTTTAGGTGGGGTGGGGGTGCCTGCTCACAAACATAGGCATTTGTTATTCAGCGTGTCGTCTGGGTTTTCAATGACAAAATAAAATTTTGGCATTTTTATTTATCCACTTAATCATATTTTTATACACAAAGATTTTCTAAAATGGTCATCTAAATATGAGTAAGTCATATTTTTAATATTTAAATTTTATTCCTACAAAATTTAAAGTACCATTCCCCCTAATAACTAATAGACTATATAGTATTTTTATAAATAAATCTATTAGAATTTAATTTTGTATTTAAAAAAATTTTAATTAATAATCGAGTATGAATATGTATGTTTCATCTCTCTTTTTCTTTTTTTTTTTTATTCTTTTTGTCAAAATTATTATTTAAGGAAAATGTTTGACAAGATTGTAAAAGATATTAATGCAACATTTTGTACATTGGTTCCCAAATAAAGTAGAGCACTTTTAATCTTTATTTTTAAATAAAAATCATAAAAATATGGAAAAAAAATTTTGGAATTTCTCTGGAGAACATCCCTAATACCAACAAAAGGAATTATTTTATAACATTAATACAAAAAACAGAGGAACTTCTACGAAGGATGAGATGGAAAGCATACTTTATCCTTCGACAAAATAATTTATCAAACAAACCTGAAGTATATGGTTTTAACCAGCACCATTCATTCAAAAATTGTCTGGATTTGAAAATGATTTACTGGAAATAATAAATGACATAGCTTTTCTTTTTTTGGAAAGTTATTTCCAAAAACGTCTGGACAAGATATTGAAATATATTAATGCAACAGATAAAATTTTAATGAAATCAGATAAAACAGGAAATTTTTATAAATTAACAGCAACAGACTACAACAACCTAATTAAAAAAGATTTAAATAAGGACTATAAAAAGTCTAGTAATAATTATGTGAATATGGTGGAAAACATTAATATGAATAGTAAATACATCACATATAAGTTGAATATTAGTGATAAGGTAGGTAAATTTATCAAAAAAGTGCTGTCTAACCATAAAGGATCCCAAACCTGATTTTGAATATAATCTGACTACAAGAATTATCAACCCAACTCGACCTGAAATCACCAGAATTAGTAAGAAAATCCTAGAAAGGCTTAACCAACAAATAAAGGATTACCTCGGATTAAAAATTTTGGATCAGTACCATAGAAGTTACTAATTGGCTTACTAATAGCAAGGAGAAACCAAATTGTACACTAATACAGTTTGATATTGAGAATTACTACCAATCGATATCAAAGGAACTTTTCATGAATGTTATTGATTTTGCTACCCAATACTCTGATATAACAGATATAGAGAAAAACAGAATTATGAATGTGAAAAAATCAGTACTCATTCATAATGATGAGCAATGGATTAAAAACTCTAATTACCACTTCGACATCACAATGGGTTCATTGAACTCCACAGAGTCTTCTGACTAAGCTTATTGGTCTTTTTATATTATATAATCTTACTGCATATTGTGAAATTAGTATGACATTGGATTGTACAGAGATGATGGCCTTATGGTTGTAAGGAATTCTACGAACTTTAAAATTGATAAAAATAGAAACTACTATACAGAGAATTTAAATGCCTAAACTTGAAAATTACTGTAAATACTAAATTGAAAAAATTTAACTTCCTTGATATAACATTAGATTTAATGAATAATATATACCTATCTTACAAAAAGTCCAGTACTAATCCTTTGTATATACACCTTAAGTCTGATCATCTGTAATTAAGCATATACCTTCATCTATTGAAAAAAGAATAAGTACAAATTCAACAAACAAGAAAATGTTCTATGAACACAGTAATTTCTATGATAAAGCTCAAAAGAATACTGGCTATAAATGCCCAAAACTCAATTATATAAAAAATGAAAATGGATACCATAGAAAAAAATAGAATTAGAAAAATCATTTGGTATACACTCTCATACAACCAAATGGTAAGAAATAAGTTAGGACAAAAATTCCTTGCATTAACTGAAAAATATTTTCCTAGCTATAGTTAACTCAGTACAATTTTTTATAAAAATACCCTAAAGTTAAGTTACAGTTGTACTGAAAACTTAGAAATGATTATTAAGAATCATGATACTAATATCTTGAATAAGCACTTACAACAAAATCCAAAAAATATAGATCCTAAAATAAAAAGAAATGAAGATAAAGAAAAATTATATATAACTGTAGAATCAGTAGTTTATCAATGCAATATCTCATCTATTGAAGATCCAGACATAGTTAAAATCTACATTGGATGCACAAAGAATGAATCCAAAATTGGAACCATCATCAAATGTCCTTTTAATAATAATAAATACCAAGATCAAATGGTCCTATTTAAATATTTCTGCCACTTAAAAGAAACCAATAAAATATCAACAGTAAAATGGAAATTAATAAGAAAAGCTAGAGCTTGTAGGTCAATAATGACACATGTCCTTTGTGCATACATGAAAACATATCTTATTAAGTTTCTGAAAAATAAAAATTTACTAAATCAAGAAATGAG
>OZ010583.1:51603623-51668623 GCA_963932145.1 Acanthosepion lycidas
AATTGGAGAGCCAAGTTCCAGTTCCAGTTTCATTCAGGTTTGTTATATTCACTTATATGCAAACAATCTTGAAAAAGGTATGAATTCACCTCTTCTTCCCCATTCTGGGTATGACAATAAACTACATTTGCAACCTGGGTAAGACGATAAACCATGTCCAACAGCAAGGCCTCTGATGCAGTTTTGAGGAGTGTGGAACCACCTCTTAATTGCTGATGTTCCTAGATCCATCCTGGTCCAGGGTGGTAGCACCTGTTAGGGTCCCACCTTTGGCCAAATAGTTAACCCTCAAGCTACGGTCAAAACACTATGAAAGTGTAAAAATAGGTTTTAATACCAGAAATACTTTGTTAAAAAAATTATTACCAGCAACATATTTTTTTTAAAATCAAATATTACCAGCTATACATTTTGAAAAATTAATATGACCAGTGAAGGAAAATTATTACCAGAAATATATTTTTGAAGGAAAAAATATGACCAGAAATAGATTTTTGGAAGAAAAATATTAACAACAATGAAAATTTTGTTGTCAATAAATAACCCATTGAGGTTGATATGTCATAAAACAAAGCAAACCTCTTCTCCTCCCAGCTATGGGTTAATTAGTTAGACTTGTATCACTAATCATTATTATCTGCAAAAATGAAATAAAATTGTGTACAAAAAATATTTAGATTTTAGCATTAAATAACCTATAGACATTGATATGCTGCTAAACAACCAACCAACCAATCTAACCCTCAACCTCGAGTGGCTCTTGGTCCTTGTACCAAGCAAACATTATTGTATGTGCGTATATATATATATATATATATATATATATATATGTGTGTGTGTGAAAAGTGTGTGTATATAAATATAAATAAATATATATATATATATGTATAATTATTTATATATTATATGCGCGGTACTTATTAGAAAGCGCTCAATATCAGAGATAGAGCTAACATATATGGTTGGATAGATGTGAGCTTGTGACTCTGGGTTTAAGCTCACATCTATCCAACCATATATATATATATATATATATATATATATATATATATATATATATACATACACACACACACAGAGAAACCCACACAAAAGGCTTGCTCACTTACTTTCATATATCCACCTCTGATTTTGCTATATATAAATCTGTTCTTAAGAAAGTTGTTTTACTGTGTCATGCTGGACAATTTTGCTCTCCAGAACCTGTTACATATTTATAAGTCTACCATTCATCTATGCTTTGACTACTGCTGCCACATATGACCTGGTGTCCCCTGCTATATATTTAAAGATTCTTGATAAAATCCAAAGAATTATCCACAATATTATTGGTCCTGACCTGGTTGCTTGGCTTCATTCACTTTCCCACCACCATAATGTAGCTCCCCTGTGCCTTTTCTATAAATACTTTCATAGTAATTGTTCTGATGAACTTTCCACAATGGTACCTAGACTTTATAAATTTGAGCTCAATACCAGATTGCCAACAAGCATGTAATTGCAAGTTCTATACTAAGAGTTTCTTTTCTTACATTTCTCACTTGTGGAACTCTCTTCCGGCTCCATGCTTTCCGTCTAGCATCAAAAACTTAAATGCAATGTCAGTTGTTATTTACTGTCTTCTTGATTCTTCTTCTATTGTTCTCACTTCTTAATGTTTCTCTTTTTTTTTTCTTTTTTTTTTCTTATTCTTTCACACTCAATAACCCCTTGTGTATTAGTGGCTTTGCATGGGTTAAATTGATTAAAAGAAATAAACATACACACACTCTTAATTTTTTCACATCTTTCTTTTATTTTATTTGAACTTTCTGAACTTTATTTACTCATTCTTCAATATATTAACTTTTTAGTCATTCCAGACCGTGGGCAATAATCACCCAGATGCCTAATGTCTCTTGGGAATGCAAACTATCAGTGGCTAATGTGAAACGATAGTTTTTAATGGAACTCAGATAAAATCATTAAGAAAATGTACTGACTGACCTTCACTTATTTTGAGTCACATATAAACCCAGGATTTATATATAATATACACATATATAAGACAGGTGTTCATTTACACACATAAAATTGCATTTTTTTTAATAAATATTGGCTCATTTTTAACCACTTTTTGTTTCTTTTTTTCTAGATTTTAATTTACTTTTTTATATTTTTCTATAACTCATTAATTTATTCACACTTTTATTAATTATTTTTTTAATTACATGATTTTATTCTAATTTTCTTTCTTCTTTCACTTACTTTTTCTCTTCTAACTGTTTTTTATTTTCTTTATAATTCAGTATTCTTGTTAAATTTCTTCATTTCTTTCCTCTTATTCTTTGCTTTTTTGTTTTTTACTGCTTTCTGTCTTTTCATTCTCATATTTATTATTTGGGTCTTATTTTGCTTTTTTATTTTTATTTTTTATTTTTTGTTCAAAATCCTCAATTCTCTCTATATTCTTTTGTTTTCTTTTTTTCTGACATCTTTATTTCTTGCTTTGTTTTCATCCTTTGTCTAATTCTTTTTTATTGTTTCCATTGTTTTTTTTTTATTTCCCCTGCTTTCAATTTTATTTCTTGTGTTTTAACTTTGGCTTTTCTTTTAATTCTTTTTTGTTACAAAACCTGCATTTCTTCTTCTGTTGTTTTCTCTTTTATTTTCTGTTTTTATTGACATCTTCATTTCTGCTTTTCTGATTTTATTTTCTCTCGTTTAAATTTGTTATTTTCTTTTATTGCTTTTTTGTTGTTATTTCATTTCATTATTCTCAATTTTTTTTAGCTAAATTTTCATAATTAACAATTTTTTAATTTTTTTTTTATCACAATTATTTTAAATATTTTGGCTAATAATCTCCTGTAGAGATAGCAATATCTGTTTCCTCCATTTTGACAATGTTTTCTTTATACTGTATTTCTTTTCTCCAATTTCCAATATAAATATAACAGTTTCTTTTTATTGCTCATGGAACTCTCTTCTGGCCTCTTCTTTTCCAATCAACTTTGATCTTCCAAAATTTAAATGTAATGTCAATCATTATCTTCTGTCTTATTATTTCTTGTTTTTTTTTATTGTTCACTCTTCTTAATGATGTTTTTCTTTTTCTCATATTCTTTCACACTTAATAGAGCCTTGTGTCT
This sequence comes from Acanthosepion lycidas, assembly GCA_963932145.1. Classification (NCBI taxonomy): domain Eukaryota; kingdom Metazoa; phylum Mollusca; class Cephalopoda; order Sepiida; family Sepiidae; genus Acanthosepion; species Acanthosepion lycidas. Next base: position 51,606,755 of record OZ010583.1, read on the forward strand.
TAGTGGCTTTATTGCTTTGCTTGGGTTGAAATGATGAAAAAGAACAAAACATACTCTGAAGCACAATAAAATCCCTGATTTTCCTCTTGGCATTGAATTCCACCCAAAACTATTTTCAACTCTTTCAGTACAGGGGAACCTCAGCTCACATATTTAATTTGTTCCTGAAGGCCGTTCGTAACCCGAAATGTTCTTAAACCAAAACTTTTTTCCAATAGGAATCAATGTAGGGAAAAAAAAGTCACAGTACAATAAAAATGGAAAAGAAAAGCATGCTTCAACACACAAATATATACAACACGGCAGTCAACTCAGAAATTATTCCGTTTGGATTAACTCTGTTTGGCAATGTTGTTCGAGAACCAAAATTTTGTTCAATAACCAAGGTGTTTTCATCTCAAATTTTCTGTCCAAAAACCAATTTGTTCAACATGTGAGACATTTGAGAACCAAGGTTTGTGCTGTACTTTTAATTTCAATTAGTCCTTATTGATCATTATTTTAAAGAAACTTTTACATCTTATTCCAAACTATAATACCAATGCATACATTTGTTTCATGTCATAAACTGTATGACATTTCTTGATAATGTGATGAAATGAACTGAACCTGATTCAGATAATATCATTATTTTAAAGAAATTATTCAACAAAATTCATATAGTATGAAAGATGCAGATATGCATAATATAAAATGACTTCTTTTATGCCCCATGACCCTTCATGACATTGGCAATCATGGCTCTCCACAAAATGTTATTTGTAACTCTTAGTAAATTTTTGTGTTTTTGCTATCTCTCCTAAACTCTACTCTGCCATCCATTCACACAAGCTCATTAGGTAGGGTTATGTACTCCTTTCATCTGTCACACTTGCCTACAATATGGCTTGTAAGTGTTAAATTTTCCAAGATCTCTCTCCTCATTATGTACCCTAAAAATTTAAAATTTATTTGTCATATTAAAAATAAGTATCCTTTTTATTTCCATTTTTTATAAACTTCATTGATAGTCATATATTTAGATTGTGGTTCTCAACATTCTGTAGCATCAAGTTTTTTCCTCATTGTCTAGTATTCACTGCCATATAGGAGGGTTGATATTATATAACAGTTCACAAGACACTCCAGTGATATGACGTTACTTAACTCTCATACAGATAGCAATATATTTTTTTTCCATTTTGTGAAAATTCATTTTTGCCACTGTTTTTCTTTTTCAGTCTTTCCAGTATAAAATCCTGAATCCTCTTAAAAATTCTAATAAATAAAACGATTTTCAAAGTTGAACATTTTAAAAAAAACACAATCAGTTTAAATGTATAAATATGAACTATAAAAGGATTTCAATTTGCTTTAAATCTTTTTCATCTGTCATTAAAAAAGAAATAATACCATCTGAATCATTAAGGATTCGAAGTATTTGTTATTTTTTAAAATCATTTCACCCCTAGCAAGGCAGTGATACCACGAGAATGAAGGGGATTAAAGGGAGTGAAAGAGAAGTAGAAGAATGACAAAGGGGAGGGATGGAGGAAGGACAAAAAAATGAACAGGAAGAAGAAAGACAGAAGATCGTGATTGATGTTGCATTTAAATTTTTGAAGATTGTAGTTATCAGGGAAGCAAGAAATCAGAAGGGAATTCCACAGGTGGGAAGTGCGAGAAAAGAAACTGTTAGAGTAGAAATGGCGATGGTATCTAACTATTTCAACAGTAAAAAAAGTGGAACCTAGTTGCCAGTCTAATAGTACGCTTAAATTTTCATTAAATTACAAAATAACAAAGATGTTTTAGTGCCAGTCAGAACACATTTCTTAATTTTAATGTTTGTCATTTTTTTTTAATATTATGTAAGAAAGAAACAGTAACTAAGGTCTGCTCAGTATAGTAGCAGTATAAACCCCAGGTGGGATCTGTGGGTGTTATGCAAATGTGTCTGAACAGGCATCTGCAACAGGGATTGGCTAGCTACTCTAGCAGACGGGTGTGCTTAAAAATGATTAGTCTGTCATTATTATTATGTAAGAAAGGAAACATCTATGTAAAAGAAACTAATAAATGAATGCTTGGTTTATTTAGTTTTTTAATCAATATCACTCCATGCAAGGGAGTAAAGCCACTAAAACATAAATGTGTGGAGGAATTAGCAACAGAAACATTAATAATGAGCAGAAAGAGCAATCAGGAGGACAGTACATAGCGACTGACATTGTATTTAAATTTTTGCAGATTAAAGTTGGCTGAAAAGCATGGAACCGGAAGGGAGTTCCACAAGTGAGAAGTGTGAGAAAAGAAACTGTTAACATAGAATGTATGGTTACATCTACCTAGCTCAACTGGTAATTGATGAGACCTCAATGCCAGTCTAGCACTGCACTTAAATTAAAAGAGTCTACGTATGAAGAGCTCATCTGAACAATTACCATGAAAGTATTTATAGAAAAGATACAGAGAGGCAACTTTACAATGGCAGGACAGTTACTGAAGCTTAGCCGCCAGATCAGGACTGATAATATTGCTGATTCTTCTGTGGATGTTATCAAGGAGCTCAAGGTAAATATCAGGCACTAGATCATAAGTGCTAGCAATATTCTAAGCATGGATGAATTGCAGACTATATTTGTAAATAAAACTCATAGTAATTAGATATACATAAAAACCAATGATTTCATAGACTTAAATGTAAATCTATTTTAGCATATAATAACAAACTATAGGGAATGTTATCACTATGAGACCGACATCTGATTTGTGGAATAAATACTTTATAAATAAAATATATAAAGACCGTAGCTTGTCACTTGATACTATAGAAGATTTATGACCATGAATTCATTTGACATAAAATAAATAACACATAAGGGAAATGTACAACTGGATCTTAACTTAAAGTATGAAAATAGTCATTTGACTTCCATGGCTTGTATTCTGTTTCCCTTCCTAATATGTCTTTGTTACCAAAGATAAGCTAGACAAGTTTTGGGAATATTTTCACCAATATTTGATCTTTTTTGATGAAGAATTCCATACCGTTATGTTCACACATTTATCTTGCAACATAGATACACACTAACATTCTCTTTGCATCCAGGCATAACACACAAGTTAATAACTTGAAGGTGCATTATTCAGTCGGAGATATTATTAGGTGAAAACTTTGTATTGAAGAAGAAAAAGAATGAAAATGTGTTTGCAAAGATCGCATCACGTTATGAATGGGGGACGAAGCTGAATTACAAAAGACTACAAAGGCTTGGATTGAAAATAATAGATATTTCAAGAAGCACCCAATTTATATTTCATCTTTAACCTGGCTTCATTTTATTGAGCTGAGGTTTTTTGCCAAGATAGTGGATAGCTTTTCACTTCCTGCTTCAGTGAGCTTTGGAATAAATATTCATATTTGCCTGTGAAATGTGTCGATATCTTTTTCCAACATAGTCCTTGTAGCCATTCTTATTCGCAGTTTTATTCATGTTATTTGTTTTCATTGACTTCTTACTTCTGTTGTTTGCAGAGTACAAATGAGAATGCCATAATAGTGAAAGTAGGTTTTGAGCAAGTGATAAAAAGAAAAATATTAAGTAAAAAAAGAAAAAAGGAAAGATATGAGATTATGAAGTATTTTGTTTTGATGATGATAAAAAAATACATAAATATGAAACCTTTTCTATTAGAAAACCCCAAATCTCAGCTGTTTTTCCCTTTTTGTTGTTAATAAATAAATGCCTATCATCTTCAGTTTGTAAAGAAGCCACTTTCTTTTCTTTTTCTTTTTTTTCATCTCATAATGTTTAATTTCATTTTTTTTTTTTCTCCAATGTCTCTGTATTTCTCTTGGTATTCCTCAAAGTGTGGGATCATTTACATGAGCCCAATCTATCAGAATAATAATGTGACATTCAAAATGTCAAATAAAATGAAGATAACCATAGCATGTTGATTAATCAGCCAATAAGCAAACACCAAGCTGATTACAGGACTCTGATTAATCAACAGTTCATTAATGAATTAAACAAAGTTTCCTCCAAGCTATGCTCATATCAGAGATGGGCAAGTGTTGGCCATTACACAGAATACAAGCTGTACAGGGAATTATACAATATTGTCATAGGATAAACAAGGAAGTGCTAAACAAAATATAATTTTGATAATCATCACACCATTTTGATTCATATACAACAGTGAGTAATAGGTAACAAGTAGGGGAGGATTTTTCTGAAGAATGCAGATGTCAGAATAAGTAGCAAAATCTATTATATTTATGATTTTAAGCTACATTTCAGAAGCTTTATATTCTTCTAACTGTTGCGTTGATAAAGCTGGTGTGGCATTAACAACTCTGTTAACCATGACTAACAACCACTTTTACTTACTCCCTCTTTGATTGATCTTTGATCTTTTATGCACAAATACCTTTGGGAATGGTATGAAGTCATCACTTCCTCAAATCTATGGGTTGAATAATAGGACTTGTATCTGGAAAAAGAATCTTTTATTATTCTAAAAAAAAATCATATGCAATATTTAATCACAAAAAATGAATTGTTCTTACAATGAAAAATATATTTCAGCTTTAAATACTCCACAAAGGGTTGATAGTCTGTAAAAAAGATAAAATTAATTTTATCATTTGCTTAAGGCCAAATCACATTGAAAGTATAATTTCTTGTTTGATCACTGAACTTAAAAATGCATGTAGCATGTCATTACTTAGATGGTGGACTATACTTGGAAAACCTAAGACAATTAAAAAAAAATAAGGTTTAAAAAAACCCAAAAAAAACAACTTTGGAAAATCAGGAGGTGGGTGAATTATGAGGGTGCATCCAATGACAGACTGTTATTTCAGATCAAATCTTGCATCTTCTTGGACTGTTTGACCCTAAATGATCTCTAGCTGATCCATGGGTCGTTAAGTTTTAAACAAACAAACAAACAAAGCATCTTCTTGGTGCAGATATGTATCAATCAACTGCGAGTAGATGCCACCTCTGTAATCCTTAGTAGCAAGTCCTTTTGAATACAACTTAAAACCATTATAATTAAATTCAGCATAATGTTCATTGAAGGACAATTCAAGGAGTTGGTGTCATTCCTGTTAGCCATTCAAACAATTTTTTGTCACATAAAAACTCTCTTTTCAATTACAATAGCTCGGCATTCTGATATTATTGCTACAATTTTTTTTAATCATTTCACCCCAAGAAAGGCAATAAAGCCACTAACTTCAGTGATCAAACAAGAATCAAGAGGTTACAGAGTGTGAGAGAATGAAAAAAAGAAAACTTTAAGGAGAAAGAAGAATAAAAGAACTGGAATTAAGACAGAAGATAATGATTGACATTGTATTTAAATTTTTGAAGATCAAACTTCCCTGGAAAATGAGAGAAGAAACTATTAGCATAGAACTGTAAAATTTAAACTAGCTGCTAATTAGTACTGTCCTTAAATTCATAGAGTCTAGGTACCAAAGACGGAAGCTCATTAGAACAATTACCATTAAAATATTTATAGAAAAGGCACAGGGAAGTTATGTTGTGGCAGTGGGATACAGACTGAAGCTGAGATGTGAGGTCAAAACCAATGACATTGCAGATTCTTCTCCCTATGTCACCAAATTCACAAACCAACACTTTAATCCACTCGGGCAGGGCTGTCCAATCTTTTTTTTTTCTAATGGGCGAAATTAGAAATTTAGGTATATTCACCAAGCCACAAAAGTAATACTTTATATAAATATCCTTTTAAAAGTTCAAAATGTTGTAAATATCAAATTCTAATAACAAATATATACAGGTTGCGATGGATAAATTGTCATCTAAATTACACAAAAATTAAAATAACACTGACATCTCAATTTAACAGATATATTTACAAAAATTATACAAACATATCTTGAAATGCTAAAGAGTAAATTTATTCAATAAAATTGTCATTGGTTTCAACCACAGCCTTTTCTTCTGCAACTCTTCTCAATGGTCTCCTTGTAGAAGTTAGTGAATGTTGCAGTAATCCTTGCCTTCACTTCATCTTTGGTGTTACAAGGAGTTTTGTTGGTCTCTCACTCAGCTGCACCCACACATAATAATCAAGGGGATTGCAGTCTGAGGAGTTAGGTGGCCAGATATAAGGGGTGATGTGGTTGCAGAAATTGTCTGACAGTCATGACTGGGTTCTCCTGCTTGTGTGGCATGGTGTAGAGTCCTGTTGCCAAACATAAGGTCTTCCAATAGCCACCCTCTGGACCCAGAGCTGCCCTCCCTCCTCAAGGCACACAAGGTTTCTGTGATGAGTCTGAGGCCCTGTGGAGGCATAACATCATCTTCACTAGTGATCACTCCGAACACCTTTGTAATCACCATTGGACTCGTCCAACTCTTTCTGAATCCTCTGCACTGTTCTCAGATTTAACACCTAACCACTCTGAAATGTTTGCATTGGAGCTTCTGGTGTGAATACCAAGCAGTACAGTATGCTGTTTCCAAATTTTTGCCAGAGTGAATTGTGTCATGGTGTCCAGTTGACTGTACTGTGCATTTGACAAAATCAAAAACAAACAATGCACATTAAAAATTAAAAATATAAAATGGTGACAATTTACTCATCGGACCCTGTATAATTACAAAAAATATTGTATTAATGATAGTAAAAAAAAAAAAAGAACTACACAAGATAAAATAAATTCAATATGATTTTTGACATCACTCTCCTTTTATAATATCGTCAATATGTTTTTATTATATTTTTTATTCTAAGAATGTTAGTTAAATGGGAATCGCTCAACTTATTTCTTTCAGCAGTTTTGATATTTTTCATCTATGAAAAAGAAAAAAAATAACATTTTTTTTTAGATAAATTGACAATTTTATCAAATTCAATGAAAGGATGAACTTTCAAGAAGTGAATGCTCTCTATGATAAGTTTTCAAAGATTCCCTGCTTTGAAGCTCAGTGAGTTTTAGATGGTATTCGGTTGGTGCTTTCACATAATTAAATGAAAATAGATCACTAAACAATTTTAATTCAGTTTCTATTTTTATGAGGTCAGAATATCTGGTTGTAAAATATTTTAACAAAACATCACGCAATTACTATACTTTTCACAGAAAATTCTTTTCTTTTTAATAAACTCTGAAAATGCACAATTTCACCAGCTTTCAATTGTGTTATCAAATGTTGTAATTTTTTAGTAGAACCTATTATTTGCTCAAACATTGAGCAACATCACTGGTCTTTTACTTGTAAATACAAATTAAGTTTAGACAACATTTCAGTGATAGTTACTAAGAAGGAAAGATCATGTAACTATTCTTTGTTTTCTAAAAAAATCTACATTTTGCTTCTTGCTTTGCATAAACTCTTTTATTTCAGGTAAGAATAATTGCAATCTTTTTAAAGTTGCTGCTTTACTGAGAAATAAATAACATCTTCATACTCACTGCTAACTTCTTCCAGGTATTTTTCGAATTTACGATGGTTCAACCTCTGAGACCTGATAAAATTCACAACTTTCACAATATCTGTCCTCAACTGATTCTTATTTAACTTTTGAACACGTAATTTGTGATGAATTGAGCAATGGTAGTTTATATCATGATCAACTGATTCTTTGAATAATGTAATAAATCCATTATTTTTACCAATTAATGCAGGAACACAATCACAATCAAATAAATTTTATTTCTATCAATATTGAACTTTTCGATTGATAAATTAACATGCTCAAGTATGTTAATGTCAATTGTTGTATCCTTCATATGGTATTTCTTCAATTATATTAAAATTGATATCAATTCCCCTGATGAAAATAACTAATTGTGCAGTATCACTTTGATCAGTACTTTCGTCAGTTGTTAAACTAATAAACACATTTAGATAATTGGGTCTGCAATGTACTTACAATACTGTCAGCTATCTCATCAATTCTTCTGCCAGTTGTGACATTGTCTGATCTGAGACTCCTTTCATTGAATAAGTTCACTTTGTCAGTATAATATTCATTAAAATTAATTTCAATACATTCTTTTAATAATTTACCATTTATCAGTGTCTTGCCCTTTCCGAGCCAATTTTTCAGCTATTAAATAGCTAACTTTTGTACATGTATCAGTTTTAACAACAGATTGTTTGAGAATGTTTGGTTGAGAACTAAACTGCTTCATCAATTCATCTGTTTTCATTTTTCTTTTTTATTCCTCTAATTAATTATATTTCATCTCCTGCTTGATGACATAGTGATGTTTAATATTATATTCCTTGCACACGACAATTTTATGACAAATGAGGAAAATAATATTACTGCATATTTTGATTAAGAAATATTTTTCTGTCCATAGAATATTGAACTTTCTCTTTTCTTCTGTTATTTTTCTGTTCTTAGTATTTAGATGTTATGGCTAAATGCTGGGTTATTAAAAATATAAATTTAACTAAATAATTATGAATATAATTGAAATATATTGAAAGTATTTAAATTATTACATTAACAAAAGAAATATATAGATAAACCTATGTCTGCATTATATACCTGAAACTAGAAAGAAATAAAGTATAAATTTAAATTAACCCCTTCCACTTGGTATTAGGCCAAGCCTTGAGTCACTAAAAATGCCTGACACTCTTTTAAAAAGAGGGAAAATGAGTCTTTCTTATCTGCCTGATTAAAGGTTCCCATTCTTTATCACTAACGGCATAACTGGAGACTAATACTACTTTCTCGAAATCACTCTTCATGGATTTGAAGTCACTATCCCTTGACATTGTAAAAAATGTTAAGAAATAAAATAGTCATTATTTGTCAAACCATAAAATTTTTGAAACTGAAACAATCAAGATGACAGACAAAATTTTTCATTGGTTAGTTCAAAATTGTCACCCATTATGTCATTACGATATCAAAGTGTATCCTTTTACCTATTCAATGCCCCATTAACAGCACATTTGATGCAAGGTTTGTTTAATGTGGGAAGTTCAAGTAGAAGTCCGAGGACTGCACCTCATGACCCAATGCCAAAAAATGTAAGCTGAATAATTTTTATTTAGCTGTGGCTCTTACACATACATCAGTTGGTGTATCTCAGAGAAGACTTTTGCTCTTTTCTCCTTTTAGTGCAATTGCAAAGTGAACCTAATAGCACTATTTGAGAATAATTTTCTTGATATACATTACTAAATTAAATGAATATATACTGGAAGATTGGCTGCATGAAAATATTAAATAGGCTGCACTAGGACAAGCAATAACTGAGCAGTACTAAAAATAAAATCTAGACAATATGTCACTTATAAACTGATAACAGGATGATAGGTAATTTGATAATATCCATGAAAAATAGGCATTGAGGTGTAAACTGGCTATAATGTGGCTTCCTTCTGTCTTTTCTAAAAATATTTTCATGGCATCTGCTTTTTTTTACTGGTGCCCTGACTGTATGAATTTAAGCATGCTACTGGGTTGGCATCTCGGTCCCACCTTTTTATTGTCAAAGCAGTTAATTGTAACCACCTCTTCTACTCCAAGAGCTTCTTGTCTCACACTTCCTGACAGTGGAACTCCCTTCCTCTTACTTGCTTCCCTGATAACTATTTATCCTTTCCTCAGTCCCCACTATACCCAGTCTTTTCCATTATTTACATTCTCTGTAACCCCTTGCATACTAGTGGCACTCCTGCCTTGCTTTGGGTGAAATGCTTAAAAATAATTTTGCTTGAAGTGTTTTTTTTTGTTTTTTTTTTTGTTTTTTTTTAAATTTTGATTCCCTGCTTTTTACTCTAATAATCATTACTAGTTAATAGGTTAAACATTATTTTAATTGATTCATTTGTGTGTGGCAGCTAATGATAGTTGTTTTTATGTCTGATTTAAATGACAATTTTTCATCTTAGACAAATCATTCCAAAGCAATATTTTGAGTTTTGTTTTTGGAAAGCATCTTTCACTATTCCAGTATGTCTTTGAGATTTTAATGTCACTATTTCTGTCTTCTGTTAGAACGCTTCCCTGATATTTAAATTTTCATACTTGCTTATTTTTAACATTTCCAATTCATAGTTCACATCTTGAGCTGCTTCTCTTGCTGACAGCTAGGGATTCTGTATTTTTATAATATTGTTAATAAATCCCAATGGATAACTATGTTCTCATTTGTTATTATTATTTCAGTAAATTAATTAGTATCTAAAGTGCCATTACTGATAAGGATGATACAACAGTTTATAGGTGCACCTCCAAGAATCTGGAAGACCAGAACATAGCATCTCATCTCTCTTCTGATCCCTAGCCCAGGTAGCCCAATGGAGGAAGGACTGGCTTATAAAATTCAATATGTCCAAAACTAAACTAGTAACATTTTATAAATATTGAGCAGAATCTCAGCATTCACCTATTGTGATGGGTGTGTCTTCTCAAGGAGGATACTTACCTTGAGTGTCTATTAGGATTCAAGCTCTCTTCAGATCTCAAGTAGAACATATGTCTTAATACTTTGATTAGCCTTTGGAATGCATCTTTTCTATTCCAGTGCAAATTCAGCTTTTGGTATCACATTTTACACCCTCTATTGAAATACTTCCCAGATATTTAAATTTGCTTCAGTTTGTCATCTCCATTTTTAATTCCCATTTTGGACCATACCTCCTTTTGACAAACATATATACCTTATTCATGATTTGGATCTTGGGATATTCTTCTTATTGACAAATATATATACTTTAATCATAGTTTGCATCATGGGATACTCCTCTTGTTAACAAACATATATACCTTAATCATAGTTTGCATTTTTGGATATTCCTCTTGTTGACAAACATATACTTTAATCATAGTTTTCATTTTTGGATATTCCTCTTGTTGACTAATATACCTTAATCATAGTTTGCATCTTGGGATAGTCATCTTGTTGACAATCATATATACCTTATTCATATATTACATTTTGGGATATTCCTCTTGCTGACAACCATGCATTCTGTCTTCTGAGAATCAATATTTAGTCCCTTTTTTCTCATTTTTCTTTACTACCTCAAGTGATCCATCACTAAAAATTCTGGAATAATTGTCAGTTCCTTGTATTGTTCCAGTAAGTGCCTGACTCCTCCTGATATGTCCCACACTTTCAAGAGCTAGATCAGACCAAAAATAGAGTACTGCTGCTATATCTAGGCTGGAGGTACCCAGTCTTCAGTTTCCATTCTTTAAAGAGGTCAAAATTATTTACACGGCCTCATGGGTGATGAATTATTTTCTACTCTACAGCACCTATCCCACAGATAAAACTTTTCAAGCATCTCACTTGTCGATCACTTTTAACCATTATTTTTCCCACATGTCCTCATAGACTGCACTTCTTACTGCTCATACAGCCTCCTCTTTCAGTAACTCTCTACCTTGAGTAGCTCTAGGGCCTTGTAGGCGGTAGGGTGAACGTTAGTTAAAAAATATCTTCTCTAAGAGTTCCTGCAGTTCCATTTTTGTGTTTGCTATCAGCACTCTCGTCTGCATATCTGAAACTTTTAAGATTGTGTCTGGCAATGATAAATCCTGGTAGGACTTCTAATTCTCTCTCTCAATCGCATCACTGTAAAGTTTGAAGAAGTTCAGCAATTAGACACATTCTTGTCTTATATCCCTTTTTGTGTATTTACTGAATTCATTTGCTATCCATTGAAAGATTGTGTTGCACAAATCTCCCAAAAAGGGGAGTGCTTGCTATCCTTGAAAATCAGTATCTAAGATCCTAGCTTTTATCTTGATTCAAACACTGTAAAAATTAACTGTTAAGTTGAAAAAAGAATGAACTGGGGAAAGAAAGTGACGATAAAAAAAATAAAATCTTAAGTTTTAAAAGGTCTTGAACATTGACCACTGGAATCAGTAGTAAAGTCAATGATGACTTTATCCTCACAAGCAAGTCCACATTGTAAAGTTGGCACTTTCACAAGGCTAAATTAAACCAAATAATTCTTCCATTTTGAGTTTAAATGGTTACATCTGACAAACTGTAAAAAATTTATGAATTTACTTTTAATCCAACATTTTTTTTTATTACTTCAAACATTATTTAGTAGTCTCTTTTGTCTTGTTGCCATATGATGGCATAGGCTGTCAAATGCCAGTGTTTGAATTGGGGATGCATTCAAATGATCTTGAAGCAAGTAGGAAATCAGAACTATGTATTTGTGATAAATAAATTATGTTCCATGCATAGACCTTTTGGCCTTAGAGTAAACATCATGAAAAGCAAGGTCCTTGCACAGACAGCCCCAGATACTCTTACAAGACTTTGATATTATGATCTGTGATACATCTCTAGAAATAGTAGAACATTTTCTATATTTAGGTAGCCTTTTATTAAACAAGTGCACCTCAGAAAAGGATGTGGAACATAGAATTGGAGCTGCACAACAAAGATCTGAACTTAACAACAAAAGTTATGGTCTATAATGTTATCATTTCAAATTTGCTATATGGCTGCAAAACCTGAACTCCGTATCATTACATGAAGGTTTCCATGTTAAGTTTTATTCATTAAGCTCTCTTCAGGGAAAAGACCACAAGGTTGCCCTCTTTGAAGATGCAAAGACCAACTCAAAACAATACTGAAAGCCACTAGACTTGAGCCTAAATAATTTGAAACACATGCACAAGACCATACCAACTTCTGGTGGCTTCAAAGTTTTTGAAGCCAAGAAAAGAGAAAATGGAAGAAGTCAATCAACAAGAGAGAAAGGCTCAGCAAAATTAACCTCATCTTCAACCAATATTACTATGCAGTCAATACCATTGGCTCTACCATGCAAGAATTGGTCTACTTAGTCATCAATGCCGTCATCATAAAGGAAGTGATCAGAAAAGAAGAAATTAAATTCTTAGATATAAGATAAAGCCAACATCAATATTATAGTAGGTATTTGTATTGGGTAAGCTTTTAGCAAAAAGAAAAGTTTTTGTTGTTGCTGCTGTTGGAAGTCTTCAAGTAAAATGGTTTCTGTTATTCGGTAAAGTTCTTTTTGATTCTGTAACACCAGCCTATGAGAACTGAAGACTGTCCTCTTCATTATACACAGGATTAATTTGCTTGAATCCCTTTTTAATCATTGATCTGAAAAAACAGTTATATATGGATGATAGTTCAAACATTTGTGAGTTGGACACTATGCATGGCATTCATATCAGAATCTACATATGTAGATTCTGATAAGCCTATTTACGAACATGACACCAGGTTTTCCAGATGACTTGATTTTTTTCATACCTTTTCTCTTTAGAGTATAGGCAATCATTGCACTCTACAGATTATTTTCTTTTGCTATTTGTCAGTTGCCATAACTTTTGGGAAATATAATGGAATGCTTTCCTGTTGCCTTCTCCACTGTTCTGAATTCAAATTCTAGATTGACTGCAATCCAATGCCAGAAATCCCAGTCTCCTTTGCTCCTTATACCAATAGGTAGATGGAAAAAAGGAAGATTCATGCCATTCCCAAAGTTATTAGGGTGAAAATGAATGCAACGGTCTAGGTCAGAATTTTTTGTTCAGTTATATGTACTATCGATTTTAGTTGTTAATGCTCTTGAAAGTCTACAAGTGATGAGGTTTCTGCTATTTGGTAATGGTCTTTGTGATTCTGTCATGCCTGATCTGATGAAGGATAGTCCTTTTGAAGACCCACAGGATTCATTTGTTTGAATCCATTTTTAATCACTGATCTGAGAAAAACAGTTGTATATAGATGATAGTTCAGAGTAAAGATGTGATAAAAAATGATGTGAGCAATGACAGAGTTCTAGAAACAATGGAAACAAAAAGGACATTTATATTTAACATTAGTAAGACATAGATGAAATTTCTAGGGCATATAATGAGGAAAGAGGGGCTGGAAAATTTGATACTCACAGGACAGATTGAAGGCAAAAGGGAGTGGAAAACAATGCATAGCCTCCCTGGCAAGTTTGAATGAATGGATGGCAGTGTAAGGTTTGGGAGAGAGAGTAAAATGACAAAATTTATTAACAGCTACAGGGGACAGGAAATTGTGGTGAGCCATGATTGTCAACGTCCTGAAGGGGCATGGCACATAGAAGAAGAATAAAACTGAAAGTTATTAGCAACTAGAGTTTTTTTTTTCTTCTAATAAATGGTTAAAACCCTTTACATGAAATCATACAAAAACTTGTGAATAACTTCGCATTCAAAACTAAAACACTGAACATTTTTTTTTTTTGTTTTTTCTTTTGTTTCAGTTGTTTATTTCGCAAGTGGATTAAAAAGAAATGTGAAAGGACAAGAGAATTCATCCATTTGTTGCACTCAATTCAAATGGTTCCCTGGCATGAAGTATTTCTTCACCATTGCAGCAGCAGCAGCAGCAGCAGCAGCAGCAGTAAGGGTCAAACTCATTGGACACAAACTGCCCACTTGAGACCAATCTTCCCAAAGGAAAACATCTGCCAAATTTAAAATAGAAAGGCCAAGTGGTAAAAGACCATTTACACGAATAGACATTTTCAATATATGAATTCCACGCCACTGGTCAAATAACTGTTCTCATCCTGGTGCCGGCTCTCCACATCCACTTTTGCCGTCCATGCCAGAGCATTTGTCTTAAAAATGTATCCACTTGATGGCGTTTAGACCTTTTGGATACAGACGCAAACACAAATGCCATGTTCAAGTGTAAGAATTGACCAGTCTACTGTGTTAGCGTGTTGTAGAAGGGAATAGCAGGTGGCGTTGTGGCCTTTCAAATGCAAAAAGCACATATTTCTACTTTACTTATCCCTCCCCTCCACCTTTCACACTCGAAACTCTTGCTTTCATTTCCCCCCTACCTCCTAATCTATCTTTACCATCATGCTGTTGGAACCTAAATGCAAATATGAAATCTTTTTGTCTATTCTTTGTCACATGTCTTTTGTTGTAGTCAAAAATTCATTGCACCACAGACTTTTTCTCATTTTTTTTTTTTTTTTTTTTTTTTCCGATTTCAAAAGTGAATTGGGGATAAAAAGTAAGACTTAAAGATGATGGGAATTAAAATAATGAGTGTTAGTTAAAAAAAAAAATACTTTGAACTATATAAAAAATTGATTACAAATTTTTTTTTTTTTTTTTTTTTTTTCCGATTTCAAAAGTGAATTGGGGATAAAAAGTAAGACTTAAAGATGATGTGAATTAAAATAATGAGTATTAGTTAAAAAAAATTACTTTGAACTATATAAAAAATTGATTACAATTTTTTTTTTTTTTTTTTTTTAATAATGAAGGAAGAATATATTGGAAAAAAGATAATAATTATTGTAGCAATTGATTAAGGTAAAAGGTTTAGGTTGTGAGAAAAAGAAAGTAGAGTAAAAAGTAAATGAGAAAAATCCAAAAAGTGAAAGAAAGAAAGAAAGAAAGAAAGAAAGAAAGAAAGAAAGAAAGAAAGAAATAAGAACAGGGGAAAGAAAGAAAGAAAGAAAGAAAGAAAGAAAGAAAGAAAGAAAGAAAGAAAGAGTTGAACAAAGTAGAATGAAAAAAGAAGGGGAAATAATGTAAGTAAATGAAAGCAGAATAAAAGGAAAAACAAAGACGAAATAAAAGAAAAAAAAATGAAAAAGATTATGATAAAGTAATATTAAACAGAAGACTAAATTCAAAATGAAAGAAGATATTGTCAAAGAAGAAAAAGTTCAAGAATAACAAAAAGAGTTGTATAATAAAATAAAATAACAAATGATAGTGATATAAGTTGAGATAAAACATGAAGAGAGAGAGAAAAAAAATAGAGGCACTAAATGAAAGAAAGAAAAAAGGAATCTAAAATATGAAGAAGAAAAGAAGGAAAACTTTAAAAACAACAAAAACAAGTAGCAATAGAAATAAAAAGAATAAAAATATGAAGGATGGAGATTAAAACTTGAAGAATTAAACAAGAAAAAAAGAAATGAGAAGCTTAAAAAGAAAAAAAATATTGTCAGTTAAAAGTTGATTGTAAAAGAATGCAAGAAAATAGTGGCACCAAAAATGAGTTCTCCATGAAAATGAATATTGCAGGGGAAAAAAATGGGAGAGAACAAATTTTAAGGAATAAAAAAAAATATTAAGGAAAAAAATTCTCAATAAAAGGTAAAAATGAAACAGAACTAAAATCAATAGGCTCCAAAGAAATACTAAGAAATTATAATTTGCCTTAAAAAAAAAAAAAGAATTAAGAGAGAGAAAGAAAAAAAAAAGAAAAGTTTTCTGTGTAACCTAGTCAGACAAGCACAAACTGAAACTCGTTTTTTTAATGTATCTATGTCCCTGCATTTGTTCCTATATTGTTTCATTCATTCATTGAGATAAAGCAGAAGATAGCTAAGTCTCTCAGGAGACAATTAATCACTTCTTTTTCTTTCCATTTTTTTTTTTTTTTTGCTCTTTCCACTTCCATCTTCCAATTTTCTCTATCTTAGAAAAGTTAGAAAATTGAAGTAAATGTTTTCTTGATAATAATTCAATCTGCTGATGCTGACTATCATTGCTCTTGGAAATAATTCAAGAAATAAGACAATGTTAATGGCGCCTTATTCTAAACCAATTCTTATTTATTCATTTTGTAGTTGTCTTTGGTTGAGTTGATCTTTCATCATTTTTTTTTTTTTTAACTTTTTTTTTTTTTTTTTTTAATGTGCTGGATTCTTAGTGCTTATTTTCAGTCACATCAATGTGTTTTCATTAACTTTGTCTGTATCTCATCCCAAGTTTTTTAAAAAAAACAAACTTGTTTGAAAGAATTGAAGTTCTAGAGTCACTTTTAAGAATATGTAATCAGTAGTAATAAAATATTTTGGTTGAAAGATGAGATGTTTGTTTCTCTTGGGAAAAATGTAATTTATTCAGTAAAATCAAAAAGAGGTGAAATAAAATTATACATATGTGATATATATATATATATATATATATATATAAATATATAAAATGTGTGTGTGCTTGTTTACAAGATACTATGCAACATTTCTGGATGTTTGACCTTGAAAAAAAAATGATTTACATACCTTAACATCTAGTTTCCATAATTTTCATCAAAGTAGTAATTTAAACATGATGGTTGAATGTTGATATTCAGTTACTGCTTACAAAGGGTATTAAAAAATAATGTCTGCTATATTATTCAACTTGCATTCAGCTCTGTTTTTATTTTAGACATTATGAAAAATGTGAATATATTATATATATAATCAGTTCTCATTCCTCCCCTGTCTTTTAAACAGGTGTAGAGGTTCCTTGTTTGGGACATGATTTCTGTTTCCTTATTTTCATTCACTTTCACTCTCAGTAGCCCTTGTGTCTTAATGACATCATCACCTTGCTTGGGGTAAACTGATATAATATATATAAAATTACTATATATATTATATGCGCGGTACTTATTGGAAAGCACTCTATATCAGTGATAGAGCTAATTAATGTATTTAGTTGGGTTTCTTGCTTTTGTGATCATTAGACAAACTGATTTATTTGTAAAATTTGAAGCTATTTATGTCAGTGTTTGTTTGATTATGTTTGATGGTTGTGGTCGGGTTGGGGGGAATTCTCCTTTGTGTCTGTTTTGGGATGACACTCATACACACACAGACATACTTGCATAGAGGTTTATATATTATGGTCCACACAAACCCATACATATACACATATACGAGCAATGCGAGACCTGGTGCAGACATGTATCCATGTGTTTGAACATGTATACATACACAATTGTAATCGTATTTCAGTGTTGAGACTGTGTGTAGCAAAGTTCTTTCAACAAGGGGTGGGTTTGGGTGTTCTTGTCATCTTTCAGATCTTTTGTTGGTGTTGTCTAACGGAATTACGCTTCCTCACATGCATATATACAGATGTATATGTGTACATATATTTTTTTAGCTTCAAATTTTAAAAAATAAATCAGTTTGCCTGATGATTGCAAAAGCGTGAAACTCAGGGTTACAAACTCATATCCATACAACTAATATATATATATATATATATATATATATATATATATATATATATATATATATATGTGTGTGTGTGTGTGTGTGTGTATGTTGATAGAGCAGGTCAATAAAAGAAATTTGAGCAACAAAAAATAATAATGGTCCTCCACAACTTCCTCTCCATTGTAGTTCAAAGCAATGTTTATCCCCTTACTATCCATTTCCCTGTTCTGCCATGCATTTACATATTTAGATAGGTTACTCCACATTTCACTGTACTCCTATTGCTTTCAAGTTGGCCTTATAGGTATTCAATACTTCAAGCTCTCTTTCCTCATCTTGTGCTACTGAAAATTTATCTCTTTCTGGTCCTAAGTACAATTGCCTTTTTGTTTCTATTTTTCCTAGTGCTATTAGAATTTAATGGATTTTTTTTTTTCGAACAGATTGACTTTTTTTTTATCTCTTTCTCCATCACATATAATTTATAAGCTGAAGAAAGAGCAGAGAAATTGAGAAATTACAGCCTTGTTTCTAGCTCCTTACACAAGGCTCAGTGATCTATCCAGCAATGGCTACACACTGTTTGCAACAGTGCAAAGTATTTACAAGAAAATAGTGGGTAATCACTGAGATTAATATATTTATCATCTAAAATAAGATGGAGCTGATGCTTTGTGTCCCATTGCACCCATTGTGAGCAACTGAGTATCAATGCTGGAGATTTGCCATTGGAAGATAACTGAATATCCATCATAGACCAGAGATTTTGATATTGCTAGATACATTGCTATAGAACCACTAATTGAATTGACAAAGAGTGAAAGATTTTATGATCTGTATCTTTAGCCTAAATCCACAACTGTTTGATCTGTTCAGCTGCTGTTTTTCATTCCTTTGTTGGTATCCATATGTCTATCTTTGGAACAATGCACACTAATGTCTGTTTGGCAGACAATTTGTTCTTTGGATCAGATTAATTCCTTATTCTATTTATAGTATTGTGGAACTGTTTTTTTTTTTTTGTTTTTTTGGGGGTTTTTTTTTTGTTGTTGTTTTTTTTTTTTTTTTTTTTTGGTGGTGAGGTCTTTACTTACCTTATCTTATTGCAGAAATGCATCTCTTTTGCTTCTCTAAATTTGATACCATATGGTATTGTTTAAATGTTGAAAAATTAATACCTACAGAAGATCGTGTTTTATAAAGATGACACAAAATCATGTTTTTAACTAATATAAATATATACTTATATATTATGCTGAAGTTATTGTGCTAGTTTAAAAGGCAAACTGTTTATTAGTAAAGTCACATGTTGTAAAGCTATACAGTCAATGGGTAGATATTATGTATAGGAAACTTAACAGTGAAGTCTCATACTGTAGCATTATGCAGTTGGTGGGTTGGTAATATTATATAAGAAAGAGAAAACATTATTTACATGCAAATTATTGTCCTCATCTTTGTTATTGTAAAACCCCCCATCCCAGAAATTTAAACAGAAAAAGAGAAAAGCTGCAGAATATTAAGAAAATTGGTTGACCCAATAAAACTATTAAACTACCATATAAGTAATCATCATAAACAGAAAGGTATATGGTATGTGAAGATGTGGCACAAAATATGAATTGAGTAATGAGGAATTTTCTTAACCTTAATCATGTAAATGCTCTTTTGGTTTTATAAGTCAGAAGAGTTCTTACAATATGAGGTCAAAGATCTTAATTAGAAATTAGATCCAACATAGATGCCAGGACTGTAAAACCTGAGGTGTCTTAAAAGATATGGCACTTCCTGTCAGAGGAGTGTGAAGTAAAACCAATTAGTCAAAGAGATTTGTGATATTTGTTACTATTAATGTCCTCATTATTCTCATCACCATTTTTAGTCACGCTGTCAATATTAGAAACATTATTGTCATTTTTATTATCAATCTAACTAAAAGGTGTCACCCAATAAAACCTACATTTTAATCAATATATTCTAGGTTGTTATACTCTTCAACTGTTAGTATAAAAAGCACAAAATTGGAAAAAGAGAAATAGCTTCTTCTGACTAAATTTGGTTATCAACCAGGGTATCTTTTGTTCAAAAGCAGCAGTTATAAAATAGAGTAGAACTAGTCTTTTTTTTTCTTCTGTTTTTAAGCATTTTTATCCCAAGCAAGGTGATAATGTCACTAGGGTGCAGAGGATTACAGGAAGTGAAAGAAGATTTTAGTGAGAGGAGGGAAGTAAAGGAACATGGTTCAGAAAGACAGATGGCAATTAACGTTGCCTTTAAATTTTTGAAGATTGTAGGTGGTAGCGAAGCAAGGTGAGAAGGGCAAGAAAAGAAACTGTTAAAAAAAAAAGAGAGTCTAGTTTTCCAGTTATGTATCTAGATTCTTGATAAAAATCCAAAGAATCTGCAATTTTATTGATCCTGACCAGGCATCTTGACTTCAGTCACTTTCCCACTGCCATAACATAGATACTCTGTGCCTTTTCTATAAATACTTTCATGGTAATTGTTCTGGTGAGCTTTCCTCTTGGTTTCCTTTTATTTCTGTCCCTACTTTTAAGTTTAATTCCCCATCCCCTCCCTCGTTAGGTGGTCAGTGATGTCAGTTCGCTATTGGATGTGGGGCGCCTTTCGTTTCGCGTGAGTGGTTTCGTATTTGTTGTCCTGTCTGAATGAGTGCATGTCAGTGTGAGTGCTTGGGATGAATGAATGTTTTATACTATTATAGTCCCGCATTGATTTCGGCCAGTGAAGTGATGTTTCTGCCACATTTAGTGATTGGGGGGGTGCTTTTATTACTAATCTTATTTTCTTTAGTTTCTTGTAAATAGCTTTTTGTATTCATATTGTAAATTTTCATTGGGGTTAATTTTTAGAATTGTTATTTTATTCCCCCCCCCACAGAGAACGAATTGTAAATATGGGGACTAGTTAGTATTTTCATAGAGACAAAGAGGCATTATGGTGGTTGTAGCAAGAAAAGTACGTATGAATGTGTTGTTTTGGTGTCAGGAATATTGTTTCGTACGATTGGGTCAGTATTTGCGGCTAGCTAAGTTATAGTTAAGACAGAAGAAGACCGTCCTTTCCCCAATCCCCTTTTCAGCCTTGTGCCACATTTCTGTAGTTAACAGAATAAATATCGCTTTCCTCTTGGTTACATTGACTTTACTTTACAGCTAGGTCTTATCATTTTACATTTAAAATGGTTAGATGTAGCCTTGAGTTTCTCTGCTAATAGCTTCTTCTCAAATACTTCTCATGTGTGGAACTCTTTTCTAGCTTCAAAAATTTAAATGCCATGTCAGTCATTATCTTCTGTCTTCTTAATTTCTGTTCTTTTATTGTTTCCACTCCTTAATGTTTTCTTATATTCTTTCACACTCAGTAATATCTTATGTCTTAGTTGCCATATTGTCCTGATTGGGGTGAAATGGTTAAAAAAAAATGATAAATTTTGTATAAAAACTTATTGTTTTGGATTTCTCATGCTTATATAATATTCAGTCAACCCTGATTTGAATCTCTGACCAAGAGGTAAGCAGGTTAATCACATACCAATATACGAAATATCTGCTGCTGAAATATTCAGGTAAAATTAGGGACATGGGAGATCATTGCTCTCCACAATTTCCTGTCCTATATAGCACTTAGTAACATCTGTCCTTTTCATTCCATTTTCTGCCAAATAACTGATTAGTCACTTATATTGTTGTTTCCTTTTCATTTAGGTAATATTGTTGTGTTCAGCTCCTTTAAACTGTCAAATTTGAATCTAAGAAAACTAATACTTTTCATGCAGTGTATAGATACCACTCTCTGATCTCACAAATAAATTATCTTGCCATTTTTTATAGGCATTAAACTAGTAAAATAATAATAGTGGAAATACTTAATCTTAAAAAGAAAATAAAAACAGATAAAAGATGTGTTAGTAGCATAGTGGTTATCACTATGGAGAGTAGGATAAGTATGCCAAGTTCAAATTCCAGGGAAGAACATTATGTTCACTTTTGGACAAATACAAAATGAAAAGGTATAAAACTACTTCTTCCCTTCAGCTAAGAAATAACAGCATGTAGGACTGCATTCTCTTGCCTTATTTGGCAACTAATCTAGAAGGAAAACTCCTTATGTAGTCTAAAACTAATTAGGTAAATTTTATAAAAAAAACACAACGGGAATATCTAGTATGATTTTATTTATTTTTTAATCATTTCACTCCATGCAAGGCAATAAAGTCACTAAGATACAAGTGATTACAGTGTGGATTAATATTAGGAATGAAAACATTCTCAAGGAGAGAGAACAATAAAAGAACAAAATTAAGAAGACAGAAGTTAATGATTAATATTGCCTTTAAACTTTTGAAGATCGAAGTTGACTGGAAAGCAAAAAGCCAGAAGGAAGTGTCATAGACAAGAAATACGAGAGAAGAAACTGCCAGCATAGAACTTACAGTTGCATATATATATATAAAATAGAGAAAAACTAGTACAGTATTCCCCAACTTTATTTATGGGGATATATTCCAAGACTCACAGCAGATGCTTTGAAGCAGGAATAATGCCAAGCCTGCTATATAATATAGTTTTGCTTGTGTGTGTATGTGTATATATATATATATATATATATATTTAACCATACTTATAACATTTAATTTGTAAGGTCAAAAAAGGAAGATTAACACTAATAAGAATAAAAGAGAACACTTATAATAATATACTGGAATAAGATTATGTAATTCATAGAAAATTCATTTTTCGCATAGATCTTTTTTTCTTGCTTATTAAGTCAGGAACTTTCCTATTTATTGGCTGAATTGCCAAAATTATTAATCATGCACTTTGGGGCCATTAGGAAGTAAAATGCATGAATTTTTTAGTTCTGAGGTTGACTGTTGTGAACTGAAACCTTGGAAAGTGAAATCATTGATAAAAGGGGCTCACTAATGAAATAATAATGGTGAGAATGCTTTATCTAGAAAGCAACAGTAATAAGATGGAGGGAAAACTAGTAATAAAATAATGATGATCTAAAGAATGGTAAGAATAGTAAGATAAAGAAAAAGTATGAATACGTAATAAGGAAAATGTTTCACCTCCAAAAAATATAATTATCAGCCAGTATTATCCTCACTGTTGTAGAGTTATTAATTTTTCCAAAAAAAAAGGCTACTAGGGGACGCTCCCTAAGCCTATAAATAGGCAGTGACATTCTCTATCATCCTTTTTCACTCAGGAACAGAAGATGTAAGTTGAAGAAGGAAAATACTTGCCCACTGGGGAATGCACATGCATGTAGGCACCTTTCACTATTTTCTGTAGGACTTTCTCCTACACCAAACTATACACACAAACAATTCATTATTTTAAAGGTTTTCTTCTTTCAAGTTCATTGTTTTATAACATGCAACAATATTCTATTGTCCATGTATACTCTTGTTTTGTTACATACTTACTGTTTGTTTTATATATATATAGTAGCAGCATTGCCCGTGCTTGATTAAAAAATTGTACGACTCATACAGCAATCGCTATCACTTGACTTAAAATATTTTTGCCCTTCCTTGCCTTTAAAGGAGTGCCCTTTGCCATGCTGATGTTGCTACATGCCTTACTTCTTATCTATCTCACACTGCAAATTTTTTCTAAGCTCTTTTCTAAACATTAAATTTGTTACAAAAAAAGAACTAAACAAAATGAACACAAAACGATCAGCTTTAAAAAAGGACTCGTAGCTGGAAAAACCGAATGAAAAAAGAATGTTAACAACAAATACTTTTTCACACCCAACCCAGTTCTGCGGAATCAGAATCAACGTAGAGTTTAAGCAAGCGAATGAGCCAATTGGAGTAAAGTGCCATGCAGATTTAAAACTTTCCCACTTGTAACGAATGCAGCTATCGATTTTTTTTTTGCATGCTCGTTAACATTCGTGTCAGTCAGCTGTTGGTTCTCACACTGGCCAGTAGAATCTTCCTACCTATTTGTGGCAGCCAGCTATTGGCTCTCACTCTGGCCAGTAGAAAATGGCCACAAACTACATGAAAACTGCCGCAGAAGCATGAAAAAATTGATTATTTCCACTATCGATGGGAGTTGGGAAATGCAAAGTCGGTCTTGGCCTTCCCGCTAACTTTGTGCATGTAAATTTTGGTGCAAATCCATTGAAAATTGCGGCTATGCATTTGTTACAGACACACACATCCTGCCTTTTATATATATATATATATATATATATATATATATATATATATATATATATGAGATTGAGAAAGAGTATTTTGTAATTTTATTACCCAGACTCACATTCTGAAACCACCATTATTGTTGTGGGCATATTATGCCAGGAGATACATGTTTTCCAACTTAAACACACAACCAGCATACACGTGTAAAACTGTTATAATAATTATACAAAATATTAATTTGATTTTTATAATTAAGCGGAGATAATTTTTTTTATTGAAAATACTGCCATTATAATAAGGATTAATATTGCAGTAAATTTGTTTTTAGCCAATTTACTCAAATCATTTTCTATCTTCTTCTAAATAAATAAATGGTAAATTCTGTCTGTTCATCTGTTTGTTTGAAACTCCTCTAACTCTGGCCACACTAGCTCTACAGAGACATATTGTACCATTTTGGAATCAGGATGATCCAGGGATTGAAAATATATCTTTCATCTGGTGCTTAAACATCTAGTATTGGGATTTGTGTCCAGAATTTAAAGTTCCATGGAGCGAATTGAGGAATTCAAAGGGATATTCTTGAAAATTATCATTGTTGTTTTCTAAGCTGGGCTAGAGGTCACTTTAGTTTTGGGCAGGAGGCCCAATTAACCCTCTACAGGTGATAGCTGAAAAGTCTGCACAGAGTGTGGCTTTTAAGCTAGTTTTTAATATAAGATAATATATTCTGATTTGCACGAATTACAACATTTCTTTGGTTCTTTAACAAATTCACTTTCCTTAAATAATCATTGCTTATCTTTTTCAAAGCTACTATTAACAAATATTTACTGTTCATATATAAAAGTTTAGTTATTTCTGAATGTGTTGGCAACATGCATGACATCCATATGATAATAAGTTGTGGAGAGCCATGATCAATCACACATCCTAAAGGAATACATCAAATACAAGAAGATAATGTTTGGTGTATGTAATTATTACTCAGAATTGAAGAAAGTGCATTGGCAAGAGAGATAAGCATTTTTTACCTTTAAGCTGCAGATTTTTTTTTAATAATTTCACCCCTAGCAAGGTGATAATGCCACTAAGATGTAAGGGGTTACTGGAAGTAAAAAAGAATAAGACTTTAGAAAGAACTAGGAACAGGCTCATAAACAGGAAACAAGGTATATACATCTAGTCCTGTTCAGTAGAGAGGGGAGGAGTGTGAACTACACAGTAGGTAAACCTATCTACTCCTTTATTAATGGAACTGTGGGTTGATCAAATTAATGGTATTGTTTTATGATTCATTTTGTGATCAAATTAATGGCATTGTTTTATGATTCATTTTGTGATCAAATTAATGGCATTGTTTTATGATTCATTTTGTGATCAAATTAATGGCATTGTCTTATGCTTCATTTTGTGATCAAATTAATGGCATTGTTTTATGATTCATTTTGTGATCAAATTAATGGTATTGTTTTATGATTCATTTTGTGATCAAATTAATGGTATTGTTTTATGATTCATTTTGTGATCAAATTAATGGCATTGTTTTATGATTCATTTTGTGATCAAATTAATGGCATTGTTTTATGATTCATTTTGTGATCAAATTAATGGTATTGTTTTATGATTCATTTTGTGATCAAATTAATGGTATTGTTTTATGATTCATTTTGTGATCAAATTAATGGCATTGTTTTATGATTCATTTTGTGATCAAATTAATGGCATTGTTTTATGATTCATTTTGTGATCAAATTAATGGCATTGTTTTATGATTCATTTTGTGATCAAATTAATGGCATTGTTTTATGATTCATTTTGTGATCAAATTAATGGCATTGTTTTATGATTCATTTTGTGATCAAATTAATGGTATTGTTTTATGATTCATTTTGTAATCAAATTAATGGCATTGTTTTATGATTCATTTTGTGATCAAATTAATGGCATTGTTTTATGATACATTTTGTGATCAAATTAATGGCATTGTTTTATGATTCATTTTGTAATCAAATTAATGGTATTGTTTTATGATTCATTTTGTGATCAAATTAATGGCATTGTTTTATGATTCATTTTGTGATCAAATTAATGGTATTGTTTTATGATTCATTTTGTGATCAAATTAATTGTATTGTTTTATGATTCATTTTGTGATCAAATTAATGGCATTGTTTTATGATTCATTTTGTAATCAAATTAATGGCATTGTTTTATGATTCATTTTGTGATCAAATTAATGGCATTGTTTTATGATACATTTTGTGATCAAATTAATGGCATTGTTTTAGGACTCATTCTTTAAGCAACTGAACACATTGCAGATAAAACAAAAAAAAAACTAGTGAAGTGGAAGTGAAAACTGCAAATGAGGACAAAATTTATGAAATTTCCTCCTGTGAAGAGACAGAAAAAAATGCAGTTGTTTTTTTCTAAGAAAAACTATTTAGAAAAAAAAAATGAATAAAAATGTAACCCCCAAAGAAAATGTAACAGAAAATAAAACAAGTAAAAGAAGCCAAAGAAAACAAAAAAAATATTTTTGATTTAAAAAAAAATAACAGAAAAAAAATTATAATGAATCACATCTTTCACAGCTGAATGACAAAATCTGACCAGTCGCCAAAAGTAATTTTTATTCCTTTTAATCCCTTTTTCGCTCCCATTTCTAAAGCCTTATCTTCCATCTGCCACCCATACACCAACCTCTGACTACCAATTTGGATTTAACATTAATAGAATGTCATTCAGAATTCCAAGGGACAGCTGCCCCACTGAAATATACCAACTCATGCATGACATCTAAGACGAATAGTTATCTATGTATAGATTCCCTGACAGAATTTTTTTAAATGTTTCTAATAATCGGATGTCAATAGGTTCCTCTAGAAAATGTCTGTCTGTGGCCACAAATCTAATGCAAAGAGACAGGCAGAATGGTGAGATGTGTTCTGGTTCAATGCATCTCATTGATGCATGAAACAGTTTGGATTTCATGCAGTTCGCATTCATACATGCCTATATAAATATACATATATATGAATCTAGAAAAATAAATTCTTGCTGATGAAGAGTTATTTCATTACTTCAACCTCCTAAGTCATCATTCAAAGACCTTTCACCTCACAAATAACTTTTTTTATCTTAGGGTGTTTCTTTTGTTAATTTTTGTATAATATTTTTTTTTTTATTCATTTTGTATTTCTTAGACATCTGATGATTGCAAAAGTTAGAAACCCAGGGTTTACAAACTTATAACCATAGAACTGAATATATATATATATATATATATATATATATATATATATATATATATAAAAACTAAAATAAAAATGTAAAGTGCAAAAGTAATATGCATAAAAACATATACGTTAACTCAGCTATATATATATATATATATATATAGCTGAGTTAACCTATATGATTTTATGCATATTACTTTGCATGTGTGTTTGTTTATATATACATCATGCTTTTTTCTTTCAACATATGTACTTACACACACACACACACACATATATATATATATATATATATATATATATATATATATACTCACACTCACATTTATTATACATATATTATTATTAACTGAGTTTACCTTAGTTTTGGCACAAGTCTACAAGTTTTTGTTAGTAAGGATTAATCTCCAGCACCCTATAATAATAAAAGAAATAACAAGAAGGAATGGACATGAACAAATTTTTATGGACATACATAAATACAGGTTTCTAAATAAAATTTATACATTTACTTTGATGAGTTCCTCAAGGAACAAAACACACTGGCATAAAAGGTTTTCCTTTTGTCATTTCTTTGATTAGTATTGTCTTTGCAGTTATATTTATTTATATCTCAATTTTTACACACACACACACACACACACATATATATATATATATATATATATATATATATATATATATATAGATAATATTAGTGGTAAATATACATATGTATGCAAAATCCACAGGTGCATATACACACATGTATATTTTTTGAATAAAAATTTTTCGAGAGGATAGAATCCAGGTAGAACTCAATGTCCAGGACAGAGTAAGGATATAATAAAAAGGCTTAAACACTAATATTCCATGGTCATAATTTATTCCATTGGAATCGTAAAAACGATCCAATTCATCAGACCTATAAATTCAAAAAGAAAACAGAAAAAAACCTATTCCGGAAATAAAAATAGAATTTAGAGAGAGTGTAAGTATGTCCCATATTTCTCTTTATGTTACACATGTGTGTACATATGATTAGGTATATATGTGGAATAAATTATGACCATGGAATATTAGTGTTTAAGCCTTGTTATTATATATATATATATATAAATATATATATATATATATAATTCTATAAATTTCTCTTTATGTTACACATGTGTGTACATATGATTAGGTATATATGTGTATTTGTGGGTGTGTCTTTATTTGTACAAGAGTTGGCTGAAAAGTTCAAAGGCTGACCAAGATATTCTCATGGAATCTGACCAAATAAGGTCTATTTTTCAACATAGCCCCTTTTGCAGACCACACAATTCTTCCAATGGCATTGCAGTGCTTGGATCCCATTGGTGAAGAAGCTTTCATTCAGCCATGTGTTTCTTCATGTTGTCAAACAGATAGTCAGATGATTTCAAATCATATATATATATATATATATATATATATATGCATATATACATACACATGATTAAAAATTTCTTCAAGCAAATGAATCCTCTAGATATTAAAGGAATTAATCTTTCATCATGCTCTATAGACTGGGACTACAGAAGCACAAAGTGCTTTACCAAACAAGAAAAACCACCTCATTTAAGCACTTCTAACAGCAGCAGCAACAACTAAAATCAATAGCATATGTAAAATATGTTAAGTTTACATGCTACCTTAGACAAAAGGTTAGGTAGGAAACTTCCATTAATATTAGAAAGAATGGTAATAGTGGATTTGAGAAATATATATTTTTATGGAAAATATGCTTTCAGAGAAAGCTTTTGTGTTTGTTTTGTTTTTGTTTTTGGTTCTGTTTTTGTTTTTGGTTTTGTTTTGTTTTTTTCGGGTTTTTTTTTTTGGTTTTTTTTTTTGGTTTTTTTTGGTTTTTTGGGGTTTTTTTTGTAAGCATTTCACCCCAAGCAAGGCAGGAGTGCTACTAACACACAAGGGGTTACAGAGAGTTCAGAACATGTGTAAAAAGGTATGTTTGGGGAAAGGATAAAGAGAAGGACAGGGAACAAGATCAAGGTATCAGAAGATGTCGATTGACATTACACTTGAATATTTGAAGATTATAGTTATCAGGGAAGCAAGTAAGAGGATGAGAATTCCACAGATGGGAAGTGTGAGAGAAGAAGCTGTTTGAGTAGAAGAGACAGTCACATTTAACCGTTTTGACAGTAAAAGGGTGGGACTGAGATGCCAGCCTGATAGCTCGCTTAAATTCATGCAATCTGGAAACCAGCAAAAGCAACAAAAATTTCAACTGTTTGGTCAGTGAATGCTGAATTTTTCTGTACGAGGAAATGACTAATCTCATTATCATTAGCATTCATTATTCTTACTTCTTGAACTCTCTTCTTGTTCATATTATCACTGTTTGATATGTAAATTGATATTTCATCATTATATTGATATATCATATATCAATTATATTGATATATTATCATTATATTAATATCTCTTCATTATCCTTACTTCTTGAATTCTCTTCCTACTGGTAATATATTTATCAAGAATATCATCTGTATTTTAAAATCAGGATATTCGATTGTCATTATTTGTTTTCTCATAAACAAGCATTTTTAAATCTGTTCTACTCTCAAACTTCAACCATGCAATGGTCTATATCGCTTCAGTAATTTCCAAGATTTACAACTATTTCATTCTCCACCTTTTTTTTTTTTTTTACTGTAAGCTCTATCCTGTACAAGGCCTGGAGACCACTCAATATAGAGGGTCGCATTAAGGGTTAATTTATATTGATAGGAGGGGAAGATAATGGTTAACTTAAAACTTGAACAGGTTAAGATTATAGTGATTGGAGAAACATCCTCTTGGGAGTCTGTTCCACAGGGTAGTTGTTCACCAGAAGAAGCCGTTTGAGTGGAACTTAATACGGAGAGAATATAGGGTGTTTGCTACAATATACGTGGCATGGTGAGTCCTAGCTGTGAAGGTTAGACCTGGCCAACCAAGGAATGTATTTCTTCTGAACACTTTCCATGGAAGTAGCAACAGAGCAGCGAGAGGCTTGCCACATCCCGCCTGTGACAGAGAGGTTGGAGGGTGGAAAATTCACAAGAGTTTTTGAGATTTTTTCCAATACTTCAGTGATTCTGAGTATAATCGTTATCTTCGTATTCAGCCATTTCTACAGAGTTTGGTGTCCTTGTCACCATTATTATTTCTTTCTTTTTTAGTAATATTATTATAATTGTTATTGTCACATTATCATCAGCCTCGTCATTATCACAATCATTGTCATGTTTTTTTTTTTCCTTTTCTCTTTCTTCTCCTTTCTTTACTTCTGTCCTTTCCTTTCTATATTTTTCTTCTTTTTTTTATTTTCCTTCTGTATAAATTTGAAGGAGTGGAACAGGCACCTTTTAGTTATTTGCATTTTCCCTCCTTGCTCTCACAATTTTTCTTCCTTCTTCCCTAAATGAATATAAATATGAGACATTAACAGCTCCTTTGAGCTGTCACTTGAGCCTTTCACTGGAACTGTCACCAACAACACCATGATGTGTCATAATGCATTCATCTCATAGTCAAACTGACCCTTCATTAGGTAAACACTAACAAAGCAATTTTTCATTATGGATTCCCTACCTAATCCACTTTGCTTTGCTTTACACACAAACACACATCATATTTTTTGTGTGTGGAGGCTGTGATTGAGGCCAATGGCAATTATATTGAATAAATTTACTCTTTAGTATTTCAAGATATTTTTGTGTAATTTTGTTAAATATATCTTTTAAAATGAGTTGTCAGTGTTATATTCATTTTTGCATAATTCAGGTGACAATTTATCCATCGCACCCTGTATATATAATATATATATCAGTGCCAGATTTACCAATAGGCTTAACAGGTTAAAGCCTAGAGCTTCAAAATCTAGGGGGCCTCCAGCCAAAGTATAAAATATTTTTGACATTGTCATATGCCTTTCTTACACATGCTGTCATAATTCATTGTAGACTTTCAGTAATTTTAAACATCCGTCATCATCCTCCGTTTTACTCAAATTGTTTAATTTAACACTCTTCCGTTTTTCTCTGCTTGTAGGAATGGGTGATTTAGAGGGGGTCTCACAAGTGTAATAGTCTAGGGCCTCTCTTTATCCAAATCTGGCCTTAATAAATATATATATATATATATATATATATATATATAGTTTATGCAAACTTAGGTAATCCGTATGGGTAGACCCGAGGAGGATGATATCCGGAGAGCTCAACGTAAAATTCAGAGCAGATATGTTTGAATAAAAACAGACCACGTTAAGGTTCCATGTAATAAATTATTTCACCATAACCCCTTTAACAGGGCTCTGGATCATCAGACGTTACTTCCAAAAATTGAAATGAAAAACGAAAAGAAATGCACACATTTTTGACGGACCTCATCAAGTATACGTAAAATTAACGAAGTGAGGAAGTGAGGTGGGAAAGAGGATATGAATGTGTCATATGTATCATTTCAAATTCTTATTTTTAATTTTGAACTCCAATGTGTCGGCTAGATGTTGTTCGAATTTATTGTGTCTAGTCTCAAGATATAGATGGCTAAGGAGTGGAGGGGTGGAGACCGACTTTAAAGGAAGAAGCTACACTACTTTCATGAGGAGAGCTTTTCTTTCAATGAGGTCCGTCAAAAATGTGTGCATTTCTTTTCATTTTTCATTTTTCATTTCAATTTTTGGAAGTAAAGTCTGATGATCCAGAGCCCTGTTAAAGGGGTTATGGTGAAATAATTTATTACATGGAACCTTAACGTGGTCTGTTTTTATTCAAACAAATATATATATATATATATATATATATATATATATATATATATATATATATATATATATACATATATATATATATATATAAGGAAAATTAGTGATAAAGTAGAAAAATCTTTGTGTGACATGTATCATCCTTTAGAATTTCAATGGGTTAAACAGATGCATATGTTGATGTAACTGCACATATACACAAAGTTGAAAGAATACTGGGATTTGAAACTTTTAAATTTTATTTTATTTTTTTTTTTTGTGTTAGGGTATATAGTCTAGTCAATTAAATTTATTTGTTTGTTTGTTTGTTTGGGTTTTATGGCATATCAACCACTGTGGGTTATTTAATGCCAAATCCAGTTTATATGAATTTTAAATGCCTATTTTGTATGGAATAAAAAATGTATAGCTGGCAACATTATTCCTTTACAAAAAAACGTATAGCTGGCAACATTAGTTTTTTTACCAAAAAAAACGTATAGCTGGCAACACTACTTTTTCACAAAAAAACGTATAGCAGGCAATGTATAGCTGGCAACATTACTCTTTTACAAAAAAAACGTATAGCTGGCAACATTACTTTTTTACAAAAAAACTTAGAGCTGGCAACATTATTGTTTCAAAAACTTAGAGCTGGCAACATTATTTTTCTGAAAACATTATCTGAGACCTTGCTGTTGGATGCAGTTTATCGTCATACCCAGATGTAGTTTACCGTCAATTAAATTTAGTTTCTTTTTCTTTTTGTTTATATTTTTATCACTTTTGTTATTAAGTATTGCACCTCATGATAATAGAAGATGTGCAAAGAAAATTGAAATATTGTGAGGACCTCGATGCAAATTCATTGTGGTTGATCTCCCAATTAAAGCTCTTTCTAAACACTTTTGTTTTAGTAAATTGCATTCCCTTTTAATTAAAGTAGCATTTTTTTTCAATCAAAATTACATTAGTTGATCATAATAATGAGTCTGACAATAATTTTGATTTAAAAAAGGGTATTTTGATTAAAAGAGAACACAATTTATTAAGACAAAAGTATACAAGAAATGCTAATTAGGTTAAAAACAAATTTCAAACTTGTTCTAAGCTAAAAAACATTATCACTTATTGACATTTAAAGTTTTAAATTCATTATAACACGATACAATTAAACTTAAATTCTTTTATTTTATTCTTTTATAATTTTTCCATAATAGAACAATTCTGCAAAGAAAAAAATCACTTTAGGAAAATAAACTTGGTAGATTCACCAAATGTCATTCAATATATATATATATATATACACACACACACCTATGAACCTAAAGATCCAGGCAAACCTACCTAGGTTTCACCTATGCAGATCATCAGGGTACACTGATTTGCTTTACTTAGTATATAGAGCACTTTATTTAGTTACTTTTACTTTACTCATGTTGGAGGTTTTTTTCTTTGGTCTCTGAACTTGGATTCTGGACAATTGTTTTTGCCTCAATTTCATGTTCTTAGTTGTTTCTTTTTTTATCCCTTAATTTTCCTTGTGCATTGGTTTGTTCATTTACAAGTCCAAACCCCTAAGGTTTTTCCAGACAAGTATAATTACTTATATTTATAATATTATTATTATTATTATTATTATTATTATATATATATATATATATATATATATATAATTATTTATTTGAAAATTATAACATAAATATGTTATAAAATATATATATATATATATATATATATATATATATGGGCAGCAAAAAATCACTTTAGGAAAATAAACTTAGTATATTCACTGAGTATCATACAATTCAATATATATGTATGTGTGTATATGGGCATATGGTATATACCTTTCTTTTAAACATGTTTCATTGAATATGACAGACAAGGAAAATTTTATGAATTTTTTTTATTTACTTTATCCAGTATTATTACATGTTTTTGTTTATTGTGAGTAAGGGAGTGCAAAAATTGTCCATTATCCTAATCGCTTTCAGCCACTTCTTTAGCCATTTTCAAGGTGTTAATTTTAATACACCATTTTTGATGTAGAATTAGGTGATATTTATACTGGGAGTCTCTCTTGTAGCAAAAGGTTTTAAGTAATGTGATTTATATAAAATGTTAGTGTTTATATATCCCATGATGATAGTATGACTCAGAGTTTCATGCACTAGGCAATCATCAGGTATAAATAAAGTAAGTTTATTTATATAAACTATATATTAATATATACTTAATACCTCTTTAATATTGCATTGAACATTGTTTTATTTACACCAAAGATGAGGTGGTATCAAAAGCTTCTCAAATGTGGCCAAAAATGTACACCATTTTTCAGTTAATAATGTTTCATATGTCTAAATTTGGACACTCTCACCCTAGAAATAGGACCTTGAGGAGCATGCACTGTGATCCATCAGAAGACTTTGCAACAATCTGGAGCAGGTTCATGAGGCTCCCCTGCCAGACATGTAGAAGTTTGTTCCACTCATGTTTAGCAATGGTCTCCATGCATGAGTCTATGAATTTTCCACATTTTTAGTATTTTACTGGTTATTGGTTACAATGGACACTAATTATCTTGAAACAGTCATCAATTGGCCTAGAGATGTATGTACCACTTAAAACCTGTGTTCACCAGTAGATTTGCCAAACTCCACATGAAATTTCATGCAGCTATATTGCTGAAATTTCAATGCAAACCTCTATATAATAATTGAACATGATTAAGACAAAGATTATCTGGAGACAGACCATCATAATGAATACAGTACAGGAATTTTCTGATACGACCTTGCATATTTATATGCATTTGAAGGGATAAGAATTACAATCTTACTTTGAAAACTCCAACATGAATAACCAGGTATATTGCTTTAGAACCACACTTTTTTAAAACAAAACGTTGATGGTTATTTATTTATCTAGTCTGCATTTTGAACTTAAAAAAATATTCTCATTTCTACCGTGATTAACACTTAAATATTGAGAAAAGTTTGCATGAAAGTGCAGGCCAAGCAAGTAAAAAAAAAAAAAAAAATTGGAGAATTTTATTTTAAAGGCTAGCTTTTATGCTTACTTTCACTTTAATTCTGTACAAAAATTATTTTTTTAACTCTTTCAAATCATAAAGGAGAAATAAAAAGAAATATTAGGTTTCTAATATAATATCTTCTAACTGTTTGATACTGTTTAAAACATTCCATGCACAACGGAATTGTACGTTCTTTGCACCAATTTCTTACTACTTTTTGCTGCCCTACTCTTTGACAAGTATGCATGCAAACATAGCACTGTGTCTGGCTTGTTCTTCTAGATTTATCTGTAGGCAAATGCTTCAGGAAATGATAGGAAATAAGTGACTGATCACAAAGTTGATTTGCTTGATACATTGCAACTCTTGTAAGTTCAAATAGTAACCTGATGAATCCACAATTTGATAATTAGTCATTTAGACTTGAATTATGAATGAATGATGCCTGTATCATTGGAAAAAGATTAAATCATCAATTGATGATATCTTGTGATCACCAATGAAACATAAATTTATGATGGCTGCCATTAAGGATTCATCATAGGAAGAAGTGAATGATAGTCACGACATATGTAGGTGACAAGAATAGTAATAATGATGGCTTAGTAAAGGTGCCAAGTGGTATAATGGTCATAAAATAGAACCAGTAACTAAGTTTGAATTTCATTTGAGGTTATTTTCTTTTTATTTTGCACTAATTTTAATAGTAAAATTATCAATTTATGTGCCAGAAATATTTGGAATTCTATTATTATTACTGTTATTTGAAAGTCATAAAATCTTAAAAGTTTTTCTGGGTTTATTGATTTGTTTTTACAGCTTATCAACCCCTTGTAGATTATTTAAAGCTGAAATATATTTTAGATCGTAAGAATTTTTTTTTGTGAGTGAATATTGCATGAACAATTTTTTGAGACACACAATGATTTTTACAGATACAAATCCTGCTATTTACCCATAGCTGAGAGGAGAAGATGGATTCATACCTTTCCCAAGGGTATTTGTACGCAAGTAAATGTAACAAACCTGACTGGAATTTGAACTCTGATTTCTCATTCTGAGCCACTATCTGTTATCCCACTTTCACTTTCTTAGGAAATTAGAATCCTTAAATCAACTGCTACAGCTTATTGTAATATTGATAGGAGTTTCCTTCCAAACCTTTTGTTTTTGGTAGTGTGGAAAGTTAATATTCTTATTAAATCATAATTTTCTCTCTTAGTTACATTTGCTACGCATTTTTGTTGCTGTTAGAAGTTTTCAAGTGATGTAGGTTTTGTTATTTGGTAAATTTTCTTGTGATTTTTAGTTTTATATTTTATCAATACTCTGGTTCTGTTTAAAGCAGTTATAAGGTTTTAACTGGTTTCATCAAGTATTTTCTTGTCCACACATAGCTCAAAATTCATTTCAGGGATGTGTGGTTACTGAGATGGTTATCAGCAGAGAAAGTGGAATTATTGAGTCACGTTCAAAATCCAGCCTGTTACAATCTGTTCACTTTATTACTGATATTAATGGTTATGGTGAAATTAATCTTTACCATACAGTAAACATTTGGCATTCATTAAGTGAACAGTTTCTAAAAACATTTTTTTTTCAGGAGATTCATCTTATGCCCACTAACTGTCATAGCACTTTCTAATATTGTTCTCAAACGAGAACTAGACAATATCCCTAGACTTGAGCAGGGGAATGAGAACAGTTTACCTCCATTGAATAAATGAAGAGTTCAATTCAGAATTTTCTGTAGGTTACCTAGACTGATATACACCTGAGGAAGGTCTGAGGGCACAACAGCCGAAAAGGTTGTAATAACAACAAAGATGAGGACAATAGTTTGGATATAAATAGTGTAAATAATTATAATTTGGTTTTACACAAACAAAATATATTAGCTTCAGTGCACTGCAAAATAATGACTTTCTGGGATGAAGAGTTATAATTTACATTTAGACTAATATCTTCATCCTTCTTGTTCATATAACACTTTTACCTTTGTACTCTCTGGCCTTTTCAGGTGCTTGTTAATCCCAATAAACTTCAGAGAATTTTTAAATGAACCCTTTTATTTACTCTACTAGGGTTTATTGTTCTCATTCTGCTTTCCATGTCTAGGGATATCTCATCTTATTTAGTATATAGTGCAGATTTAGACTCAGTGGAAACAGGATGTGTAATAACTGAGCAGTACTAAATAAGAAAATATGAAAAGTCCAAAGATAACTTTCTTTTCACCAGAATCTATATTATATATTTATAAATCTATCATTTGTCCTTGCTTTGAATATTGCTGCCAAATCTGGTCTGATGCTTCTGCTATATATTTAGAGATTCTTGATAAAATCCAAAGAATCTGCAATGCTGTTGAACCTGATCTGCCATATTGGCTTCAGTTACTTTCCCATCATAATATAGCTTCCCTGTGTATTTTCCATAAGTACTTTAATGATAATTGTCCTGATGAACTTTCCTCTATGATTCCTAGACTTGATGTATTAAAGTGCAATACTAGATTGGTCTCAAGGCTTCATTTTACAATTGAAATGGCTAGATGTAATGAACTATAAGTTCTATGCTAACACTTTCTTCTATTACACTTCTTGCATGTGGAACTCTCTTCTGGCTTCTTGCTTCCCAGTTAATTTTGATCGTTAAAAATTTAAATGCAATGTCAATCGTTAACTTCTGTCTTCTTAATTCTTGTTCTTTACTGTTCTCTCTCTAGTATTTTTTTCTCATATTTTCTCACACTCAGTAACTCCTTGCTTCCTAGTGGATTTATTGCCTTGCTTCGGACGAAAGGATTAAAAAAAAAAAGAAATTGTTCAAAATTCCCTGGAGGTTATCTGGATCAGCAAGCACCTGATGAAAACCGGGGTGGGTGGGTGGCTACAACGGCTGAGTTGTTGTGATAACAACAACAAATATGAGATCAATGATCTGAATGTAAATAATATAAGTATAAAAAAAAAAAAGTATTTCTTTTCTTATATGAAGTCCTTAACTAGAGATAATAATGTTTTCTTTTTCACATTCTGAATAAAGAAATTTATTGGAAGTGCTAGAGTGAGTAACAAGGTTGAGTGACCTGGTCTGATTTCAAGAAATGAAAGGTTGCAAAATTGCACCATAAAAGGGAAATTTCTATATAAAAATAACATGATTTGACTTTTATGCAAGAATGACATTTGCTTTTTTGAAGTGTGGCAAGAGTCTGAACAGAAAGGAAAAAGAATTCTTTCAGTCTTCTGGTAATTGCTAAATCACGTGCTTATGTCTTCCTTACCAAACCCTGACCGGTAATCAAAGGAATGAGGTGTTTGGCAGACTAACAGAATTGGAAAAACAATTTCATGGTCAAATTCTTCCCCACGGAAAACTGATTTAGTGACACTACTACTGAATTAGTTATTTGGAATTAGATTACATTTAAGTGAGACTCTGTCTAGAATCTTGATGCTAACATTGCTACCTTTTAAGATTCATGGATCTTAAAAGTGCATAAAAAGTACTTACCTATGAAAAAAAAAATGCATGGAAAGTACTTATCTTCAAAAATAAACTTGCTTGAAGCTGAGTCATATGCCTCAAGGATGTGAAATTTTTATACTATTAAAGCATAATATTAACCATATATTTTCAGGTTGTGCCACAGTGTTGTTTATTTTTTTTTCCTTTTATGTGTCATGTCTCTTCAGAAGCTTAGCGATCATGGCTCTCCATAACTTCCTCTTATAACATTAAGCAGTATTTGTCACCTGTTCAGGTTTTGCAATCCATTCACACAATCTCATTCAGTATTTTAATTGATGTTTCTTGCCTTCATTATCTCCTGTGAGTATCAAATTTACCAAGCCTCCTTTCCTCATTATGTATTCCAGAAATTTCGATTGTGTTTTTTCTGTTCTTTTTCTTCCTATTTTCTTGAAAACTTCCTCATTATTCACATGTTCCATCTGTGGTATTCTCAGCATCCTTCTGTAGAAGCATATCTTTGTTGCCTCAAGTTTCTTCATCAGTGAGGAAATTGATCTAAATTCATTGCTATATATGTGGATTAATATTACATAGCAGTTCAGCATTCTTTGTTTCAAAATTTTCCTTTTTTTTAATCCTTTGCATAGCATTTAGAATGCATTTTTGTCTATTCCAATAAGCCTTCAGCTTTTTGTGTTGTATTTTTCATTATTTAAAAAAAAAACACTTCTCTTCTAGATCTCTTTTTTACCTCTATACTTGATTCTTGTCGTATTATTGGCAACTCTGATCATGTGGTAATGTCTGTAAACATCTGCTTCCACTCCTCTAGCAGCCAAGAACCTTCTACCAACAGAATATTTTTCTTTTAACAATTTATCAGCTTGGGACTCATTCCATGATTTCCTTTATGACATCCCTTGGAATGAAGTTTTTAATCATTTTGCTCAAAAATGCTTGTCTGAGTTATCTTCCTGGGTGAAAGCCAGCATTGATTCTTTCATTCCAACAAAGAAATACCAAGTTAAACTGCATTTATCTCCTTTGTTCTCACCTGCGTGCTCAGCTGCTATAACCCACAGGAATCACTTCTTCCAGCTGTATCAGAGCTACATGTCTGATTGCAGCAGATGTCTCTTTGTCTCTGTTTGTAACTAGTGCAAGCATGTCCTCAATGAAGCAAAATTACTGTTTGCTGAGAGAATGAAACAACGTATAACATCTTGCAAGTTCGGTTCTAGAGATTATTGGCGGCTTTGCAAGAGTGTGCTGCATAAAAGCAAATCCTCAAATCCCTCCTTTATTCAATCAATTCAATGCCCTGACATCTATAGCAGGTAAGGTTGAATGCTTTGCTTCTAACTCAGCACTCATCTGGAGTACCCACACCTGATTTTACCTCTAGAACTGAGGCTGTACTGCATGATATGTGCATAACCCTGTCACTGGTCTCAGACAATATTTCTAAATTAGACTCCCATAAGGCAAGTGGTGGTGACAGGGTACCAGCTGTCATCCCAAAGGAATGTGCTCATGAGCTGGCTACAATTCTCTCAAAAATAATTCTTAAAAACAAATGTAAAGTTTAGTAATTTCATGAATCTGATATGTTTGTTCAGTTTTAAGTGGATGAACCTTTGATCACTGATAAATTTTTGAATGCTTAAAAATATGGGCCATTAAGATTTTCTTTTCAGTGTAGGCAAACAAAGCATAACTTACGATTTTTCTGATTTGATAGCTCATTTTATAACACTGTTACTTTTGAATAATATATATACTGTTGTGGAGTAGCTGAACACCCCCACAAGATGGACTGGTCTAAGATTATTTAAACAGCACTATTACTGAGTGAGAGGAGTTAACAATTAACAGTTTATTATATTAGTCTGTTTTCTCAACTGTATACTATTATTATTATCCAGAATAAACTACTTGTTATTTTCTATGTGTGGCTACCTTCTCCTGTTTACAACACAACATAAACCAAAATTGTGGATAAATTGTCCCAAAGTTCATGTATTGTTCTGTTTTTGTTCAAGTACTTTCCACTGTCTCAATCATTATCAAGAATTATGAGTTGATATGATAAACCAGATGTTGTTGGCTATACACTGACATCTTTTGGAATGCTAGAATTCAATTTAATTCAAATACACGTGTATCATATAAGTGAAAACAGATAATGAACTTTGGACAGTTTATCCATCATTTTCATTCCAGTATTAAAGCATTCATAAATTAAAATAAAAAATGAAACTGACAAAACCTTTTGGTTGAATTTGACAAAACTTCTTTTAATAAATTCTGGCTGCTTTAGATATACATTGTATGTTGATAGAGAGAAACAAAGTGGTATATATTTATATTGAACATTTTAAAAAAAATGGTTTCCCATAATCTGAATCTTCACATAATCTCAGACAGCTCTCCAAACTACTTATCAATTCAATAATCCTTTCAAATATTGACTGCTTTCAGTGAGCTTTATCATCATTATCAGTATTTTCTGAATTGTTGTTTTTCTTAAGTTATAATCTGAATTTTCACACACACACACACACACAAAAAAAAAAAAGAAAGAGGGGCTGAAAACTCTTGACTTAACCCATTTCTCAGAATCTGACAAAACTTCAGAATTTTTATAATCTCTTCAATATTGGGCTGAGATCTTTTCAATTTTACCCACCTCTGTGTCTGTACATATGCTTGCACTCGTGTGCGTGTGCGTGTGTGTGTGTGTGCTGATATGGATTCTACTATCTTAAGAACAGGTCCCTCAATCTCATTGTGTTTTACTTTAAGATTTTTTTTCATGACAATGTCTACTTTGTGCTCCTACCATTTATTTACATTTTAAAACACAGGTTATTTTCACAATCCTCATTGTATTGCTATTTCTACCTATAATGTCTGCTTGTATATTCCCTTTCATCCAGCCTGCTGCACTCACTTATGACATGGTTTTTACAAAGACAAGACTTCATTTCACAAAAACAAGACTTCATTTTTCAATTTCTTCTATTTTTCCTTAAGATAACTCTGATGCATTTGTTCTGCATTGATAATAATATGGTTTCGTTTCTTTCTTCAGATCTCCTCTGTGCAACCATGTCAGAGTCCAGTGTACCAGTTTATTTGTTTGTTTGTTTTTTAATTCTTCATAGTTTTTCTTTACTTTTTGAATTTTTCACATAATTCTTTCTTTGCTTTGTTACTGATGAAGGGATATAAGATTATATACATATATAAGTACATATATGAATATATAAATATATAAATTTGAAAAACCAAAAGATTAGTTATTACTTA
Organism: Acanthosepion lycidas; assembly: GCA_963932145.1. NCBI lineage: Eukaryota > Metazoa > Mollusca > Cephalopoda > Sepiida > Sepiidae > Acanthosepion > Acanthosepion lycidas. The sequence goes on from OZ010583.1 coordinate 51,648,717, forward strand.
GTTGATAATCAGCATTGATATGAATTTTAAAAAAAAACATCAATCAATGCTTTCTTGTTGGCTGTTCAAATATTTATTATGTACAAGTTTGTTTTTAGTTTGAATTTGATGCTCTATTCTGAACACTGTGTTATTTTCTCTATTACTTTCTCAAATTTTTTTATGTTTTCTGCTGAATATTGGCTTGAATATGAGATCAGAAATTCGTTTTTTTGGATTGTCTTGCTTAATCCTCAAAATTCTAAAAACATAAACCAAGTAAAATTCAATGAAATTTTGAAATTGATTCATTCATTTTTTTTACAGCTTATCAGCCATTTGCAGTTTAGTTTAAGGCCAACATTATTGAGTCCTCAATTTACCATAAACTTATCAAGGAAATTATCTTAGATTAAACATTCTCAATCTCACTTTTTCTTGGCACAATGTTTCAGATAAATGGTTGAGAAAAACACTATTTTATTTCACATTTAACATTTTCTAGAAAATTCCAACCATGTCGTTAGAAATTCTTTTTTTCAACAGTTATTAATTTTTTACTAGTACTTCTTTTATTAGTTCACTAAATTTATTGCAACTTCCAAATAATTTTAAATTTGAATTAAATTAAAAAACATAATAGAAATGTATGTTAACAACAAAAAATATGCACAAAGAGAACAATCCTAAATTGTCTTAACAAATAATTACAGAATGATAATTTTGGACTTGCAATAAAAAAAAACTGAAATTATGAATGATTACCTGTGAAATATTTCTAATTGAGAATGTTTCATCCAAGAAATTCAAAATATATTACTTCAGTATGCAAACAAAGATAGTAGTGTGTCAGGCATTCAAGAAAAATAATGGGAGGCTATATCACCCGATTTAAATTTATTTTGGGCAATTCATTTTTGTAGCATGATCAGAGAATTGATTGATTTCTTATCAGCCATTTGTAGGTTATTTAAAGCCAGAAAATATTTTTTGTTTGTAAGAATTTTTTTTTTTTTTAGATAATAATGGTTTAGTGATAAAAGTCTTACTAATTAACCCATAGTTAGGAAGAGAAGAGGTAAATTAATGTACAAGGGCATTTGCATGTAAGTGAATATAACAAACACAAAATGGAACTGGGATTTGACTCTCCAATTAACAATTCTGAGCCATTATCCATTACCCCACCTGCACATCCAAGCTTACAGCACCTGATATTACCAAGTGGTCACCCATCTAGTTACTGACCAGTCTTGATGTTGCTTAACTGGTTATTGTACAGGAACTGGTGTTTCAGCATGATGTAACTGTAAGCCTCTCAAAATTAAGAATGACCACTGCATCCAAGTAAGAATACCAGATGGGGTTATTGAAAACAAGGAAAATAAAATCGATTATATACATTGCTATTCTAACAGACTATTGGTAAAAAAAAATAAACAAAATTAAGACCAAAAATATAAGGCAGTCTCACATGAATTGGAATGATTTCCATTATAACTTATTCTTCAGAAGAGAAATGATCCTCAATAACATTTTCCTGTTGGCAATTATATCCTTGTCAAATTTGTATAAAACAAAACAGAACTGATAAGAGAGCCAGTTATCTACTCTCTGTATCTTCTATGTAACATGTACAGGATCATGGCTCTCTACAACATTTTTTCTTTGTTGCTCTTAGTAATATTTGTCATTTTACTATGCCCACACACTCTCTATTCTGCCATCCATTTACACCTGTTCTTTAAGTAGGTTTCTTGCTGTTGACCTCTGACACTCTTCATTATGCCCTTTCAGTGTCAGATTTTCCAATCTCTCTTTGTGTCCTAGAAATTTCAACTTTCTCTTTCTACAATGGTCAGCTGAAAAGTTTATAGTCTAACCAAGATATTTTCATGGAATGTAACTGGGGTTTATTTTTCAACATAGTCCCCTTTGCAGTCCACACACTTCTCCCATTAGTGTTGCAATGCTTGGGTCTCTTTGGTGAAGAAGCTTTCATTCTGTCGGTCAAAAAAGTAATAAAAAGTAATCAACAGCAAATATGACATCATCATCACTGTGATACTGGTTCCAAATGTTTTTTTCATGTTTTTTGTTTGTTTTAAGCATTTCACCCCAAGCAAAGCGGGATTGCCACTTGCATGCAAGGGGTTACACAGAATGAGAACAAGAGTAAAGAGGGGTGTTTGAGGAAAGGATATAGAGAAGGACGGGGATCAGGATCAAGGCATCAGAAGATGTCAATTGACATTATATTTGAAGATTATAGTTATCAGGGAAGCAAGTAGGAGGAAGGGAGTTCCACTGATGGAAAGTGCTAGAGAAGAAGCTGTTGGAGTAGAAGAGGTGGTTACATTTAACTGTTTCAACATTGAGAGGATGGGCCGATGAATTCATGCAGATGGTGCACCAGTGAAAGTAGTTTGTCAGAGCAGTTGCCATGAAAATATTTGTAGAGAGAAAGGGAAGCCATATTATGTCTGTGAGAAAGTGATTGTAAATGAGATGCCAGATCAGGACCTATCACATTGCATATCTGTCTCTGTATTTTGTCTAGGACCTCAAGATGAACAGTGAGGGTACCAGACCATATATGTTACAGGATATATGATAATAACATTGGCTATTTGATTTATAATCCTATCCCTGTCATCCATCACCACATGGTGAACACAATGTTTTCCTTGTTGGTGGTGATTGCAGAATGTCCAGAACTTGAGTAATTTTCAAGACTCTCTTTTCCCTCCTAAATTCAGCTATGTACTTTTGCAATTGATAAAACTGGAGCATCATCTCCTAATGTAGCAACCATGTCAGTATGAATATCCTTGAGGCTTAATCCCTGATAACACCACAATGCCAAATTTTGTTCATTTTCAAGAGAAGTCATGACTAATTTGAAGAGTCAGATGTCAGTTTACCTTGAAGGAAACCATGCAGTTATTAAGAAAAGCTGAAATTAATTCATGCAAGGTTTCACAGTTCTAGCATCACTCCTTCATGGTCAGCCTATGAACTTTTCAGCCCACTCTCATAAGCATAATTGCCTTTTGGTTTCTATTTTCCTTAAAATTTCCCTATTTCTTACATGCCCAATCTATGATATTCTCAGCATCCTTTTCTAGAACCATATCTCTCTTGCCTCTTTACCTGTAAAGAAATTGTCCAGCATTCACTGCCATATAGGACTGATATTACATAGCTCCCTTTTCTTTGTTTCTAATGAAATTAACTCCCTTGAACTTTTATTAAATCATAAATATAAAACGGAAAAAAAAGGGCATTCAGTTTATTATTCAATGACAATATAAAACCAGTTAAATATTTTATATCTGAAATAATTATTATGAAAAGCACCCTTGAGATTGAACCTTAACACTTGGTATGTCTAGTTCATTGTTTTAACCACTGTGCTTTCAAATAGGGGAAATGTATATCTAACTATATAAAATAATCTCATCTTCTTAGCCTATTAGTTATTATTTATTTTAATTGAAATTAAAATCAAGTTGGACAGTAGAGAACTGAATAGAAATAAATATTAGGTTGGTGCAAAAATAATATCGTTTTTGACGTATTTTTTAACGTCAAAAAACGATATTATTTTTGCCCTAACCTAATACAAAGCAAGTCATGAATTACAAAGTAGTAATCATGTATCGGTGAAGCATATTGATCTATTGAATGAAGATGATATCAGTAACTGGACATGCAATAGGAAATGACCATCATCTTTAAAGTAATAAGTCTGCAATGAAACCAAAACTGTTTACAGACGAAATTGGTTTGAGAAACTTGATTATTAAAATATCAGTATTGAAATCCTATTAAACTCAAATTTTTACTTTGTGTCTTTCACAGTCATGGGCTGTTTTCAAGTTTCAAGGATATGTCTTGTAAGATAATATCCTTAAATTTTTTTCTTTTTCTCCTTATAAACATATATCTGTATCTAGGTATCAATTAAATAATATCTTTGCCCCTATTTAGAACAGAAGATTTATCTTTACAAGTTACCTTTGTTTCTCCCCACACTATTATTCCACCATTATATATAAACTTGTAAATATTTTGTAAGTCTCCATTGGGACATAGTTTGACCTTCTTCTTCTTGTGTCCCCTCAGGATGGAGGCCATCATGGCTCTCCACAATTTCCTCTCTTTTTTAGCTCTTAATCAATTTGGTCTTTTGCTATTTCTCCTGAACACTGTTCCACCTTCCATTTAGTAAAGCTCACTAAGTATGTTCTGTAAGTATCATATTTTCCAAGCCCTCTTTCCTCGTTATGACCCCTATTCTTGATGTTAAGTATAAGTTTCCTTTTTGTTTCCATTTTTTAGAGAACTTTTTTATTGCTCACATATTTGGTCCATGGTATCCTCAACATCCTTCTGTAAAACTAAATTTCTGTTGCTTCAAGTCTCTTCATCTCTGACAAGATTGTCCAGCATTCACTGCCATATAGGAAAATATATAAAACATGACAGATTTGATTATAATAGGAACTACAAATAAACTGCTACAAACATGAAGATGGGGGAATTGCCCATAAATGTTTTTACTATTGTTAACCCAACACAAGGCCAAAGTACCACTCAAGCTAGAGGGTTGCTAAATGGAGATGTTCTAAGGGTGTACAAAGAAAGAGCAAGTTTTGCATATTATGAAGATATGTAACACTTGACCTTCAGTTTGAAGAGGTTAAGATTGTAATGATCAAGGAAGCATCCTCTCAGGTGTTTATTCCAAATTACAAGAGTTCCACTCAAGCAGCTTCTTCCCATGAGCCTCTGCCTTGTGAAACTGACTCCCAAGAGGTTGCTTCATCAATCACTACAATCTTAACCTGTTTAAGTCTAAGATTAAGTTTTCTTCTACATATCTTCACATAAGCTGTGCCTCTTACTCTGTAGGTTTCTATCTCAAGTGGCCCTTGAACCTTGAACAATATTGTGAAAACAAAAAAAAAACTTCATCTTTACCAATGGAATATGAAGGGAATGAGGATGAATTGATTCAAACTACTTTGTATGGTAGGTCCTAGCTGTGATGGTCTGAACTGGTGGAACCAAATGATGTAATTGACATCTGTCATGAAAACAGTGATAAAGTAGCAAGAAGCTTTCAGAGTGGCTGAAGGGTGGAAAACAGTTCATTACCCATAAGGCGACACAAACACTTGATCAAGGCTAGAAAGCAAGGATTGGGGAGCTCTGTCCCAGATGTGGCAGTAATATTTCATCTATGTTGTGTATTTTTCTAATGGTGTATTAGAAACACAACAACAGGCCTATACTAGAAATATTGTATTAAAAGAACTCTTAAATTGCAGTCATCTTTCTACATATAATAAACATTTTAAGATATTTTTAAACGTATATATTTAAAATTTCATTGTGTTTGCTTTTGCATAAATACTCTTTGGTAAAGGTGTGGATCCATCAGCTACGGGTTAAATAGTAAGGTAGACTGGGATTTCTAGCTTTGATTGGCAACCAATCTGCATTAAAACTGTTTGAGTGTAGGAGCTTGTAATTCTACTCTATAACATGGCTATGGAAACCACAGAAACAACACTGAGGGTAGTGATGCTATATTCCACAGGGAGTCTACAAGGTTAACAAACAAACAAATATATTAAAAATTTGATTTATATAAGTGTTTTTATTGATAGCATGAGTACCAAGTATAGGATAAACTATTTTAATTTTATTATTAACCCTGTACACACCCTTGTTGAGTATATTACCATGACCTTACCATGCTAGTTTTTGCTACTGTGGTTTCTATAGCAAGTAGTTTCTTATGGGGTGGAGTTGCTAGCCCCTCACCAAACTGGTTTTGAATTGAGAAATTCTCCCCTGAGAATGATTTTCATCCAAAGCTAAGAAACTCCATCTACCCTGTATTAACCCATAACTGTTGGGAGAAGAGATAAATCCATGCCTTTCCAAGGATATTTATGTGAAAGTTCACATAGCAGCCTTGGCTGGAATTTGAACTTGACAAGTCAGCCATACTTTCCATGCAGATAATCACTTTGCTATGTGAACTTTCAATTTTACTTTTAAGTATTCAACAAGTACCAAATATAAACAAGAGCATGCAGAGTAAGATGAAGATTTTGATACTGCAAAAGTAGTTTCTCTTGTTGCACCTCCAAAGATTAAACATATTTCCCCATGCACTGATGTAGTCAAGGTATAAAGCATTAGTTAACTTAAAAAATTTAAATGCACTAATGTAAACAATGCACATAGTTTCAGTAAAATATCAAAATCAGAATTAAAGATTCAATGTTGACCAATCAAATGGAAGATCAAAAATCTAAAATTTTGTTCCAGTTGAGCCTATCTCTACTGGTATAAGCTGAGGAGAATCAGCATTTAAACAGATGTCAGTATTGTGACAGATGAGAAGCAACCACATTGATGGACTCGGACTGAAACATTGGCACAATAAAATTCCACTCACTATTCCTGGATGAGGAATTTGACATGTGAACTAACACTCCACCAATTGATTTTTTTTGTAAGTACGCACTTTACATATTAAAACCAAATACGCTTCCGAAAAGCTTACACATGTGATTTATGGCCAGTGCTTGCCATTCCTACAATGAACTAATTGCTCCAACAGAGACTCATACTTTTTCTTTCCACAGTGCCTCTGTTCTGCCTAATAAATAGTTATTGTTTGTTCTATAAATCCATGTTTTGTGTTTATTCATGTGTCTATAGTTAAAAGCATTGCTATCTTAGGGCCAACTAAACAAATTGTAGCTATCACACTCTCTACACTCTCGCATGATCCTTGCTGATCATCATTTCATTTTTTTGTTTTCTTCCTATTTACATTTCAGTTCCCTCTGATAATTTCATGCGACTTTCTCTGAGATTAGGTATTTGCTGTAAAACTTATCTATTTCTTTTTTGGAGCTTTCTGATTTGGATGCATATTCCACTCTAGTTAACATAATTGCATGGCTTCCCTTTCAGTTTTACCAGAACTCTGTCTGACACCTGCCAGTGTCCAAAAATGTGCTATCTCTTGTCTTTATCTCATATTACCCAGCTCCTCTTTCATTATTCTCTCCTTCTGCACATATTATTATGTAACTGTTGCTAAAAACTTTATTTCATTTCACATACTCCCAGAAAGTTAATATTCAGTCTTTCTGTTTTAAATTTTCCAATTTTAAAAATTTGTTCTTCATCTTTATTTTCTGTGTTCAAGTTGTGAATTTATCTTTGTGACAGTCACTAATAACAGTCAGGTGACACTTGCTATATGTATCTCTCCTGACCCAACTAACCCCCTTTATGTCATTGTCAGATATTTGAGAGTTGGGAATTGCCAAGGTGGTTCTGAGGAGAGATAGTGGAGTAGTCTCTCATTGCCTTCTCCATGTTGACTTTATTGAGGCACTAGTTTTGGTTAGCTGGCTGTTGATTCTTTGATTTCATCTGCCTTTTGATAGTTTTATATTTCTTCTTACTGAATTGCCAAATACCTTCCTTGGTCACACTGAAGTGGAGAGGAACTGGCGTCATCATCAAAAACCTCTTTAAAATAATTGCAAAATTACTTAAGTATTTCTGTAATTTTTTTGACAACAGTGTAAAGTAGCACAACTTAAAAAAGATTTCAAAGTGAAATAATAAAATTTATCACATAAAACAGAAATAAAAATAAGAATAGCCATGTGATAATACAGAAGCTAAATTGAGAATGATTAAAATAGAAAATGACAAAAAACAGATGTAAAATAATGACAAGATAAAATGTTACAGATGCACTTTGGACATTTAGAAAAGATGTTTTGTTTTATATAAATGCATGAGACAAGAGAGTGCTGAACAGTTCTTGACTGTCAACCCTTTTCCAAGTTTTTGTCAGGTTGAGAAGTTTACATGTAGTCTTTTATGCATGTGTTTATGTATATGACTAAGTATACAAGTGTTGGTTCTTATGCTTATATATGTATTTATTTTCTCTTGTCTTTTAAATTTATCCTTTTCAATTTTAACAATTCCTTTCTGGTTTTTATTTACATCTGATAATCTATTTTTTGACCAGCAGAAACTTTAGCATTTTACTGTTTTTGTGTTTCTTTTGTATGTGTTTTCTCTCAATTTATAATATTTTTTATTTCATTTTACATTTTTGTGTCTAATCCTTACCTGCTCTCTTTCCATAAAAAAGACAAAAACATGATTTTCATTTTCTTCTTTGATTCATTCATTTTTTACTTTTCTCTCTTTCCTTTTTTCCTTCATTATTTTGCTTCTCTATTCTGTAACTTTGTTGGCTTTTTTGCTTTTATTTCTTTTATTCTTCATAGTGTCTGTCTCTGTCTCGTTTCTGTCTCTGTCTCGTTTCTGCCTTTTCTGTCTCGTTTCTGCCTTTTCTGTCTCTTTGTCTTTTCTTTCTCCCTTTTCTGACTTTCTATTGATTTTTTTTTCTCTCTTTTGATTTTTTATTCATAATATTTTTGCTTCTCTGTCTTGACACTTCTCTTATTTTTTTCTTTCTTCTTTTTTCTTTTTTCTTTCTTCTTTTTTCTATCTTTTGTTATTATTTTTCATTCTCTTTTTTTAACTTTCAAGTCTCTCAGATTCGTTTGTCTACATATTCATATATGTTTTTGCATATTTTTTTTACATTATTATTTCAAAATCAGATACTTAATGACAGGTGTAGAGTTGCAGTCTTTTTGGCTTAAAATTTGTTCTATTTTTTTATTATTTTCTTTTTTTCAATATTACTGTGTGCATTAAAGTATTTATTTTTTAATAGAATTTTTTTCTATAGAAATTGATATTTTTGAAAACCATAACAAAAATAAAACTGTCCAAATAAAAACTGTAGCTAAAATACAACTTATAATAAATAAATTATTGACAAAATAAGGCATAAGAATAGAAACAATTCATTGAAAAAAAAAAAACATTCTGAAAACATCATGTGTATTGACTGACACAAGAAAAGTAGATTTTAAAAGAAAAGGAACACAACACAAGCATCTTTAACAGAAAATGAAGCAATACTAAGAATCATACCTTTTTACTTACAGTGCATTCCAAAATTAAAATCAGATTAATAAAATTATAAAGATAATGGTCTGGGAGTTTTTTGTCAAACATATACTTCAAGTTTATGAAAATATAAAAATCTAATTTAATAGAATCTCACTTTTTCATACAATATATGATTAATTAAAATTTTTCAATTTATATGCAACTATTAGGTTGAGTCATAAGTAATTCCTTTTTTTTTTGGTAACCAATTGTAATGATGAATGTATTATCATAAATACTAATCTTACATGGCAGTTAAGAATAAATTTAGAGTACACCAACATACCATAGTTTCTGCATAGCAGCGTACACAGTGGGTGAAAGGAAAAATGTTGTTCTCCAGGCAAGTACAAGGCTGCATACAGAATAACACAGGAAAAATGTTGGAACTTGATTGGTCAATTTCATCCCACCTGCCATATTTACTTGACTTAAATTATTTATCATACAGGATATTTTTCATAGAAATTAAATTCATACTTTCTTCAGTGTTGATTGATTAATTCACAAACAGTTGATGTTGTTTTCTGCAGCAAAATTCATTTGTCAATGAAACTTTCTCACCACCTGCATATAGATGTTTATAATGAATCCCTAAAAATTTCAGTAGGATTCACATCTTGTGATGTGATTATGCAGGCTACCTCATAAATTGATGCATTTTTTAAAGCCTAATTTAGCTATGTATTCAATTATCACAATAACAGTGTAGTCTGAAGCACTGTCAGGTATAAATACCACATTTTGTTTGAATGCCAGTTTTAAGTCATGTCTAAATATTGATCCTTAAGAAATCACGAGTAGAAAAGGTAATTTTGACATCATCAGTATTTCTCTAGAGGCAAGCTAACTTTTGGCCATTGTACGCTCCAGCCTTTATTTCGCTCGCTGGGGTAGACTGTTCTAGTTCCACATGCCATGTCTAATGGATATCAGTTATTCCCCTCTCCAAGTTCTCCACCACCTTAATCAAGTATTGACCCACACTCTTTGGGTCCTGTCACTGGATCTAACTAATGCCTTTATCCATTGTGCCATGTGCCCTTGACGATATCTGTGTATGAATTTCTAGGTATTATAAACCTAATGTCTTCAGCAATCATTTTTTACCAGTGCTTCTATTGCAGTTTTTGCTGTTATCATTTCATGTTTTTTTACCAGAGCTCATATTGCAATTTTTGTTGCTATTATTGCTTTTCTCCTTATAATACCCAGAAATTCATACACAGATGTCCACAAGGGCACATGGCACAGTGGATGAGGGTGTTAGTTAGATCCAGTAACAGGACCCAAAGAGTGTGAGTTCAATACCAGTTTAAGGTGGTAGAGAACTTGGAGAGGGGGATTAACAGGAGATAACTGATAACTGACATCCATTAGACATGGCATGTGGAACTAGAACAGTCTACTCCAACAAGTGAAATAAAGGTTTCAGTTCAACATTCCAATTACCTGAAGAAGGCCAGAGAGTACAACAGCCAAAACATTCAGTATCTGTATATTTCTGAGATGTGGTATTATGTACATTATTTACATTATTCAGACTATTTTCCTCATCTTTGTTGTCATATTTATTACAACGTTTCAGCTGTTGTATGCTCCAGCCTTCTTCAGATGGTTGGAATGTTGAACTGAACCCTTTATTTGGCCCTCATCCTGTCAATATATGTGTGATTTCATTCTGAAGTGTGTTGTTTGTGTACAGAAAGTCAACATCTCCATCAGATTATCTATTGGAATACTGGTCCATTCTTCTAGGGATGAGTCAGAGGCGAATCTATCTCTGACTGCTGAGAGTGCCTCCTCCATAGGTACCTTGGTAAACAAACTCACCATGTCAAAGCTCACCATCTGGTTGGATAGGATGGGAGCATCTTTGATTATTTTCACAAAGTGGGCAGATTTTCGGACATATGAAGGAGACTTTCCGATCAATGGGTCAATTATATCTACAAGGAAGTGACTCAGAGGGTAGCACACAGAGCACCTAACAATTGGCCTGATTGGAATACCATCTTTGGGAATCTAAGAGAGACCGTATATGTGAGGTAGCTTGGTATAATGTTGCAATAACTGCCTATACGTCTTAGGTGCAAAATGATCCTTGTTCTGTGACAGTTTGCATTCCGTTTTCATAGAGAAGAACATGATTAAAGACTCTCTGTATGCTATCCCAGAAAGAAATATAAAGGGAAGACAAACCACCTCCTTAAGGTAAGGCTTCAAGAAACCAGAAAGCTGTAACACGAGGGGAAATGGAAAAATCAGGTATGGTTGACCACATATGGAGTGAGAAGGGAGATCACCGCTCTCTGTGGGATCAGGTTGAAATCCTAGACAAAGAACACCATTGGAAAATTTGTAAACTTAAGGAATCAGCACATATGCTAGGCCACAAAAATCTCCTAAGCCAACCAAGCATAGAAATGAATACAATATGGGAACCAGTAATAAGGAGTGCCAGAGAAAAGAGATAATAACAACAAAAATTGCAATATGAGCTCTGGTAAGAAATGATTACTGATGACATTAGGTTTATAATACTCAGAAATTCATACACAGATGTTCTCAAGGACACATGGCAGAGTGGATAAATTAGTTAGATCTCATGACAGGACCCAAAGAGTGTGAGTTCAATACCTGGTTATGGTAATGGAGAACTTGGAGAGGGGAATTAACTGGAGATAACTGACATCCATTAAACAATAACTGCCTATATGTCTTAGGTGTGAACTAGAACAGTGAGTGAAATAAAGGGTTCAGTTCAACGTTCCAACCACCTGAAGAAGGCTGGAGCATACAACAGCCAAAAAAAATTGTAATAAATAGGGCAACAAAAATGAGGACAATAGTTTGAATAATCTAAAAAATGTAGCCAAAATGTTGTGATAAATATGGCAACAAAGATTAGGATGATAGTTTGAAAAATGTAAATAGTGTACATAATACATCATCTCAGAAATATAGACAGATATTATACTGTTCTTGTTCCACTGTCCATATTTAAGGATGTTTTTTTATTTTTTTTAGTACTGGTTAGTTATTGCTTGCCTTGTTTCTACTGAATTTAGGTCTGTACTACCATTCCCAATCATTGACTTCACAATTTCTATGCTACCAAATACATGAACCAATGTTTGACTCTACTACTAGGTTCTTGTCTGTAGCCTTAAACTTATTGCCTGCCTGCTGATGCCACACTTGACTTAGTTCACATGCTGTTTAACTTTTCTTGCTGCTGTTGCTGAAGCCTTACTTGTTTTCTTGCTTTATTTATTAATGGTTCTCATATAGTATTTATTATTGAGCAGGTCATCATAGGACATTATGAATATTAGAAATATTTTTCTTCCTTCTCTTTAAAAATTCTTTAAAAAAAAATTATTTGTCTCTTTATAAGAGGCATGTTATTTTTTCTAATGAATTGACCACCTCCATGTGTAATTATGACATCACATTGTTGGGAGAAGCCAATCTGGTTGGAATATTTGTTACCATTTATTTTAGGTTTGTAATCTTTTTTTTCTGTAGGAAAAAACTTTCCCACTTTTCTTACCTGCAGAATGGATATGTAGAATAGCAGCAGACTATGCCAAAATGAACCTTCACAGAACCTTTGGATTGTACCTTGATAGGTATATCTGTTTATTATTTGATATTTACATGAACTTTTATAAATATAAATATTTTCTATTTAAACGTTTAATAAGAAAACAAACTTCCATGCCATATCATATACCATCTTAGTTTGTTCCTTTTTAAGTGGCATTTCAAACTACTTGTAATCAATGCAAGAGTTTGAGAAAATTCCAGATTGCCTGCAATCAATGCAAGAGAGTTTTAGAAAATGCAAAGAGTCCAAACCAAGTTTGAAAACAAAAGCCTTGTTTCTTGTAAGTTCTAGAAAATCTCAGATAAAAAAATATTCTGGAATATCTCAAATAAGAAAAAAATTCTCAACAGAGGCAAAGTGTCACTCCAGCTATCATTAAATGGCTCTGAAATTATTAAATCCTCATATGACAAGTCAATGCTTTTGCAATAAACTTTGTTTCTATGATAAGGACCATTCCTTACCTGACTTCCCCCTTCTTACAAAGCACAAATTTTATAACATTTCTATCATAATGCAGGAAGTTTCTAGACTCATGAAAATCCTTGACTCCAAGGAGGCCACTTAAGACTATCTGCCCCAGAGTTATCACCAATACTGTGAAAACTGTTTAACTGCTGTCTGAAAGAGAGATGCTTCCTAAGTTCCAAGTTGTTGGAAGGTGTCAACTGTGTGCCCTGTTTTTAAGAATGAGAATAAATGCTCATCCCTGTTGCAATATTGACCCATTAACCTTCTTAGTGACATCATCACACTATTTGAATCTATAATTCACAAAAAGGTTATTGAACACCTTAACAGGAAAAACCATCTGAGCAGTAACCAATAGGGATTTTACTCTGTCAGATGCAAAGCTGATATCTTAAGTGTCATTACCCACAGAATCAGCAAAGTACTAAACAATAAATTCATCATGAGGACTGTCACGCTAGATATATCATTTGATATGATATATCTAGTGTTGAACACCATCGCTTGGTGTTCAACACTTGATATATTTAACACCATCACTTGATAAGACACCAGAAGTGTTGAAACAAAATGGCTATTTTTCTAGTGATTTTGTAACATATTTATGTTATAATTTTCAAATAAATTATATACGTTAAAGATCAAGTGTGGATCAGAATCCGACAGGATGATAAAATAAAGAACAAATAGGAAACATATATCAATCTAACACGTTTCACTTTTATTAAAGCCTTGCCAGAGATTGAGAGAAAACAGACAAAAAGACAGAAATACTGGTATTTTCAATTTTGTTTGGGTCAGTTCTCATTGGTCAGACACATGCATTAAAAACCATAGATAATTCTATCTGAATGTAAGTCTGTGAAGATTCTTGTATGTCTAAATGGGCATCAGATGGTAATGTGTATTCATAATTGTGTATGTGTGTCTGTCTAGTGGGAGTTCTGATGCCTTTGTGCAGTCAGCCAGCACAGTGGGGTGTCACATGATTCTAATTTATGGCTGACCTCTTTAAGTATGTATTCTTTGTACTAGATAGATATAAAAGTTAGATTCTTTAAAAATGGATTGAAAGAAAGATGTAATGTAATGATTTAGGTGTATGTTTATAGTTGCTAATAATGTTGTTATATATAAACAAAAACCAAAATACATTAAAAATATCATGGGAAATAAGAAAAATAATAAGTAATCCATAATAATAAATAAAAAATAACTAACAGCACAAAAATAGCTACAAATAACTGCATTTGGATCTGCGATTATATCTAGTCAGTAGTCCATAGAATAATTTGAAATATAAGTGTTTCCTTGCTACCCATAAACAATACAATACCTTGCTACCCATAAACCTAAAATAGACTGTTGCAGCTCAATGTTGGCCTTAGTGTCAATATTTAGAATTACATATGCTCTATCTCTGATATTGAGCACTTTTATTCATAAATATAGCATACCTTAATATTATCTTTTTATCATACACACACACACACACACACACACACACACACACACACACATATATATATATATATATATATATATATATATATATATATATATATATTAAGTTATGAAAAACTTGGTAATCCATATGGGTAGTCCCAAGGAGGATGTAATCTTGAGAGCTCAATGTAAATCCAGAGCTAATATTTTAAAGAAAAACAGACAACTTTAAGGTTCCATTATAATAATTTATTTCACCAGAGCCCTTTTAAAGGATGCTGGATCATCAGATCATTCGTTTCATCTTTTGGAAGTGCTATCTGATGATCCAGTGTGCTTTAAAAGCACTCTGGTGAAATAAATTATTATAATGGAACCTTAAAATGGTCTGTTTTTCTTTAAAATATATATATATATATATATATATATATATATATATATATATATATATAGCATTTTGTATGTGTGGATTATTATTTCTTCTTCAGTAATTGTGCATGATAAATGAATCATCAGAATCTCTTTTGGATTTATCTCCAGTATTTACGCTTGTCTTTTACTTACAAAAAATCACAATCATCTGAACACATTTCTATTGAATATTATGAAGTCTGTTGTCAAGAACTTAGCTAAATGAAATGTGTAAAATCTTAAAAATTGCCAAACAAAAATACCAAAGAACCATTACCTAATTTAGGCAAATAAATGTACATATTCCCACCATAAACAAATCGGTAAGTGAAAACTTTTCTTTTTATATTTGTCTTACTTCTGCACTCACTTCACCCAGCTGACTACTGTTTGTAAATTCATTACCCAAATGGACAGTTTAACAAGTGTACATTTGTGACAACTTTTAGCATAGTAAATAACTGACTTCTATACAAGTGCTGCACATTTTTACTCCTTCCTGGAAAGTGATGTTGATCAGCTGGAAAATACTTGAAAAAGCAAGCTATCACCTTGATAGTGAATTTAGTTTGAATCCAAGTGGAAAACTGATCTTTTAACAAATTTTATTCAACCGTTTCTAATAGCATATTTTTTTATCTAAGAATATAAATATTTGTTGAGAGGATGAGTATTATAATTCCAGTGGGAAGGAAATTAAGTCTTACTTGCTTGTCAGGTAATTTTATTGTATTTCATTTGATTATTTTATTTATCTCAGATCCTATGACAGACAGGAAAGGAGGAAGGAAGACGTGCATATCATGAGGATATGTAGGATAGATAATGGTTGACCATAAATCTGAAGAAGTCAAGATTATAGTTATCAGGGAAGCATTCTCTCAAGAGTCTCTTTGGTAAGGCAATAGTTCTATATATGAAGCTGTCTCAGTGGAATTTATTCCTTACTAAAGGAATATAAAGGGCTTAGGAATGATTTGACACAATGAACATGACACAGCATATCATAGCTGTGAAGGTCTGAACTAGTAGAAGTAAAGATTGTAGCTAATTCTATATTTTTTACTGTTTTCCCAGTTTCTGATAAAAATTTGAATATTAATTTTGCAATATCTAAGTACTTTTAACTTCCATTATAAGTAAGTTTTTGTTAATAAAATTGTGACTATATGTGTTGTGTTTTTTGTGCAAACTCATTAACATCTTCTTTTTAATAGTAACATCTTTTTTGCCGTTATATGTCTAGTTTTTTTAGTACTGTGTCTTCATACATTAGTTTGTTTTATCATGTTTTTATTTATGTTATAAAATATTTTCTATGAAACATATCCTATAATGGTTGTGTTTGTCTCTCCCTTCATTACTTTGCATGACTGTTACGCCCTGCCAATACATCACAAATAATGGACTAATCCATTTTGATCACACGGAAAGACAACATATCAGAGACACTACGTGATTTCAGTGAGAAAGAGAAATATAGATAGAAGTGTTTAAGTTCTCCTGCTAATACCACCTAAATAATGGACTTTTCTATTTTGATCATGTGACAAGAGACATCAAAGACACTACTTGGTTTCAGTGAGAAAATGAAAGAAAGAAGACAAGATAGAAGTGTTAAACAGCTGTTTCCAATTTCAAATCTTTTCATTTGTATATCCTTACTTTTTAAAATAATTACCAGAATTCATATTTATGATTGTTATTTCAATATTTTGTTAAAATTGCTAAGCTCAAATGTACCAGTTTTATGAGGCTTCAGACTTATTGACTTACCTATGTATGTGAATATAAGTATATATGTTTGCTTCAATATCATTATCTTCATCTTTACATTTCATTTTGTATAAAATTCAGTATATTTTTACTATCTTTGTGAATGTTAATAATTCTGATTGTATGGCAAAAGGGGAATACATCCATGTAAATGTCTGTGTGGATATATCAACTATTAGAAATGTACTTATTGTTGAAAAATATAAAACATTGTTTTTTCATATGAAATATCTGTCATAACTAAACCTGGAAAAGCCATATCAATAACTTAGTCTTTGTCAGTTCAATATTGGTCACCAAAAACTAAAAAATAGATATATTTTAAAAAGATGGTAGAATCATGCAAACATATGGAAATTCTTTTCTTTTTTTATTTATAGCATTCATCTTCAATTGAATCTTATTTTCCAAGTTTTATCAGATTATCATTCACATATATAAACACAATTTAACTATATATATATATATGATGTGATAGAATTTCTAAGGATATTATATTGTTGTAGATCTTGCAATGAGCTTATTAAATCATTAACTAAAGATTCATCAGACATTTCAAATAGGAAAATTGTAAAATTTTCATGGATTAAACTAGTTTAGTTTTACTGATGTTCGGTTGTTTATTTTTTATGATTAATATATTTATAATCTGTCGCATTTTAAAAGCATTATAATATTTTTAACCCTGCATTAGTCTCATGGGGTGTTTTGTTACCCACAAATTTTTTAAGTATTCATAATTCCTCATTGACAACTTGTTTCTTTTGCTCCTTCTCACTACTTTACTGACTCAGGGTGTATTGCACAGTTGTAGTGGGAGGTAGATGCCAGTGGACTATCCATTTTAAAAATCTGCAGTGACTAACACAGTATTAATAAGTTTAATTTCTGCCAGGAGAAAGTTATTGAGTCACTTGATGCTTGTGCTTGGTTTTAACAAAGAATTTCATTCATGACTAAACTAGTGATCAACTCTGCCTGTTATTTCAGTCTTCTTATATTCAGTTGAAAATTTTCTCTCTCCCCTAGATTTATTAAGCCATTAGGATTTCCATCAACATAGTTTCAGAAATAGACTAAATATCTATTAGCATCATCACATTCCAGACAATGTTGTCCTTTAACAAACCGACTTAGGGTATATAGAGCTGATTAGCCACAAATGTTGGCTTCAGTGGAAATAATATCTAATAAATCTTGGAGAGGATTTTTTTTGTCTAAGGAAACGTTTTATGAAGAACTCAAAAGTGGCAAGGAACTGAAACACAAGTCAATATAATGTTTCAAAGATTCCTTATCTGATTCACTTTCTTGGGTCCATATAGAGATTCATGGGATTTAGATGCTAAAAACTGGAAACAGGCTTTACATTCTCGAACTGTTCTTCATGCTGAAGTATGGATCTACCAAGCAAAATGTGCAGCTCGAAAGAGAGATGTCTATATTTCTGAGATGAGGTATTGTAATTATTTACACTTGTTACATTGATGGACTGTTGTCCGTATATTTGTTGCCATACTCATGATCTTTCGAATGTTGTATACTCTGGCTTTCTTCAGGTGATTGGAATTTCAAATTGAACCGTTTATTTTATCCACTGGGGTAGATTGTCCTAGTTCCACATGCTATGCCTCTTTCAGATGTCTCAGTATAAGTTATCTCCCTTTAACTCAACTCAACAAGTTATTTTTTGTTCACCTCTGCTGTAGCCAGGTATTGATCTCACTACTCCTTTGGTTAAGTCACTGAATTCAACCAACTCTTTTATCCACTGGGCTATATATATATTATATCTACATGCAAGTGCATATATATATATATATATATATATATATATATATATATATATATATATATATATATATATATATATATATATATATATATATATATATATATATATATATATATATATATATATATATATATATATATATATATATATATATATATATATATATATATATATATGCACTTGCATGTAGATATAATTGGTTTGATGTGTGGTCCACAGAGTGATGAACACTAAAGATTTGATACGATATCAAGGAGGAGGAAAACTCTGATGTAGTACACACCTAATCTGGATATCTTGCATTTGCTTGTCTTTAGGACTCTTAGCGTTGTTGGTGTGAGTTGTTGTTGTTGTTCAATTCTCATGAGTGTCTTCTGCTTGTGGCTTTGTTACAGACAAAGTTATACATAGTAAATTAGTATTTCTCTCTCTCTCTCTCTCTCATAGATAACATTATTAATGTGGTGGGGTGGAGGACATCCTTTCGAGTAGATGTCCATACAGACCTTGTGGAAAACACAACAATACTCTACTGCATAACTAATTTGTTTTCTGAATTTTTCACTTACTGTGCCCATCCAATGCAAACAAAAATAAATTGTGCATTTATTAATCATACTTGGTTTAGTTTAATTTCTACCCATCCACCATATTAATAATGTTATTTACCAGTTTAAATATAGTTGCAGTGCTGGCTACATATGTAGAACTACCCTACATCTAAATACTAGAATGCATGAACATGTACCTGAGAAAATTAAGAATAGAACATTCCAATTAGGGGATGTTCTCAACAATACGGATGGTTCCACCATTGTGGAGCACTTCATTAAAAGCCCAAATTGTGCCATCAATTTAAGCATGGACTCTTTTTATAATCTTGAGTCATGCTCGTTCACTTTGCTGTTGAAGGTGTTGGAAATAATTTATGTCCAGTCCAGAGAGCCCTCCCTCTGTAAACTGTTAGGATTGTTGTAATTTCAATCTAGACTGTATTCTGTCTTTAATATTGTATATTATCTGTGTTTTTATATTTTGCATTGAGAGATATAATCCCTCGATTTCAGCTCTGTTGAGTGAGGGCGAAACCGGTCAGCTGTGTTATAATTTTTTCTCCTTATATTTTTTTTATCATGAATAGTAAAATTGGTCTTACCATATTTATTTCCATAATAAAATTCTGTACCCCACAGAAATTATGAAATATATATATATGTAGGAATCCCTTGGTTAGTATGACTAATGTGTATACTAAAAGATACAAACTAATAAAAAAAAAACATTAATTGAATACAATAACTTATAGGAAAAACTTATTTACAGTGGTTTCCC
>OZ010583.1:51673623-51718300 GCA_963932145.1 Acanthosepion lycidas
GCAACCTACTGTGGGGAACAAAATCTGCCTCGTTCATCATGTATCAAAAGATGCATGCCCGCCTAAGTATATATCATACTTGGCACAAAACTGACTGACTGAAGCCAGATAGATATATTTTTACAACTATTTTTCTGTTAATCATTTCACTCCAAGCAAGGCAATAAATCCACTAGGATGCAGGGGGGTTGCAGTGAATGAAAGAGAATGAGAACTTTAGTGAGGAGATATAATGAAAAGGACAATAAAAGAACAGGTTTCAGGAAGACAGAAGATGGTGATTAATGTTGCATTTAATTTTTTGAAGATTATAAGTAGCATGGAAGCAAGAAATCAAAAGGCAGTTCCATGGGCAAGAAGTTTGAGAGAAGAAACTATTAGAATAGAACAGGTGATTGTATCTAGCTAGTTCAATAGTATAATGATGAGATCTAGTTGCCAATCTAGTAGCACTCTTAAATTCATGCAGTCCAGCTACTTCAGGACCAAAAAAGCTCATCAGAACAAGCACCATGGAAATATCTTTATTAAAGACAGAGGGAAGACATGTCATGTCAGTGAGAAAATGACTGAAGACAAGATCTTAGGTCAGGATCAATTACATTACAGATCCTTCTTTGGATTTTTTAAAGAATCTCGAGATATATAGCAGGAGCACCAGACCAGATATGGCAGCAATATTCAATGCATTGACAGATGATAGAATTATAAAAGTGTAACATGGATTCTGACTAGAAAAATTTCCAGGCATGAACCAACATTTTCTGCAGTAGACATAAAAATTGATTCAATATAATCACTCCACTTCATGTTAGTGGAAAACATGAGTCCATCAAAGAAGTTGCAAAGTATTGCTCTCATGGATTTTAGTGAATAAATAAAAGCATTTTTGTTTTGGAGGCATTAAAATTTACATACCAGTTAACCACTGATTGAAGGTTCTTTTTGAGAGAAGTTGCCAGTTTTAATTTGTCAAATCGGTTTGATTTGCTACAAAGACAGGAGTAAATAGTTGTGTTTCCTGCATAGATACATAGTAAGTATTACTTAACTAGCATAAACAAGAATTCAGAGGTAAATAGTGAAAGTTTTAGTGAAAACATCATCATCAGTCCCTTGACTGTTTCAATCATCAGGGGCAAACATAAGGGCAGAAGAGATTGACAATCTCCTCTAAGATGATCTGTTGGTGGTGGCTCTCAGGAGTTCCAGCATTGTTGTGACCAGCCAACCTTTGATGTTGTCAGACCAGCTTTTGCATCTGCCTTCAACAGTGCCTTGCATGATGCTCTTGCAGAAGCTGCTATGCTATGTGATGTGATAAAACCATGACATCTTCTGACATTTAATATTGGCGAGTAGAGATACCTCTTGTCTCACAAGACTTTTGACCTTACTCTGTACATAGTCATTGTTTTGCACTACCAGTAGGGGATACAGAGGCACTTTCTCAAGTATTTGTTTTCATATGTTTGGATCCTTTTTCCTGCATCAACAAAGAGTGTCCAAGTTTCACATTTGTAGAGGAGGATAGATATGACCATCGATTTGTAGATCTTGAACTTGATATGGAAGATGATGTTGCTCTTCCATCTCTTTTCCTGTCTGATCATTGTTGCTGCGGTTGTGGCAATCCATGTGTAGATTTTTATGTTGCTGGTGTCATCTTTTGACAGGTTGCTTCCAAGTATTTGAAGCTGGAGACTTCTTCCAATGTTTCACCATCCATGGTGATGCTGGCCCTGGTTTTGCTTATGCTATTTACTATTTACTTTGGATTTCTCTGTGTTATGTTGCATTCCATATGCTCTGATTCTCTCAGTGATGTCTTGCTCAGGTTTTACTGTTACTGCCTATCACAAGGTTAGTATCTTTTCTGAAATGAAGTCTACCCACGATGGAGATGGAAGTGTTGTGGTCACAAAGAGTTTCCTGCATAATTCTCTCCAGAAACAGGAGAAATAGTGACATATTAATACTTAACTTTCAACTTCAAATCAAGATTTTTTTTTTTTTTCTAAGAAGACAAATGTAAAAATAGATTAATTCCATGGAATGAAATGCTTTTTTGGTCTGGCTTAAAAATGATTTACTTCCTTAATTTCTTGTTAATGAGCTTCATCAACTTTGGATTGAGAAATTAGCATTATATCTAACAGACTTTTTTCTGAGATTCCAGTCAGTTGACTTTCAAAATAGAACTTCATTGATTTTGAATTTAAAATTTATTTCATCTTGATTTTGATTCATTTCTTTTTTTTTTAATAATTTCCATTAATTTTAAATTCTTTTTCCCTATTATTTTTAGAAAGAGTTTACTTAATTTCTTTTTTTTTTTTTTTAATATTTTTTATTACTTTCTTGCAATTTCCATTCTTATTTTTAGTTGTTATAATTATCAAGTACTGTTTTTTTGGGGAAAAAATGTAAGAAAAAAATTGTCTGCTTTTTTTCCAGACAGGAATAGGAAGTTCATGATAAACAGACTGAAAAAAAATTTTCATTTATGAATAAAAATAAATTCTTTCTTTAAGCTAAAGTAATTTTAACTTTATTTAATTTTCGTTTCTTTTTCATAGAAAAACAAATCTTTTAAATTGTAAATTTGTTCTGCAAGGTCTGGTTGTGTTTAAAAGCATTGTTTGTGACTCTCTGTTGCTTTCTGTCTTAAAGACATGTTTGTAAGTTTCAAACTTGCTGTGCTAACACACTTTGAATAATTATTCCCAATTAACTAACTGTATTTCTTTTTTCTTGGAGAATAACATAATGAAACAGTCCCGACTTCACCAATCAGAACCTAAGTTTTCCTTAGTCGAGATGAAGTGTGGTTTATGGCCATATCACATAGAAACACCTGTTCCCATACAATCACCAAAGTTAAGCAATATTGAGCCTGTTCAGTACGTAAATGGGTGACTACTTGTGAATACCAGTTGCTGTAAGCTTGGATGTATGGATGGTGTAATGAATAATGGCTTAGAATTGTTAATTGAAGAACCAAGTTCCAATTCCAGTTGGGATCATTATATTCACATGCATAGCAACCCTTGGGAAAAGGTATGAATCCACCTCTTCTCCTACTTGCTATGGATTAATTACTAAGACTTGTATCACTAAACCATTAATTTCTACCCACACCCTAAATTCTTACAATCTGAAAATATTTTCTGGCTTTAAATAACCTGCAAATGATTGATAAGTCATAGAAAATGAATCAAGCAATCAATGACAATGTTTGGCTGTTAATGTAGTTCCATGCTTTGAATGTTTATTGAGTCTTATGGTTTGGCTTGTTTTGTTTTACAACATATCAATGTCAATGGGTTATTTAATGCCGACAAGATTTTTTATTGCTGGTAATAGTTTTTCCAAGAAATATTTCTGGTAATATTTTTTCCCAAAATGTATTACTGGTATTAAAATTTATTTTTACATGTTTTGACCCCAGTTTGGGGGTTAACTATTTGCCCATAGCTGGAAACCTAACAGGTGCTACCACTCTGGTGAGGGTGGACCTGGAAGCACCAGCAATTAAAAGATGGTTCCATGCTTCTCAAAAACCTCCTGATCAGAGGCCTTGCTGTTGGATTTAGTTTATCATCTTACCCAAGACATGAGTCTTATGGTCACTCCAGACCTTAAGAGAACTTATATGATCCATTGTTAAAGATACTGGAAAAATAGTTGCATCATTTCATCACAAAGGAAAGTATTTGATACTTTCTGCCATACTCTATCTTTGCAAAAGTTATATCAGACCAAAAATGGAATATTCTTGGAACTGCTTAATCTTCTTTCTGACCTTGATAGAGTCCAAAATTGTTTATATATCTCATGTTGAATGACATGTTCTCCTCTTGCTTTTTGGTTTGATTTGTTCTACAGCATATCAGCCCATTGGATCATTTAATGTTGAAATTTGAGATTTTTAATAAGGTCTTGTATTTAAAAAGTCAAAATATTTTATATTAATAAGACTTTAGTTTGTTATGGTTACTTTTTTCAATATATTTTTTAGATAAGTTTAATTTCTCTTAGGAATGGAAATATGTAAAATGAATCAGTATTTTGAAAAAGTTCTTTTAAGTCTCTGGTTTGGTAGTATTTTAAGTGGATTGAATTAAAATTACTGTAGTTCATCAGTATGTGCTTTAAGGTGAATAGCTCTTGGCATGCCACACATACTGGAGAATGAATTATGGTAGTATGTCCAATATGGAGTCTGGACATATTCACTTCTTCTTTTGTTTGGCATTTCCTGATGCCATTCTCATATAGTTGGTTTAATTTTGAACAATTTATTGCTTGGGCAGGGGTTCCATAGATTCTACCACTCTTCCTCCACTCGGCAATCTCTTTTCTCACAGACAAGACTTTGCAAGCTTATGTTTCATGTTTAATGACATATCCCCAACTTGTATTTTTTAAAATTTGATTTGTTTTACATTGGATCATTTAATGCCGAAATTTAATTTTTTTAAAATAAAGTTTTGCATTTAAACAGTCAAAACATTTTATTTTAAATAGTAAGACTGAAGTTTGTCATGGCTATTTTTTTTGTAAAATTCTAGGATGTCTAATCGAGCATCGGATGATAATGTGCATTCATAATTGTGTATGGGTGTCTGTCTAGAGATTTTGCAAACTTACATATATTATAGAATTATGTATGGTTTTAATGTACTTGATACATGACTGACCAATGAAAATTGACCCAAACAAAACTGAAAGTATCAAAGCTTGTCTTTTTAACTGTTTTCTCTGATGAAGCTTTGATAAAAGTGAAACATGTTAGATTGATAAACGTTCCCGATTTGTTCTTTATCTTATCATCCTATTGGATTATGATCGGCATTTGATCTTTAACTCATATATATAATTTATCACACCTATAGTGCTGGTGTTAATAAAACAGTGCTTGATGGAATACACCATACCCTAGCTTATTAAACAGGAGAAATGAATTGATGGTTACATGTAGGCATAAAAATAAATATCTGCTTAAATGTGTTGATCCAGATTAGTTCTAATGTAAATTAAAATCTGGATATAATTCCTTATTCTCTTCTAGTTTAGTGTTTCTGATGTCATTCTCATTTTGTTGATATAATTTTGAACAATGTATTGTTTGGGCAGGAGTTCTATAGGTTCTGCCCAAACTTCCTCCACCTGGCAATCTTTTTCCCACCAACACATCATTGCAAACTTATTGCTACTTTGTTTCCATAACAAATGTTCACATGAGCTCTATGCTTTTGTCTTAGAGTGTAGTGATTGGGTTAAGATTGTAGTAATCAGTGAGGCATCTTTTTGGGAGTCAATTCTACAAGGTGGTGGTTTTCAGGAAGAAGCTGCTTGAATGAAACTTACAACTAACCACAGAATACTAAAGGGAATATGATTGGTTCACTACAATGTTCATGACTTGGTAGGTCTTAGCCTTGAAGGTTAGGACTGGTTGAATTAAGGAAGTTTAATTCATCTGAACACTTTACATGGAAATAGTGATGGAGCAGTGAGAAAGGGGTTGCAAGGTGGAAAATAATTTGTCACCCACAAGGATGCAATGTTTAAAGTTGTCAGTTGCCTGTGCCTAACAACGCCTTTCAATCCTAGCACCATGTCTTGTACTGATTCATTGTGTGTCACATGTCAGCTGATGATACAATTGCAGACTTTTTTTTTATAGGCATTTTCTATCTTCTAGCTTCCATTGGCTCCTATAAGAAACTCATTTGCCTTTGCCAACACTCACTGAGCTGGTTTGAATTCAGAGTTTTCTATCTCCTAGCCAACCAAGATTACAGGGCCCAGACTGTCCTGCTATTTAATCCATAGCTGGGGAAGAGAAGAGATGGAATCATACCTTTCCCAATGGTATTTGTGCATAAGCGAATGTAAATAACTATGCTGGAATTTGATCTCAGCTATCCAGTTTTTCAGTCCGAGCTGTTATCTATTACAGAACCTGCAAATTCAGGCTTACAGCACACACCTGGTAAAATCAAGCGGTCGTCCGTCTACGTACTAACCAGGCTTGATGTTGCTTAAATTTGCTGATCGTTTGAGAACCAGTGTTTCAATGTGATATGGACTTAAGTGCACACATGCAAAATAATGCACATATTTTTTGATTACGCTAAGTTATATTAGGTTGGTGCAAAAATAATGTCGGTTTTTGACGTTAAAAAATACGTCAAAAACCGACATTATTTTTGCACCAACCTAATACATTTTTAAAAATGGAAAAGCTGCTTGTGTTATTGTCAATCTGAGTAAATATCAATAATAATAATAACACATATTTCATCAAAGATAACATCATACATTACCTTACTTATATCTTGTGTGTGTATATATATATATATATATATATATTTGATAATTTTCCTTCATTATTTAAATTAAATAAAATATTCCATTGATGTTATGGCAATAGTTATTAAAAATTCAAATAATCCAATTTGTTTTATTTTTTTGCAAGCACACATAATAGATTCATTTGGATGGATCCGGTTGAAAGAAATTTGACATTAACACTTCATGTTTGTTTATTTTACATGTGACCTGTTTACTATAATAGTTTAATTGCTTTTTGTTAATGTCACTATGCAGTATTTTAGAAATCAGACTGAAATCTCAAAATAAATTTCAATGGACAATGGACTGATTTGGAGATTTGAAAAAAAAAAAATAAAATAAAATATTTTTTTTTTTCAGCTTCCGAGTTCCACAATGCTGCGAATGGAAATTTAGTCATGAAATATGAATTTTATATTTTTAAACTTTCCATTTTGTCTGGAAACTCAAAATAAATGTTTAGGATCAAAAATAGAAAGTGAATTTAACATTGCTATTAGCACAAACCTTTTACAATCCTCCCTCACCCCAACCAACCAACACATTTGAATAGCGTCATTGTCAAATAAAAAACTAATATGGGTAATTTGTTTAAAATTATGAAAGATATTTGTAGACGAATCATATTTATGAAAAAATAAAAGAGATACATATGATATGCCTGTATATTTCTTCACATATTCATAAAAATACATATGCATATATCAGTATTTAATTAGTTCATTAGGCAGATATGCATGAAATCAGTTCATATAACTCAGATACATACACAGAAACAATAAGAGATATATTCATGTTGGTGGGTTGAGATGACAGGAAACAGTATGAGGGAAATAATTTTTAATGTTCTATTGCTAAATTTTAATGAAAGTCTGATCATTGGCATGTCAACTGCATTTATCTCAACACCTCTTCATTGAACATTATAAAGTGAAACATTTAGATAAAATTTCAGAGATTAACTGTTAGGTTTTAGACATATTGATTTGTCTATCTATTTCTGTATCTATCTGAACAATTACAAAAAGGGTTCATACATGAAACTGCAGAGTTGTCGAACTGAATATAACATCAGTCAGCCAAGTGATAAAATTTATATTTATATTAATCCTCTCTCTCTCTTATATATATATATATATATATATATATACATATATATATATATAATGAGGATAAAAAACTTTTAGTTGATAAAATTGATACTGCTTGTAAAACTATAACTAACAAGTTTCAAATAAGCAACAGTAAGTGATCTTTGTATCAAGGAATCATATGTTCTGGTTAAAAGCCTAATTTTAATTCTGATCTTGTGTTTTCTCATCTTCTCTTTCAAAAAAGAGGGGTTATTTTGTTTTTTTTGAAAATTAAAAATAACAATTTACTCACCAGTTATTTGCCATCGACTGAAGACACACAGCATGGTGCCAAAACACAAAAGCTATTGTGTAGTGATTTTTAACATGTTTTTGTTTTAATCTCCTATAAGAAATAATATAAAACTCTATTCTGCATTAAGCCCTTTTTTTAAAAATTAAATGCTGTGCACAGTGGAATATTATACTCCATTTGTTCCTATCTTTTACCCGGATATATATATATATATATATATATATATATATGATATCATTATGCAGAAAAACTACATTTTTGAAAACCCCATAACGATATTTACAGTAAATAAAAATTTTAACTGCAACTCCAAAAATGTGATTTATGCACAAAATCCAACAAGTCATATACAGGTATCAGCCAAGCACTAATCAACAGAGTTTCCCTTCACAAAAGCATCATCAAATTACCAGTTAACAGAAAACTCTTTGTATCACAACACATCTACAAATGTAATCAAGCTAAATTTAAAATTATGCCAATATATCAGACAATTATTCTTATCTATAAATACAAGAAAAAACTTCATAAACAAATGTTTAAAGTTTCTCTCTCTTCTTTTTAAAATATACACTTTTCTCTTGTTGGAACAACTATAACCTCTCCCTTACATGTGTGTATATATATATATATGAAATAATTAAATGTTCACTTCCCTTGTGTCTACTTCAATGGAAATTAGATCCACTCTTCATCAGGAGACTTGATTGTAAAATTGGATTTGTTTTTCAGAAATTACATTTTCTTTAAGACAATAATCTATGACAAAAACCTGTTTGAATTTGTTCTTCCTATAATTACAAAGACTGTTTGGTTTAAATATATTATCTTCCAGAAATACCTTGGTTGATTGTTTACTTATTGTGAAATGAAATCTTTATGACAACAAAGACAATGCTCAAATATTGCTGCCATTCTTTGACTTAGTTTCATGTGGATGACCAATTTGTTATACAGCTTTCTTTCAATCTTCAAGCAGTTCAAGAGACAAAATACTCGATTGTATATTCTAGATAGAGTGTTCTGTTCTGGTATCCTGCTCAGGATAGAATTTGTTTATTCATTTTCTTTCATGAGCCCTGAAACTAAAGTGATGTTGAGTCCTGAAAATACTTTATCATATAAGAATCTAAACTTATAAAAATTATAAGCTGTTCTAGTGTGAGTCTTAGAAATTATTGTAAAAATTAACCTTAAACCTTAAGAAAGGTTTTAAAGACATAAAAGTAACTGAATGATCCTCAGCCTCTCCAAATTGTAATCAAACAGAAAATCTCTGATTGCTCATTAAAAGTCTATGTCTATGTCTATGAGCTATATTCAAGCAAAGAAGATTTCTAGGAAGCAATTAAAACTGCTGCAAGTGAATTTTGAAATATAAAACAGTAGAAAATTAATCACAATTAATGATTGGAAGACTGATAATGATTTTAGATTGTTAAGGAGCCTCTGTTAACATATAAAAGAATAACTTATTCAGGTCTATAACATATTTAGCTACTCAAATATAATCTTTCTGTGTCTTGAATCTTTTCGATTTATTTATGTATAAAAAATTTTTGCTCATCTAAATACGTTACGAAGATTTTTATCAATATCAGTTTATTTATATAGATTTCATTGGGAAAACATGTAGTTCCATAATAAAACCTGATATACTAGGTGTAACAGCAAAATTGTCCAAATCATGTAACAGCTTGGGATAATTATCCATTCCACAATATATTTCAGTTAGTTATGTGACATGTGTGTTACATGCTTAGGCGATCATGTATCTTTTGATACATGACTGACAAGACAGATTTTTTTTTCCTGCAGTAGGTGGCCATTTCTATAGGACCCAGTCTATCCTGCTATTTACCCATAGCTGGTGGGAGAAGAAGAGGATTCATACTTTTCCCGTGGGTATTAGCATGTAAGTGAATGTTATGGATTTGATTGGAATTTGAACTGAACTCTCCAATTCCACAATCTGAGCCACTATCCATTACTCCACTGTGCCAAAATATTTAATATCTAAAAAAAAACAGTATATTAAATGAGTTCCTTTTTCCCAGGTTTTCAGATTATACATTTAACCATCTTGACACCATTTGACTAAAAAAATCCTTTGAGTTATTCAGCTAGAAAGAGAACAGGTTAAAATCATTTTGTGTAAGCACCACTATGTCTTTGCAACTGAGCAGTGGTGAGAGGAAAAAGATCATTCAGGCCTTCAGTAATGGTACCAACATTCATATTCTGACTTCCGTCTTCAAAGTTCATTCAAAAACCATCAAGAGAACAGTGAATAAGTTTAAAAAAGCGGGGAACAGTAGAGAGAAAACCTGGATCAAGAGGTCACAAAACCAAGAGGGATCATCATTTCAACTTAGAGCTGAATACATTGTTATTGTTCAAACTAGAGAAGCCTTAGAGAATTCCAGTAAGATATCTTTAATCATTTCTAAGATACAATGGTTCAAATCTTAATACAAAAGTTGGACAGTTTTGCTGTTACACCTTGTGTGTGTGTTTATATATATATATATATAATAAGAAGGCTTAAACACTAGTACTCCATGGTCATAATTTATTACATTGGAATCGTAAATACGATCCAATTCATCAGACCTACAAATTCCTTTTATATATATATATATATATATATATATATATATATATATATATATATATAAACAAGTGACCGCGTACTTTTTGGTTTTTTAATCTTTTTCTTGTATGTGTACAAGTATTTTCTTTTTGGGACTGAATGAATATAATAAAAAGTTTGTTTATTTTGAGGACTTTTGGCTAAACTATTAACCATTATCACGGATTTTTTTTTTGATAGCAAATGGCATGCAACTGCTGTAGTAGATCAAAATAGATATATTGTTAATTTTCAAATACAGCCACTATATTCTGGCCATGTTTGGAATTGAGTTTCTCAATGGTTGGTTTCTTCTTTCTTATATAAAGCTTGCTTTCTTGTTTCTTTGTTTTTATAATAAGAGCTTCCGACATGTTTTGCAATTAGGGTTATGAATCACACTTGTATGCATGCAAGAAAAACATAATAAAAGGTGTAAATCTGAGGACAGTGCAGAGGATTTCGAAAGAGATAGATGAGTCTAATGGTGATTATGAAGGTACTTGGAGTGTTTACCTGTAATGGTGATATTATGCCTCCATTCATATTCCCATTCAACACAGAGGCCTACATCATGCCTTAAGGAAGTGTTATTGCCCTGGGTCAAGAGGGTAGCTGCTAGAAGACCCTATTTCTGATAAGAGGACTCTGCATCATACCACACGAGTAGGAGAATCCAGTTATGTCTGTCAGACAATTTCTGTAACAACATACCCCTGATATCTGGCCATCTAAATCCTCAGACTGCAATCCCCTTCATTATTATGTGTGGGGCACAGTTGAGCAAGAGACCAACAAAACTCTTTGTAACACCAAAAGTGAACTGAAGGAAAAGATTATGGCTGCATTCACCAACTTAAACAAGGAGACTGTCCAGAAGAGTTGCAAGAGATTCCAAAGTCGTTTGGAGGCTGTGGTTGAAGCCAATGGTGATTTTATTGAATAAATTTACTCATTAGTAGTTAAAGATATTTTTATGTAATTTTGGTAAATATATCTGTTAAAATGAGATATCAGTGTTATTTTCATTTTTGCGTAATCTAGATGACAATTTATCCACTCTGTGTGTGTGTGTATATATATATATATATATATATATATATATATATATATATATATATATATATATATATATATATATTTGTAAAAAGTTTACTTGTGATGTGTTTCATCCTTTAGGACTTCATAGTGGTAAATTTCTTATGTCGGTACAACTATACATGCAAACAAACAAGAGATGCTAAGAATTCTAAATTTTTATTAAGATTCTTTTTCTTTTTATCACTTTTTTGTAAATATCCTCCAATGTGATAATAGAAGTTCTGCCAGGAATGATGAAATGTTGGAAGAGCCAGGGGGCAAATTAACTGTGGATGACCTTATGATCAAGGCACTCTCTACATATTTTCGTCATAGTGAATTATTTTCTCCTTTGATCAGAGTAGCATTTTTTATGTTGAAATTGTCGTCAGTCTCATCATGATGGGTACTCAATGCATTTGATGTATTGTTTTGTGAAATGTCCTTTTTGAGTTCATATAATCTTTAGAGAGATTCCTTGAGGTTTCTCCTATGTATATTTTGTGACAATTATTACAGATGACTGAGTAAATTCCTCCTTCAAGTTTTAGCTTATTGTTTTGTTTAGTATTGACTAAAGTATATATTGTTATCTCATTTATACATATATATGTATACACATGGTTGAGAGGTGACATGAACATTCTGATCATAACACTAAGGTCAATTTGTCAGTGAGGTGACTCCTTGATGGTCTCAGCTGTTGCGAAGTACCTGAAAACCATGCCGCAGGTTGATCAAGTCTTGTGAGTAAAACTGGTTTGGAGGCTGTCAATGATTTTGTAAGCGCAAAGTTATAAGTTATCAGGACTAAGGTTTGAGGTGTATTAGGCTTGTTCAACTTTTAGTCATGCAGGTTATATGAATGTGTACTCAGTGTAGTTGAAGCATAAACTAAACATTACCCCTGTGAGTGATGAACAAACATATATATATATATATATATAGGGAGAGAAAGAGAGGGAAGTTTTTACTACCCAAATTTCCATTAATCCAGTGAGTGATATACACAACCTGCTTTATAAAGGAGTACTAGTAGTTGATCTGAAGATCACGGTGAAGTGTGAAACTGACAGATACCATGTAGTATTGATTCCTTTGACCATATTCTTGCTCTCTCATTATTTATAGATACATATGTACACACATACAAACGAAATAATGTATTTATATATGCTCTGTAATAAATACATTGAGCTCTCTTTGTGGATCAATTTTAATATTTACATTATTAGGATTCACTTAGATTATTTACCCACGGATTTTTACCTCGTTCACTCTCTCTCTCTCTCTCTCCCTATATATACATATACCTATATATATATATATATATATATATATATATATATATATATATATATATATAGAGAGAGAGAGAGAGAGAGAACAATATTGGGGAAAATGACGAAGTGGAAAAAGTTGTCTTATGATACATTTATGCATTTCATCCTTTAATACTTCTTCAGACTAAATTTATTATGTTGGTATGACTACACATGCACAAAAATTTAAATTTAAGATTTTCACCATTCATTGTTTCTGTGCATGCAACAATATAACAAATTTAGTCCAATGAAGTCCTAAAGTATGAAACACATCACAAGAAAACTTTTCCATTTTGTCATACATTTTTAACCCTATATATATATATATATATATATATATATATATATAGACATTTTTATGTTTATACATTCTTTTTATAGATATAAATATTTAAGTAAATGCTCTGTTTTATAATAAACAGTATTAATAACATTTACCGGCTTGAATGTATGAGAAATTTTCATAGAAAATATTCGTCCTCTGACAGGAATGGAACATGTATCCTTAACTGATCAAGCCGCAGAGGATCGTTCGATTAGCAAGGTCAATTTTACTGCTTTTAAACTTCAATTGGATATGCTTTGAGCAGATATGAATGTATGTGGGAGATTCATGGAAGATTGAAGTTTAAAAGCAGTAAAATCGACCTTGCCAATCGAACGATCCTCCATGGCATGATCAGTTAAGGCAAGTCAAGCTAAATGACGGTTCCGTATAGGATACAGATTTGATTCCTGTCGAAGAACAAATGTTTGCTATGAAAATTTCTCAGACATTCAGGCCGGTAAATGTTATTAATACTGTTTATTATAAAACAGAGCATTTACTTAAATATTTGTATCTATAAAAAGAATGTATAAACATAAAAATGTCTTAAAATAATTGTCAGACTTTGTCCATTTCATAATATATATATATATATATATACATATATATATGAGAGAGAGATCGACTTGTATATACTTAGGAAGACAGATATACATACAAGAAATCAGGTTTCTTTATATATATTTTATATTTAGATCACTGAATATCTAATAGCTTTAGATACCCTCACCTTTATAAACGTATATATGTATCTGTGTATGCATGGACATGTGTTAACATTTACATGTTATAAGACGCAAAATACATTTCATAACCCTTCAACTATAAAGGGATAGTTTTCCATTTTATTATCTTATTTTGTTCCATTTCATACATTTATTTCCCTTTGGTTTCTAGCACAGATAAATTAATTCAGAAATAAATAAGTAAAAGAAATAGAGAAAAAGAATTCACATTGTTTTATAATATTTTTAAGTCAGAAAATTCTGGTTTTATTTATTTCATTTTAGCATTTTGCCCAGAAGTTCCAGCATAGATAATGATGACAATTTTTGGTAAGTGTAAGTAAAGTTAAAAAAGAAAACAGTAAAAAGAATAGACATAAATTTCTTTCTGTTGAGCTTCCTTCTTCCTGTTGCAAAATAAAGATTTTACTTGTTTCAACTCATTGAATTGTTAGTGTTTGCCTGGAAGGATATCCGGATGTGGAAAGATTTTTGTTTCTACAGGCAATTCTGAAACATTGCAGTCTTATTAAGAAAATACTTCATTCTTTGTTTTCTAGTGGGCAAATGTTCCAGATAATTACTGTAGTAAAATGAAAAAAAATGTAAGTGAAAAAAAAAAAATTAGAAATTGAAAAGTAAAATATAAAAATAGTAAAGAATATCATGGAAAGAAAAAATATTACCAAAAACGAAGTTGTTATAAAAAATTGTAATATAAATAAATTGTATAAAAAAAATAAAATTAAAGTAAAATATTAAAAACATTAAATAAAAATAAATTGAATAAAAAGTGCAACAAGTAATAAATGGAAGAAAAAGATTTAAAAAAGAATAGACATTTTAGAAAATCAAGTCATAGATAAATAAAATGATGAAGGGAAATAAAAAAAAAAATGTCTGAATAAGAATAGAATAAAAACTAAATAAATGAAAATTTAACAAAAATTAGAAACATAAAAATGAAAAATAAGAAAAAATAAGGACGGGGAAGATTTCAGTTAATGAAATAATGAAAAAGGATTGAAAATCATTACTGAAAAGCAAAAGATAATTTCAAAATTAAAGAATGAAAATGATTACAAAAAAGAAAAGGAATATTTCAACAAAGAAAAAAAGAAAAAAAGTCCTTTCTGGAAAAAAAGGATTTCAAAACTAAGACAAAATGAAAATCCTTACTGAAAAAAAAGAAATTTTAAAAATCAATGAACTAAAAAATGCAAGTCATTATTAAATAGAAAAAGAAATTTTTATAAATCCAAGAATATTAGTAACAGTTAAGAAAAGGAAGAAAAGAATAACACAAAATGAAGAGGATTTTGTTAAAAAAAATAACATTAAATAGAAAATAAAAAAAAATGCTAAATATAAAATAAACAGCCTATATAAAGAAAGCAAATAGCAAACCAAAAGTGATAAAGTATATTAAATATAAAAAGTAAATTACAGGTAAGAAAAAAACAGATAAAATATGTAAAATGTACACAAAGGAGACAAAACAGGTGAAGAATAAAAAAGAAAATATTTGAAACAGATATTTTACAGCTGAAAAAGTTGGCAAAGACATGAAAAAACTGTGGCCCAAAGCAGAAAGCAATTTTGTTTAAGGAATGAGGGAAATAAAAACATGATTATTTTATAAACTGTACATTTATACTGACTATACTACCTACCTACCCACTTAATAAAAATAAAAATATAGACAAGCATACATACAGATATCAGTAAACTGAAAAAAGATACACATATTCCCTTAACTGTTGAATCCTCATATTTGCAAGGAAGTGCACAAAAATTCCTGGACCAACCAAGAAGCTCTTTCAAAAATATGGGGTATGGGATTTTTTTTTTAACACTTATAGTTTGCCAAGTACTAGGACAAGGGCTACTAAGTGAAGTTGTTGTAAGGTAGTTGTAGGGAGGAGTTAAGAAATGCATATTATAAGGACATTGTATGATAGAGACAGTAACCTCGATATATTCAAGAAAGATATCAGAATAATCAAGAACCTATAATGCATGCACATAGGGAACAAGTTCAGTGAATATACAAAAATAGAAAGGTGCATAAGGCAAGGATACGTCTTCTCGCCCAACCTATACAGCGAGGCAATCCTCAGAGAATTGAAACCCTACCGGAATTTAGAATTGGCGGACACAATTTTAACAACATAAGATGACACAGATGACACAGTACTTATAGCAGACATGGAAATGAAATTACAAAATCTCTTACAGAAGGTAGCAATGGAGAATGAGAAGAAGGAACTAAGCATAAACTACAAGAAGATCGAGTGCATAGTCACCAGGAAGAGGATGAGCCTGAAATGCGATCTGAAGGTCGTGAACACTAGAATCAAGCAGATGTAGAAGTTTAAATACCTGGGAAGCATCTTGACAGTGGACGGTAAGTGTGACACTGAGATCTGTAGGTGTACTGGGATGGCCAAGGACACATTCCAAAAGCTGGCCAGAGTATTACGAGACAGGAGGACTTCTTTGGCAACAAAGAAAAGAATACTGAACTGTTACATGACATCTGTCGTTCTTTACAGCAGCGAATATTGGACAATTTCCTCAAAGATGAAGAAGAGACTGAAGACAACAGAGATGTAGTTCTACAGAAGGATGCTGAGTATATCTTGAACCAAGCATGTGAGCAACGATGAGATCTTAGAGAAATTACGAACAAGGAGGAGGCTTATACTTAACATCAGAAGAAGCACCTGAAGTTTCTGGGACACTTAATAAGGAAGAAGGGCCTGGAGAATCTGATACTCATGGGTCAAATAGAGGGAAAGAGAGACAAGGGAAAACATATGACATACCTGGCAGAATTAAGCAAGTGGATGACAGAACGTTGTCTGGAGGAGGATGCAGAGGGAAGGAACTTGTTGAGAGCTGCAAGGAATAGAGGGAGGTGGAGAGCCATGATCGCCTACATCCTGAAAGGACATGGCACATAAAAAGAAAGAAAAGATGATAGAGATTGTTTAACCCTGGACTTGAAGAGACAAAGATTTTAATTGTCAGAGACTTTGTGAAATATGTTGGTCTAAGAGCTTTTCGCTACCATCTCATATACAAAACCATAGACATTCATGTATACACCATCAAAATTTGTATACATAGAGCCATATATATATATATATATATATATATATATATATATATATATATGAGATGAGGTATTATGAATATTTACATTATTCAAAGTGTTATCCTCATCTTCATTGCCATATTCACAACATTTCAGCCATTGCATGCTCTGGCCTTCTTCAGGTGATTGAATTTCAAATGAATTATTATCATTTCTATTATTATTATCATCTCTTCTTCTGCACGGTTTACCTCTTATCCTATGGATTAATCAGTAACACTAAGCCATTATTATCACCCCTAAAAAAATTCTTATAATCTAAAAATATTTTCTGGCTTTAAATAACCTGCAAAAAGTAGATCCATGAATGAATCTTCTACATGGTTTTTAATTTACAATGAGAGATCTTGTCTTGTGGGTGTTTGTCTATCAAATGGTACAACCTCAAGCAGATGATACCTTTTGCAGAATATTTTTGGAGTCAAGTAACTCGGATTTCTGAAGTGATAGGATACTAGATTTATTCTGATTTTATTAACGTAGGTCTTTCACATTTGGCAGTATAGCCCCCCCCCCCACCTCAAATGCCTCCCAATAATAAATGGGATAATATTAGGTTGGTGCAAAAATAATGACGAAATAATGTCGTTTTTTGACGTATTTTTTAACGTCAAAAAACAACATGATTACGTCATTATTTTTGCACCAACCTAATAGTAGCCTGGATACCCCACGTTCTGGCAACCTCTGTCTGGTAGTCACTGTACTTTTTAAACTTTTCAGCTTCTTTGGCCTTGACTATTATTACTTGTATGCCTTGCACATTGGACCATCATTCTCAAATTAGTTGCAATGCACACATATCCCTGAAGGTAGTTATTAATGAGGACCTAGCAATCAATACAGGCATCCCTCAGGGTGCACTTCTCAGACCAACCCTCTTTCTATTTTACATAAATGCTCTACCTAAGAGTATACTTTCCCCCCATTAAGCTAAGTCAGAGGAGAGATCAGCTACCAATCCTTGGTCATCTATAGTTTTGGAGGTGCACCCATATACCATTGTATTGTCAGCATAGATATTCCCAAATGATCAAACTGGTTAGTTACATTCAGTGCCTCAAAAACCAAATTAGTTACATTTCATCATTGTTGTATGGAAATAAAGCAATCACCAATAATGATGAACAGATGTTCCATCAGGGAAGTCTCATGCCTATTGGGACCTAAGCTCAATCCAGACCTCAATATGCCGGGAAAATATACCATTCCAGTAAGTACCTGACACCTGCTATTCTTTACCTTTACAAAAGCCAAATGAGGACATAAATGGAGTATTGCTGCCATATATGGGTAGGAACTGCCTAGACTTCACTTTCCAGTCTCAATAGAGTCTAAAAGTGTCTCTGCTTCCTTGTGGGTGACAAATTAAGTTCCACCATACAACCCCTGTTTGCACAGATGAAATGTCTCTCAGTGTTCTGTTGATAATTTCATGAAAGTGTTAAGACTGACCATGCTACGCACATTGTAGCACACCACCCTCATTCCCTTCGTATTCCATTGGTGACATGTAAGTTCCACTCAAACAGCTTCTCCCCACAAACTGCTACTATGTGGAACAAACTCCCAAGAGATGGATGCTTCCTTGATCATTACAATCTTAACCTGTTCAACTCTAGAATTAACTGTTATCTTCCTAACATAACTACACCTCTTACTCTGTAACTCTCTACCTAGAGTGGCACTCAGGAATTGTACAGGGGGATCCTCATTGTATATAAAAAAGAAGTGTGTCAGCTGTAGATAGAGAGCACTGAAGTCGAACCTTTTTGAGAAAAATGACCAAGATGAGTTTGCTGGTCTGAGTAATAAGGATTGCAAGAGATAATTTTTGTATGAATCTGTACTGTTCTTTTGTAGAATTATACAAATCATTTCAAACAATTCATTTACTTTTACTGTTTTTATATAAATATTTGTGTCTTCATGAGTCCTTCAATAAGTATTCCTAAGATTGAATATACTGAGAACTTTTTGATAATTTTGACGGTAATATTTTTGATAAAGAATTATTATTGGTATATTATTATTTGGACCATCATACTAAACTTTCATGTGATACTCAATTTTTTTTGCTGCAGGTGCAGATAGGTGATGCTGAAATTTTATGAGTGTGTGTGTGTGTGTGTGTGTGTATATATATATATATATATATATTTATTAAAGACATTTTTTATGTTTAACATTCTTTTTATAGATACAAGTATTTAAGTAAATGCTCTGTTTATAATAAATAGTATTAAATAACATTTACCGGCCTGAATGTCCGAGAAATTTTCATAGAAAATATTTGTCCTTTGACAGGATTCAAACCTGCATCCTATACGGAACCGCCATTTAGCTGGGCGTGCCTAACCGATTCGGCCACAAAGGATCGTTCGGTTGGCAAGGTCGAATTTACTGCTTATAAACTTCAACCGAACAATCCTTTGTGACCGAATCGGTTAGGCATGCTCAGCTAAATGGCGGTTCCGTATAGGATGCAGGTTCGAATCCTGTCAAAGGACAAATATTTTCTATGAAAATTTCTCGGACATTCAGGCCGGTAAATGTTATTTAATACTGTTTATTATAAACAGCATTTACTTAAATACTTGTATCTATAAAAAGAACGTTAAACATAAAAAATGTCTTTAATAAATAAATTGTCAGACTTTGTCCATTTCTTAATGTATATATATATATATATATATATATATATATAAGGTACAATGGGTAAATTGACAGCATTTTATATTTTTAATTTTGTGCAGGTGCATTGTTTGTTTTTGATTATGTCAAATTCACAGTATTGTAGGATCATTTTGGTACTGTCTGTGAGAAATCAAGTACCATGACACAATTCACTCCGCCAGCAATTTGGAAATGGTATGCTGTACTCCTTGGCATTCGCACTAGAAGCTCCAATACAAACATTTCAAAGTGTTTAGGTGACAATCTGAGGACAATGCAGAGGATTCAGAAAGAGTTGGATGAGTCTAATGGTGATTATGAAGTTGTTTGGAGTGATAACTAGACACAGTGATATTATACCTTCATCCATCTTCCCACAGGGACTCAGACTCAATATGGAGAAGAGAGCTACATTAAGTGCCTTGAGGAGGGAGTGCTTCTCTGCGTCAAGAGGGTAGCTGCTGGAAGACCCTATGTCTGACAACAGGAATCTGCCCCATGCCATACAAGAAGGAGAATCTAGTCATATCTGTCAGACAATTTCTGCAACCACATCACCCCTTTCAAGACAGGTTTTAGGAGAGATAGCAAAAAGACAAAATTTATCAAGAGCTACAAAGGACAGGAAATTGTGGAGAACCATGATTGCCAACATCCTGAAGGAACATGGCACACAAAAGAAGAAAAAGATTGATCATCAGGCAAATCTTCAATTACAGCTTAAGGTAACCAGACAGTCTGAATAATAATTTACTTCCTGCAACACCTTGAAACTTACTTTTGTGTGGGTTCTGTAAATTCATGACATGGTAATGTTATACAATTGTTAATGCAATCAACTACTTGATTGATAATGCAGTTAATTTGAATTTACCAGACAGAAGGTTGGTCTGAAGTTGGACAAAGAAGAATCCCAGAAAATAACCACCTGTATAT
Organism: Acanthosepion lycidas; assembly: GCA_963932145.1. NCBI lineage: Eukaryota > Metazoa > Mollusca > Cephalopoda > Sepiida > Sepiidae > Acanthosepion > Acanthosepion lycidas. The sequence goes on from OZ010583.1 coordinate 51,694,238, forward strand.
AAAAGAATTTAATAAGATTGAACTTGATCCTCTTGTATTTGTCTCTCAAATGAAAAAATGCAATACCGTACCACTTCTAGCTGTCACTTTAGCATAAAGATACAACAATTTAAATTCCAATCATCTCAGGCATACTCACTTCTTTTTGTTCAGAATCAGAAATAAAAGATTCAATGTCCTGTTGCTGAATTACTACATATCCAGTACTTGGCGTCCCAAAGACAAAGCCAGAAAACATGCAGAATTAAAAAAAATTTTCTAACTTATGATGATCGAAGAATGTCTACCAAACTCTGCAAATGCTATTTACTTTTCTTTCAGCTCCAGTAATAGCCTGTTGAATTTTCCATTCTGGATATGATGATAAAATACATCTGTGTCCTGGGTATAACGATAAACTACATCCACGTCCAGGATAAGACGATAAACTACGTCCAACAGCAAAGCCTCTGATCAGGAGGCTTTGAGGAGCATGGAACCACCTCTTAATTGCTGGTGTTCCCAGGTCGCACCTGTTAGGGTCCCAGCTATGGGCAAATAGTTAACCTCGAAAGCATTATAAAAGTGTAAAACTATGTTTTAATGCCAGAAATAAAATATTATTATCAGAAATAAGTTTTTGAAGAAAAAAACTATTACCAGCAATACATTTTTGAAAAACTATTACCAGCTATACGTTTTTGAAAAAATAATATTACCAGCTATACTTTTTTTAGATAAAAAATATTAACAGAAATAGATTTTTGACAAAACAAAAATATTACCAGGAAAAAAAAGTTGTCGGCATTAAATGACCCATTGAGGTTGATATGCCATAAAACAAGACAAACCAAACCTGTCGAATTTTAAAACTTTTAGAAAAGAGACATACAAAAATTTTTTTATATCCTACTGAGGATGGATGGCAACAGTGACATGCAGATGTTTGTAGGGCACTTGTACAATGAAGTTCACAGAGACAATTTCAAATTTCAAAAAACAATTTTATTTTACTCTTTGATTGGATAGACACCCAATATGGATGCCCAGGCTATCCACCATCTGACCCACCCCACTTCTGCATGCTACTGGATGGCAACAAGAGAGAAAAATATATTTGTAAGATAAATAAATTAAAAAAAAAAAAAGTAAAACCTTTAATGAAATTTTTACATTAGGAATATAACTTTTGAATGTTTTAGAGAAAAAAAAAGTGTTTCTGTGAATGAAATTCATAATCTGTACTATTATTCTGCTTGTCTTGACATACAACTATTATGTTTTTCTACAGAGGATCAGAGTGTAGTATCTGCTTCATCACCAGCCTTTCTAATTGGAAACTTATATGATTAACTAATTAAGAAAGAAGTAAGGAAAAGTGAAAAAAGAAAATGGACTAAAAGTAGGAAAGCTGGGGTAAAAAAGGAATTTAGTCAAGTGGAACATCATTTACAAGGAACAGACACTTCACTGCATTGATGCATGGAACTGACAGTTACCATACAATGTTGAGTCCTATGTCCACAGTGTCATATACATGTATATGGAAAAGGAACAGCAACAAAAATATATCAAGTCATGCTTACTGTGTGGATATAAAGAGACATTATGTAAAAATATTTGTGCATTTGTTGTTTCTTTTTTCTCTATTTATCTGTTTGCATGACACTGTAACAGAGAATCGGGTCAGCCTGACAAGAGACTTTGTTGGTTGTGTGTGGTGCAGTAAGCACCAGGAGTTATGTCCCCTTCCATAATTGACTGTTATTAGCCAATAAACACATGGGTCAAGGACTGAGAGAGGTATATAACTCCAACTTTTTCTCAGTTGGAAAAGAGTACTCTCAACATGAGGAAAACGAAACAAACATATGTGGGGAATGAAAACTTGAAAGGATAAGGGAAGGAATGAGAAGATACAGGCAAAGACTGAAAAAATAGCAAATGCATGAGATAATAGCTAATTATAATTGTCATTACTTGTGGAATTAACACAGGTTCAGCTAATTCATATAATTTAGATAGTTAAATTAAAAACTGTAGCTATTTACTGAACTTAATCCACTAGAGAGTCACAGTAATGGGTCACCTATGTCATGAATTTACTTGCTGCCAATAGCTTGCTTGACTGAACTAGTGATTGCTTTTAAGACAACCATTAACCATTTTTGTGAAGAAATATAAAAAAGATATAACTTTCAAGATTTCTTATTTTTCTTGACTTTACATGACTTTGTATCACTTGTAGCTCTTGGTAAAGTTTGGCTTTTTGCCACCCCCATCTACTGGCCATTCAGCCATCCATTCATACAAGCTCATCAGGTAGGTGACCTGCTGTCTCCCACTCTTTCTCTTGTCTTTGATATGTCCTCTGAGTGTGACATTCTACAAGCCCCCTTTCATCATTGAGTGTCAATGTCTAGCATTATCAAACTGGCTGCAGTTGTTCCTTGTTTGGATGTTCCATGTCCCATGAGTTATTTTGTGTTTGATGTGAGCAGTTGCAGGCAAACTGTTCAATGACACCTGTAGCTCATGTTGTTCCTTTCTGGGTGAGGGATAGGTTTCAAGGAATTTTATACCTCTTACGCTATTTACGATAATAGTTGCTGGATGACAGTCAGGTGACAGCTGCTGCACATGTCAGTCCTTACCGGACAAGGAGTTAATTCCCATAGACTTAACCCCCTTCACACCATTAGGTTTTGCATAATCTGAGTTGATAACCATGATTTGTCTTGGAATTGATAATGGAGTGATTTCCCTTTGCCTTCTCCATGATGGTTTATTCTGAGAGAATTGGAAACCCTACCAGGATTTAGCATTGGTGACCAAAATCTTAACGACGTAAGATATGCAGATGACACAGTACTGATATCATACACGGAAAAGAAATTACAAAATCTCCTACAGAAGGTAGTGATGGAGAGTGAGAAGAAGGGACTAAGCATAAACTACAAGAAGACAGAATGCATGGCCATCAGTAAAAGGATGTGCCCAAAATGCGATTTGCAGGTCAGGGACACTAGAATCAAGTAGACATGGCAGTTTCAATATCTGGGAAGCATTCTGATAGAGGATGGTAAATGCAACACTGAGATCCATAGATGTATTGGGATGGCCGAGGACACATTCCAAACACTGGGCAGAGTATTTTCAAGACAGGAGGACTTCTTTGGTAACAAAGAAAAGAATACTTAGCTGTTACATAACATCTGTTCTCCTTTACGGCAGCAAAGATTGGATGATTTCCTCAAAGATGAAGACACTCAAGAAAACAGAGATGTGGTTCTACAGAAGGATACTGAGGATATCATGGACCAAGTGTGTGAGCAACAATGAGGTCTTGGAAAGGTTGCAAATGAGGAGGAGTCTTACACTTAACATCGGCAGAAGTTTCCTGGACACATAATGAGGAAGGAGGGCCTGGAGGATCTGATACTCATGGGTTGAATAGAGGGAAAGAGAGACAAGGGAAAACAATGTGTGACATAACTGGTGGACTTAAGCAAGTGGATGAGAGAATGTTGTTTGTAGGAGGAAGCAGAGGGAAAGAACTTGTTGAGAGCTGCAAGGGATTGAGGGGGGTGGAGAGCCGTGATCACCTATATCATGAAAGGACATGGTACATAAAAAGAAAGATGTATTTAGGGATCCTGTGTTATGTCAACACTGTTTGTAACTAATACTTAGAAGAATAATATCAATGCACTATTTTATCTTATTTTGTTGTGTTAATTTTTACACTAATACGCTTGAGTAAAGCAAGAATTGATCTCTTATCTCAGCATCCATGGGTTACTGCAGGGTCAAGTGGGCTTTTTAGCACTGGATAGCTACCAGTCTCAAAGAAAGAAAACTAAGACTTCTAAATGGAGGAGAAGGCAACTGGAAATAACTCCATTATATTTCCAAAGAAGTCAAACCAATTCATAGATAAAAAAAGAAAAGGAATTTGAGGAAAAGGCAACAGGAAACCACTGTCTTTCAAAAAAAAAACGTCATAACAATTCATAGATGAAAAAGAAAAGGAATTTGTGGAAAAAGCAACAGGAAACCACTGTCTTTCCAACAAAAAAGGCATAACAATTCATCGATAAGAAACAAAAAGGAATTTGTGGAAAAGGTAAAAAGGAAACCACTGTCTTTCCCCCACCAAAAAAGTCATAACAATTCATAGATAAAAAAAGGAAAGGAATCTGTGAAGAAGGCAACTGGAAACCACTGTCTTTCCCCCCCCCAAAAAAAAAGTCATAACAATTCATAGAAAAAAAATAAAGGAATGTGTGAAGAAAACAATGGGAAACCATTGTCTTTCCGAAAAAAAAGTAATCACAATTCATCGATAAAAAAAGAAAAGGAATTTGTGGAAAAGGCAACAGGAAACCACTGTCTTTCCAAAAAAAAAAAAAAAAGTCATAACAATTCATAGATAAAAAAAAGAAAGGAATCTGTGAAGAAGGCAACTGGAAACCACTGTCTTTCCAAAAAAAGAAAGTCATAACAATTCATAGATAAAAAAGAAAAGGAATTAGTAGAAAAGGCACCAGGAATCCACTGTCTTTCCAAAAAAAAAGGCATAACAATTCAGAGATAAAAAAAGGTAAGGAATTTTTAGAAAAGGCAACAGGAAACCATAGTCTTTCCCCCCAAAAAAAGTCATCACAATTCATAGATAAAAAAAGAAAAGTAATTTGTGGAAAGGGCAACTGGAAACCACTGCCTTCCAAAAAAAAAAAAGTCATAACAATTCATAGATAAAAAAAGAAGAGGAATTTGTGGAAAAAGCAACAGGAAACCACTGTCTTTCCAAAAAGAAAAGTCATAACAATTCTTAGATAAAAAAGAAAAGGAATTTGTGTAAAAGGCAACAGGTAACCACTATCATTCCAAAAAAAAAAAGTCATAACAATTCATAGATAAAAAAAGAAAAGGAATTTGTGGAAAAAACACTAGGAAACCACTGTCTTTCCAAAAAAAAAAAAGGCATAACAATTCATAGATAAAAAAAGGAAAGGAATCTGTGAAGAAGGCAACTGGAAACTAATGTCTTTCCAAAAAAAAAAGTCATAACAATTCATAGATAAAAAAAAGAAAAGGAATTTGTGGAAAAGACAACAGGAAACAACTGTCTTTCTAAAAAAAAAAAAAAGTCATAACAATTCATCGATAAAAAAAGAAAAGGAATTAGTGGAAAAGACAACAGGAAACCACTGTCTTTCCAAGAAAAAAAGTCTTGACAATTCATAGATAAAAAAAAGGAAAGGAATGTGTGAAGAAGGTAACTGGAAACTACTGTCTTTCCAAAAAAAAAAAAAAATTCATAACAATTCATAGATAAAAAAATGAAAGGAATTGTTTGAAAAGGCAACAGGAAACCACTGTCTTTCCAAAAAAAAATGTTGTGACAATTCACAGATAAAAAAAGGAAAGGAATTGTTGCAAAAGGTAACAGGAAACCACTGTCTTTCCAAAAAAAAAGTCATAACAATTCATAGATAGAAAAAGAAAAGGAATTTTTGGAAAAGGCAACAGGAAACCATTGTCTTTCCCCCCAAAAACGTCTTAACAATTCATAGATAAAAAAAGGAAAGGAATTTGTGGAAAAGGCAACAGGAAACCACTGTCTTTCCAAAAAAAAAATTCATAACAATTCATAGATAAAAAAAGTAAAGGAATCTGTGAAGAAGGCAACAGGGAACCACTGTCTTTCCAAAAAAAAAAAGTCATAACAATTCATAGATAAAAAAGAAACAGAATTTGTGGAAAAGGCAACAAAAAACCACTGTCTTTCTAAAAAAAAAAAAGTCATAATAATTCATCGATAAAAAAAGGAAAAGAATTTGTGGAAAAGGCAACAGGAAACTACTGTCTTTCCAAAAGAAAACGTCATAACAATTCATAGATAAAAAAAGAAAAGGAATTTGTGTAAAAGGCAAAAGGTAACCACAGTCATTCCAAAAAAAAAAAAGTCATAACAATTCATAGATAGAAAAAGAAAAGGAATTTTTGGAAAAGGCAACAGGAAACCATTGTCTTTCCCCCCAAAAACGTCTTAACAATTCATAGATAAAAAAAGGAAAGGAATTTGTGGAAAAGGCAACAGGAAACCACTGTCTTTCCAAAAAAAAAATTCATAACAATTCATAGATAAAAAAAGTAAAGGAATCTGTGAAGAAGGCAACAGGGAACCACTGTCTTTCCAAAAAAAAAAAAGTCATAACAATTCATAGATAAAAAAGAAACAGAATTTGTGGAAAAGGCAACAAAAAACCACTGTCTTTCTAAAAAAAAAAAAGTCATAATAATTCATCGATAAAAAAAGGAAAAGAATTTGTGGAAAAGGCAACAGGAAACTACTGTCTTTCCAAAAGAAAACGTCATAACAATTCATAGATAAAAAAAGAAAAGGAATTTGTGTAAAAGGCAAAAGGTAACCACAGTCATTCCAAAAAAAAAAAAGTCATAACAATTCATAGATAAAAAAAGAAAAGTAATTTGTGGAAAGGCAAAAAGGAAACCACTGTCTTTCCAAAAAAAAAAGTCATAACAATTCATAGATAGAAAAAGAAAAGGAATTTTTGGAAAAGGCAACAGGAAACCACTGTCTTTCCAAAAAAAAAATTCATAACAATTCATAGATAAAAAAAGAAAAGGAATTTTTGGAAAAGGCAACAGGAAACCACTGTCTTTCCAAAAAAAAAAAAAAGTCATAACAATTCATAGATAAAAAAAGAAAAGGAATTTTTGGAAAAGGCAACAGGAAACCACTGTCTTTCCAAAAAAAAAATGTCATAACAATTCATAGATAAAAAAAGGAAAGGAATTCTTTGAAGAAGGCAACTGGAAACCACTCTCTTTCTAAAAAAAAAAAGTCATCACAATTCATAGATAAAAAAAGAAAAGGAATTTGTGGAAAAGGCAACAGGAAACCACTATCTTTCCAAAAAAAAAAGTGATAACAATTCATAGATAAAAAAAGGAAAGGAATCTGTGAAGAAGGCAACTGGAAACCACTGTCTTTCCAAAAAAAGAAAGTCATAACAATTCATAGATAAAAAAGAAAAGGAATTTGTGGAAAAGGCAACGGGAAACCACTGTCTTTCCAAAAAAAAAAGTCATAACAATTCATACATCAAAAAGAAAAGGAATTTGTGGAAAAGGCAACAGGAAACTACTGTCTTTCCAAAAAAAAAAGTCATAACAATTCATAGATAGAAAAAGGAAAGGAATCTGTGAAGAAGGCAACTGGAAACCACTGTCTTTCCAAAAAAAAAATTCATAACAATTCATAGATAAAAAAAGAAGAGGAATTTGTGGAAAAAGCAACAGGAAACCACTGTCTTTCCAAAAAAAAAAGTCATAACAATTTATAGATAAAAAAGAAAAGAAATTTGTGGAAAAGGCAACAGGAAACCACTGTCTTTCCAAAAAAAAAAGTCATAACAATTCATACATCAAAAAGAAAAGGAATTTGTGGAAAAGGCAACAGGAAACTACTGTCTTTCCAAAAAAAAAAGTCATAACAATTCATAGATAGAAAAAGGAAAGGAATCTGTGAAGAAGGCAACTGGAAACCACTGTCTTTCCAAAAAAAAAAAGTCATAACAATTCATAGAAAAAAAAATAAAGGAATGTGTGAAGAAAACAACGGGAAACCATTGTCTTTCCGAAAAAAAAAAGTAATCACAATTCATCGATAAAAAAAGAAAAAGAAATTTGTGGAAAAGGCAACAGGAAACCACTGTCTTTACAAAAAAACCGTCATAACAATTCATCGATAAAAAAAGAAAAGGAATTAGTGGAAAAGACAACAGGAAACCACTGTCTTTCCAAGAAAAAAAAGTCTTGACAATTCATAGATAAAAAAAAGGAAAGGAATGTGTGAAGAAGGCAACAGGGAACCAGTATCTTTCCAAAAAAAAAAGTCATAACAATTCATACATAAAAAAGAAACAGAATTTGTGGAAAAGGCAACAAAAAACCACTGTCTTTCTAAAAAAAAAAAAGTCATAATAATTCATCGATAAAAAAAGGAAAAGAATTTGTGGAAAAGGCAACAGGAAACTACTGTCTTTCCAAAAGAAAACGTCATAACAATTCATAGATAAAAAAAGAAAAGGAATTTGTGTAAAAGGCAACAGGTAACCACAGTCATTCCAAAAAAAAAAAGTCATAACAATTCATAGATAAAAAAAGAAAAGTAATTTGTGGAAAGGCAACAGGAAACCACTGTCTTTCCAAAAAAAAAAGTCATAACAATTCATAGATAAAAAAAGGAAAGGAATTTTTGAAAAGGGAACAGGAAACTACTGTCTTTCCAAAGAAAAATGTCATGACAATTCATAGATAAAAAAAGGAAAGGAATTGTTGCAAAAGGTAACAGGAAACCACTGTCTTTCCAAAAAAAAAGTCATAACAATTCATAGATAGAAAAAGAAAAGGAAATTTTGGAAAAGGCAACAGGAAACCATTGTCTTTCCCCCAAAATAACGTCTTAACAATTCATAGATAAAAAAAGGAAAGGAATTTGTGGAAAAAGCAACAGGAAACCACTGTCTTTCCAAAAAAAAAATTCATAACAATTCATAGATAAAAAAAGTAAAGGAATCTGTGAAGAAGGCAACAGGGAACCACTGTCTTTCCAAAAAAAAAGTCATAACCATTTTATAGATAAAAAAAGGAAAGGAATTGTTGAAAAGGGAACAGGAAACTACTGTCTTTCCAAAGAAAAATGTCGTGACAATTCATAGATAAAAAAAAGAAAGGAATTGTTGCAAAAGGTAACAGGAAACCACTGTCTTTCCAAAAAAAAAGTCATAACAATTCATAGATAGAAAAAGAAAATTATTTTTTGGAAAAGGCAACAGGAAACCACTGTCTTTCCAAAAAAAAAAAGTCATCACAATTCATAGATAAAAAAAGAAAAGGAATTTGTGGAAAAGGCAACAGGAAACCACTATCTTTCCAAAAAAAAAAGTCATAACAATTCATAGATAAAAAAAGGAAAGGAATCTGTGAAGAAGGCAACTGGAAACAACTCCACTATCTTTCCAAGGAGTTATGTCAATTCATAGATAATAAAGAAATCTGTGAAGTGCTTTGTTACCTACATCCTGACATTTGAATGACTACATGATATTTAGAAAAATAATCCTGAGTTGCTCTTACTTTTCTTAGTGTAACATCAATTACCTCTCTTCCATTGGAGAAGTTTTCTTTCTAGAAGTTGACAGTTGAAATAATGTTTCTTCATCAGCATAATATTTATTTGCTAAATTTATTTTCAAAACAAGTTGTTCTAAATCAGATCATCAAAAATGTTTCAGTAATGCAGTCATTTCAGCAAATGCATTATCCTTATAAGACTTGATGAAAAATCTAAGATACTTACCTTTGATGTTCTCATGCATGTGTGTTTTAACAAGGTAACATATTATTCTGCAGTTATTGTGTTCCTCTTAATGAGATTCAATTAGCAGCTTTCTTTTTAAATATCAGAAAATATAGGCTTTACTTTACCAACTGATGAAACGTGATGAGAGAAGTGGAGTATTTCCAGCTTTGATTGTTGTTTAATTATTGCTCTAAAATGGTGGAACAATTTCCCACTGATAGTTACAAATCAACCTATTAAATTAGCATATATGCTGATCAAGTCAGTACAGATTTCAGACCTCTTAAATTGTTCTCTGTAGTTCATAAATTACTGCAATCTGGTACAAATTTGAATCTACTGACATTAGTTTGTAAATTTGCCACTAGAGTCCTTCAAGTCAATTTCAAACCACAATTTGAGCTGCAGTTCAACAGCTAATGAACTGACACATTAAACCGGCTGTCTAAAAACTTAACGGTTTGAAAACAAATAAAAATAAATCTTAATTCAACAACTTTCAATATTTATTTCAGCTTGAAATGAGAAAGGAATTCATTTCATTTTTTCTACTGAATCTTATAAATTAAAACGTATTTTTGTTGGCTTGTTTTGTAATTACATGAAAAATGCAGTTAAAAAACAAGCAAACAAAAATAATTTTCATCTGTTATAATATAATTTATATTATGCAAATTTATCAAAAGATATCATCCTATTTTCCCACTATTAGAAAAGTATAATTAGGGATTTAAAAACAGACATTTTAAAAGTATCTCTCTCTCTCTATAAATATATATATATATATATATATATATATATATATATATATATATATAAGAACAAAGAGGGAGACATAGCAGAGATCAAGAAAGGGAAAAAATTACTTCATGTGAAGTGGTGGCTGGGAAAAAAATAGCATAAAAAACAATAAAAAAGGGCCAACCAATTAATGTGCATAATGACCCAAAAAAGTGGGGAGCAAAGAAATAATAAAACAGAGAATCAGTACATTTAGACCTAACAACCATTTCCTTACACAAGTAAGATTGCTTAGACTTAATATACAGGAATTCAAGTACTCTCAAATGGTAATCCAAATGTTCTTTTATGACTAATGTGAAAAATTTCTATAAAAATATATGGTACAAATCAAATTATTTATTGAGTGTTCTTCAATTGCAGAATTAGAAGTATTAACAAGTGGATTCAAATTTTCATCTTATGAACTGATCTTAGCTGGTACATGCGGATCATTCTTCGCCTTCAACTTTTAATTAGTTCTGTCAGTATAATCAGCATCATACATTAATTCAAAATCATAAATCATAGACTTGACCTGTTGGCAGGGAGGGGCAGAACATCTTTACAAATGGATTCCAACATAGGTTGGGAATTGAAAACAAGATTTTTACTGTTGTTTATTTTTGTCATACATTTTGTTCCCCCCCCTCTACACATTGTTTTCCTTTCTTTATTCTTGCTCTTCCTCCTTCTTTGTTTTAATATATATCTATATGCCTTAAAATACATATATTTGTTCCAGGGGAATACTGTTTCAGAATCTGCCAGAGAGTGCAGATTTTTCTTTAATAAGATTTTTTTGAATATTCAGGTCAGTAGATGAAAATAAAGAAATCAGAAAAGAATTTTACATATGGGAAGTAGTAGATAAGAAACTATTAAAATAGAACTCATGGTCATGTCTCACTATTTCAAAAGTAAAAGAGTGAGACCTAGTTACCAATTTAGTAGTATGGTTAAATTTTTGTGGTTGAGCTACCGGGGATGAAACAGAACAATTGAAAAATAAAACTATCATGCTGGTATTGACACTACTCTGTACTCATCTCTCTTAGTACAATGGCGCCTTCTCCCATTTAAAAATCCTTTCATCCCAGCCCAAAGGCCTAGAAATTATATCATGAGCTTGTTGATATGGATAAGCGAAATGATTTACAGCTGAGATCAGGGTGTGGCTAATTAGCATAAACTTATAAAAGAAACTGTTAACTTAGTTCATGTGTTCAATTTCTTTTACTTCTCATATCTATTACGTGGTGTAAATAACAGCTTTGAAAAGAAAGTTTGTGAAAGTATTAAGTTTCAAAGCAATCCTAAATAATTAGAATGGTCAAATTATTGACAAGGTAATTCTTAAAGGAAAGAGTTAAGTAAAAAAGCTAATGAATGAGTTACAGGAAGAAAAATGAATGGAAAAGTGCAATAAATACTAGAACAGAAGATTGGTAGAAGGAGGGTCCATCAACGGATGAAGCAAGAGAGGGTTATCAACATGATACAGAGGTGGATATAGTAAATCAAATTCTCCAACTTACTGTACAAGTTGTCAAACTTTTTATTCACCCTTCAAAGTATGTGTATAAATTTATTCCTGTATATACCTGAATGTAGAACATTTTTCTATTTGTGTATTTCTGCTTTTATACACTGCGAAAAAAGTTATGTTTATATATATATATATATATATATATATATATATATATATATATATATATATATATATATATATATATACATATACACATATAGGTTGGTTAATAAAACAAGGACAAATGAAATGGTACCAATATAATCACTACGATAAACATTTATTAAATATTAACCATATGACAGAAATGAAGCACAGGAATAAGTTTTATGTTCAGAATTTTCAGATATGCCTGTGTCCTTCATCAATGGTTCAAGGAACAAACAGAGAAATGGGTATTACTCACCAACAGATGATTTGTAGATGGGGTATTTTCCAGTGTAAATAGCAAAAACCAGATCTCTATCTGATTCCTCCATGTGCGAAACTTTTTATGAGAATAAAATGAAATTTAAAATTTTGATTGGTGTAAAAGCATTAGGCATGTCTCTTGTTACTAGCGTATTATATTTTGTGTGTATTATACATGCAATATATGTCTATTTGTTATATTCACCTATGTTTAAATAAGCTGAGACACACACACTATATATATATATATATATATATATATATATATATATATATATGAGAGACAGACAGAGAGAGAGTATAATTGTCTGCCAGTATTTGATGCCTCATTTCTCTGTCTGGATTGAAAACAAAGTATGGACTTTACTGAAACATCAGCAAACAATGGGTTTTATAGTTTCTTTGATCTCATCTGATGTGTTGTCTTCAGCCAGCTTCCGAGTTGAAATAACAAACATTTTCAACCATTAGACTTTTGTTCCCACTTTCCTTTGCTCATTACTTTTATTACTTTTATCTATTTACATACATAACTTGTACACAAACATATCTCTATGTATGTATGTATGTATGTATGTATGTATGTATGTATGTATGTATGTATGTATGTAGCACACACAGAGAATAAGACAATAATTTATATATATATATATATATATATATATATATATATATGTATAAAAAGAACGTTAAACATAAAAATGACTTTAATAAATATATATGTATGTATATATATATATATGTATGTATATGTATATATGTGCATGTTTGTGTGTATTTATGCATGTTTGTACATATGTAAGCCTATACCTAAATATAGTTAAAGTGTGTATGCATTTTGATGACTTCATTCACTCACTAGATTTTACTTTATTTTTTAAAGTGTGTGTGAGAGAGAGGGCACACTTATACACCAATTTAGACTTATGTGTTACAGTGTATAAATAAGAGGAAGTTTTTAGTTGCTTAAAAATGTGTTAAACTTACAATCTATCTATTGAAGTAATTATCTATTTTTTATGATCAAAAGCTTCTAAAATCTTTTATTTCATTTCTTTTTTTATAAATATTTCTTAGACACAGGGTTCAGCAGAAATACCTCCAACATTTCAACATTTTAAAATGTGGAAGGTATTTCTCTATAGAATATATGTACTCACTCTTGGTAAAAAAGGTTTGGATTAGTTTCAGACCTTCTTTCTTTAATTATCTTCACTTAAGCTTGAATTCGGAAATTATTTAACCCGTTAATCCATGGTGTCCAATTTTTTAGACAGTCTTTTTTAGCATTACCTAAATTTTAAATTTCCCAGACCATTAGTGCCACTGAGATAGATGAGGCAAAAATAGCTAAAATTTAAAAGAAAAACTTTATGCAGTTTATAAAAAAAAAAATCAAACTTTAAATCCCAGAGAGGGGCCTATAATACACGCACACACACACACCATATATATATATATATATATATATATATTAACCTTTTGAGTAGCTCGTATATACACCTGTAGTGTACATAACAATGCAATCAACCAGGAGTGGAGTACTCATGCATGCCAAATTAACAGTTGAAACCAACTTGGAGTGAAAAAAGAAAAAGTAAACAGAAATCAAAAGTAGATATATATAACAATAAAATAAACATGGTATATTTATCATATAATCATATCCTGAAGTGTTTAAGGAATTGATCAAATACTGTTTCAGTTCTGCTTTTTAATATATATATATATATATATATATATATATATATATATATATATATGACAAAAGTAAAACTTCTTTACCAGCATGTTTTGCCCTTTGATGGACTTTATCAAGGTAAATATAAGGATTTTATTTTGCAACTTGTATTTATAGACAGAATTAAAAATATTGTGAAGTTTAAAAAAATTTGAAATTTAAGAATGCTCAAAAATATTCTTAGGGCTAACTGTGAAAGTAAAGGTAAACTATGTAGGATGCTATATCATGTAATTTAATGCCTAATAAATGAAAGTGAGTAAATATGGATATTGTTGAATTTATTTTATTTCAATTTGATTTTACAGTTTTCTTTGAAATTTAAAAAAAATTATAATCATACATATTGGCTTGGTGAAGAAATATTTCTTTTAGGAAAGAAGTTATTTGAAATAATCTGGAGTGAAGTTAACGTTTTGGCAAGACCCAATAGTGACACTCTCATTTGAATTTTTATACCTACAGATACTTTTTAGTTTTGCTTTGTAGTGTCTGCATCTGTTGAATTGCAATAAATCAATCAGTATCATCAAATATTCTGTTTATTTATCTGTTACTGGCTCATTTTATTTCTCTCTTCATTAATTTAATTTATTCTATCTTTCTAAAATCCTGTTTTCTGGTAAACATGGTTGTACATTTATTTGTAGTATTAGCAGTTATTTTTGCATCAAAGAATAGCATTACATCATCGTTGCCAGAGCTGTTTCAACTTGAATGCATACTCTAAATCAGTGTGATTTCTCATCTTCAGTGTGATTTCTTAATTCCAGGCCTACCCATCTGCCCAGACCTATTTATACTTATTCAACACCCGCAAAGTCGACCTGTGGCTTATATTACAAGTAGGCTTAGTGAACTTCAGATACAGTTCTAGTATGTGCCACACTTATTCAGAGTTTTCTTTCTCCTATACTGGTTGCCAACCATGGCTAGAGAGTTCTGTCTGCCTTACTATTTAACTCATAGCTGAGAGGAGAATAGATACCTAAGGGTATTTGTGTGAAAGTGAATTCAATGATCTTGACTGAATCTTGAACTCAGCTGGTCAATTACTTGTTTCAAAAATTTAGCCACTATAACACCTGCACATCAACAATGGCATTACAAGTACTGATTTTTTAAACAGACTCTCTAACTAGGAACATTGCTTTAATATCATCCTGCTACCTTTAAACAGTCTGTTCATTTTAACATCAATAAAATATCTCCATTGTTCCTGCTGGTCTGTTCAGCTGCTGTAGCCCTCAGGAATCCCTTTTACAGTTATACCAGTAGGACAATTCTGGTCATAACAGAAGCCTATTTGTGTCTGCACATAACAATTGTCTCCTTGAAGGAACAAAGTCTCTATTTGCTGGTACCATATAACCTCTAACATGTTTGCCTCTCATAACTACTAGTGGCTCTGTAATAGTGTCTTAAATAAGAGTAAGTCTTCTGTTCCTTCTCTCTTCACTTGATTGGATATGTTAACATTTACGGATAGAACAGATCATTTTGCCCATAAATTCTCTTTAAATTTTACTCCTGACTCATCAGGAGTATCCTTGTCTGAATTCCCACTTAGAACTGTATCCATGTTGAGTGATGTCCATATAACTCCATCCATGGTTTCTGTTGTCATCTCTAAATTGGATCCCCACAATGCATGTGGACCTGATGGAATCCCTGCAATAACCCTTAAGAAATGTGCTCCTGAACTGTCTCTGGTGCACTCTAAACTCTACAATAATTGCCTTGCTGCTTCTTGTTTTCTTTCTTGTTGGAAATCCTCTTCTGTAGTTCCATTCTTTAAGAATACAGACAAACCATTTGATTCTTCTGTCAGCCTCTTAGCCTTTTACCTTCTCTTTTGCAAAGTGCTACAGGGACTAATCAACTCTGAATTGGTTAAGCATCTCAGATTACAGAGTGCTCTTTCAGGTAAGCAATATGGCTTCTATTTCTCTATGTCAGCTGCTGATGTATTAATGATTATTGATGAAAGAGTCTATCAAGCTTTAAATAAGAATGGTGAAGTTTGGCCTATTGTTTTGGATATCTCGATGGCATTTGACAGGGTTTGACATCCTGGTTTTCTTCACAGTTTGAAAGGTTATGGTATTCCTGGACAATTTTTTGAACTGATTCAGTCTTTCTTAGCAAATCACAAAATGAAACTTGTCTTGAACATTCCCTCTCACAGGTCTTTTGCAATAATGCAGGTGTCCCCCAGGGCTCTAGCCTTGAACCCACATTGTTCTTAATTTTCATCAACAACCTTCCTGATGGTATCAGTTTTCAACAGGGTATCTATGCTGATGACACAGCTATTTACTTCTGTTTTAACTGTAAGTTTGATAAGTTTAGATTGGCAGCTGATCCAAGAAATAAACTACAATCTGCTGTTAACTGAGGAAAGAAATGGCTTGTTAATTTTAATACCTCCAATATGAAACTGCTCTCTATTGATCGTCTGAGTGACCCATTTCTGACTTCCATCAGCATGGATGATTCAACCCCCCAGCCACCAGGAAAGGAACCCATTGCACCTTCTCAGGCTAACATTTCTGCTGATATGAAGTAAAAACATTATATTGAATCATTTGATAGATCTACTGCTAGGAAAGTTAGTCCACTGTAATTTAATCTCTCCAGAATATATTTTATATATTTGTAAGTCTACCATTCATCCAAGCTTTGAATATTGCTACCACATCTGGACTGGTGCTTCTGCTATGTATTCAGAGAGTCTTGATAAAATTCAAAGAAGAAATTACAATGTTATTGGTCCTGACCTGGCCTCTCAGCTTCAGTCATTTTCCTACCACTCTAATGTAGCTTTCCTTTGTCTTTTTTATAAATACATTCATGATAAGTGTTCTGATGAACCTTCCTCTGTGGTACCTAGACATCATGAAGCCTAGATACCATAGAGGAAGTATTAGGTTGGTGCAAAAATAATGTCGTTTTCTCACATGTTACTATGTGAGAAAACGACATTACTTTTGCACCAACCTAACAGATGGGCAAAAAGGTCTCATCAATTTATAGTGTAAATTCTATGATTATTTTCTTGCACTTCTCTCTTGTGGAACTCTCTTCTGACTTTTTGCTTTCCAACCAACCTTGGTCTTCAATAATTGAGATGCAATATATAATCATAACCTACTGTCTTCTTGATTCATTTTCTTTTACTGTTCTCATTCCTTAATAATGTTTCTCTTTTTTTCTCATATTCTCTCACACTCAGTAACCCCCTTTGTCTTGGTGGCTTTGTTGACTTGCTTGGGGTGAAATGATTTAAAAATCTATCTATCTATCTATCTATCTATCTATCTGACTTACTGACTCCCAAAACTTTTTCCTTGATTTGTTTTTATTTTTCCAGTTTCATGTGATTTATCTAATATTGCATTTGCAAATGTTTAACTTCTTTTATGGCAGCATAATTATCTCCTCTTTTTTTCCTTCTCATTATTTTGCTTTTTAATTATACCCTTTCTTACAAACCTTCACTGATTTTTGGCTGATCATTCCTTCAATTTCTTCTTCATCAAAATGTCATTAATAATTTATTTTCTTTACACCAAAACTTTTTTATTCTTTTTTCATTCTTACATATCTGAATATTTTTTCTTCTTTTTAATTCTACTTCAAGGTATTTTTTTTGTTAAACTCTTGTTTATTTTTCCTTTCTAGTTTCTTTCTTTCTTTATTACTATTTTCTTTTCTTTCCTTGCTTCTTCCTTTCTCTCTCCCATGATTCTTTCTGCTTCTTTATTTCTCTCTTCTAACCAACCAATTTCTGCTTTCTTTTTTCTTTTCTTTCTGCTTGTTTATTTGTTTCTGCTTCATTGTTTATCTTACTTTCTAATTTCTTTCTCTTTCCATTATTTGTTTTGTTTTTTTTTTTTTTTTGTTTTTTTGTTTTTCCTTTGTTTCTTTCTGCTTCTTTGTTTCTTTTGGATTTTTTTCTTTCAGCTTCTTTGTTTCTCTCAAAAACTCTTTAATACTTCAGCTTCTAAGCCTTCTTCTCTCTTCTTCTTTTACTTTTTTTTTTTCATATTCACTGCCAAATTCTCTTCACCTTTTTTGCTCTTTAAATTTTTTTCTTTTTCAGTTCTAATTTTTTCATTTTTGTTTATCCTATCCTTTTTTTACTTGTTTATACCTCTCCATTATTTTTTCTTATTTTTTCTTTGCTATCTTCTTTTTTTTTTTTCTTTTTTTTTTTTTTTTTTTTTACTTCTTTTTGAATTGTATCATATTTCATCTTTTCTTATTTCTTTCTTTCTTCCAGTTTTGTAACCGCTTCCAAATTTTTGCTCTTTTTCTGTTTTCATAGAAATAATAGTTGTTGCTGTTCCTTATTTCTCTTTCTCTCCTTGATTTCATTCAGTTCCCCTTTTTTTCCAATTAAATCTCAATATGATTTTTCTTTCTTTCAGTTCCTTCTTCTCACCCACTGCCTGTCCTATCAACATTTATTGCTGAGTTGACAATTTTTTTTTTCCAATCTAATTTCATCCCTTCCTATCTTTTCACATTTCTCCTGACATATTTCTGTTCTTGTTTCACTTTCATAATCTCTTTCTCCATGTGCAATAGCAATCAGACACCTTTCACCATATCTTGAGATATAAGTAAAGTGATATTCATACACCAAGCCTATATCTTTCATAGTTGGATCATCCTTTTACATTCTTTGTCTCCTGCTTTAATTATCTCTTAGTTGTTCTATGCATCATATCTTTCATTCTTTCTTTTTTAGACACTTGTCACTTCAATCCTAAATTCTATAGTGCTATTTTTTCTTAATTTTATTCTTCTTGCCATCTTTTGTTGATTATTCACAATTAAGCTATTCTCTTCTCTTCTACCTTCCATTACTTCCTCTTTTCTTCTTTCCTCCCCTCCTACTCTTTTTTTTCCCATACATTATCAGATTTTCAGTTAATTTTCATGCTCTGAGCTTTTCCTGAACACTTAGGTATTTAGCTTTTCTTATACCTACCTTTTATTGAACACCTACCTTCTCTTGAACAATTTGCTTCACTTGAACACTTAGGTATTTAGCTTTACTTACATCTACCTTTTCTTATGCATTTAGATTTTTAAGAAACTTAGCTTTTCTTAGAGACTCAACTTAAACATTTAGCTTTTCTTACACACTTATCTTTGCTTTACACCTGCTTTTTCTTAGACCCCAAGCTTTTTATATGCACTTAGCTCTTTCATTTATTTGTTTGTAGAAAATTTAATTTTTTTTTCTTTTTCTGCATCTTTTTCAGAAAATTTTTTATTGTTTGATAATATTCCCATTTCTTCTTTTATTTATTTATTTGTTATATTTTTTCTTTTAAGGTTTTTCTTTATTTCTTTTATTTCTCTTTGGTCATCCTTCCTCATTCCATTTCTTTCTTTATTTGCTCATTTATATTTTGTTTCTTTTATGCTTTATTTTTTTCTTTCTTTCCTTTTTGGTCCATCTTTCTTCATTCCATTTTTTTTATTTTTGTTTATTTACTTCTTTTGAGAAACCTCTTTATTTTTCTCACACTTTTCTTTTTATCTACATTTTTGGGTTCATTTTGTTTTGTTTTTTTTTTTCTGATAGGGAATGAAAAATACAAAGGACAAAGGCAGAAAGTATATATTTTTAATTTGTTTTTGTTTTGTCTTGTTAAATTCTTTCAATTTTTATATTCATACAAAAGTAAAGTGTCAATACAAAAATGAAAGAGAATTTCTTATTTCCTCATTAATTTATTTCCAAGTTACTTATATTCATGCCTTCCTTCTATTTTTCAAATATTATTTTCTTCATCAATTTGTCAGCTTGTCTCTCTTTCAATCTGATATTTTTTTGCTTGTTGGCTTAAACTAATTTTATTTTCTAATATCTCATGATTAGAAATTTGATTAATTTTATTTTCTAATATTTTGTTATTGAAAATTCAATTAAATCTGACAAAGGTTTTATGAACTCAGTCTTCTATTAAGGCTCCATACTTTACACATACAAACACATTTTGATACACAAAATCTTACTACACAGACAGGAAATCTTTGAGACAATATTCACAGTAGGAAATTTTCAACACCTACTGTGGATAAAACATAAAAAAAATAAACCTTTATCATCCATAAATCAGTTCATATTATTTGGTAAATACCCCATAAAAATGTGATTGTCTTATTATACCTATATAAAATAAGGACCAAATTTATACACTTTAACAATATATAAAGTCATGTATATATAATCCATTTTAAATCATATTTATCATATATATAATTTATTTTGAATTTTAAAATGCTTTAATATTTTTCTTATTATTTTATCTTATTCTTGACTACTACCAGATAATATTTAAAAAAAATATTTTTGTATATTAGTGTTCTTTTATGACCAACTCACTTTCTTTTTTCAATGTCCCAGGTCCAGAAAATGCAACAAATGTCTCTTCTGATAATATACTGGATTTGACAAGAGTTTTATTTGTTGGGAATTTAACCAGAGCTCATGTTTTCCGATACTGAATGTCATCCTTTTAATGAATATTTTTGAGGTGAGCAAAGTTTATTCAGTTTGGTAGAATCAATACAAACAAGCTTTTTAAAATAGATCTACCCATGAATTCACTTATGCTTGATTTATAAGTGGATTTACTTATATATCTATGTATATAAAAGAGTAGAGATATTTTTACTGTATGATTATCAGAACAGATTAACTATTAAGGAAAGATTGCATCAACAACTGCATCATTTCACATATATTTTACAATGATAAGAATACACTTTTATTTATTTTTAATAAAAGGTTCTACTTGGCTTTTTAAACTTAAGTTTCTATAAAAGAGTCTCTATTTTTGGACATAATACAAACAGCATATTTGGATAAATATGTCAATAATTAATTTCTAATTCTGTTGGTTATAAATATGAACATCCTTAAAAATGGAGTTAAAATTTTAAGACCTATTTCCTTAAATGATAAATATTGTTTTAACCTAGGGAAGGTTACTGAGTAGAATAATCATATGAAGGTTGGTAATGAATGATAATACTTAGGACAAGAGCAACACATATAAGATTTGCCAGCGGCCTGTAGAAGTAGTCAACTGCTAGAAGTAATTCAAGTGAATTCCACAATGAATCTCCAGCTGCAGACCAACATACAGTATTTACTACTGTATTTATGTGAATGGGGACATTATTGTCCATAGGTATGCTGCAACAAATATATACTTTTTTGATAGTGTTTAAAGGCACACTGTTATTGTTTGACAGTAGACTAAGATTAGTAAATTTGATTATGCCTGTGACTAGTTGATTTGATAATTTTCTTTGACTAATACATGAAATGATTTCTTTGGCTAATAGATTTGATGATATTTTTGACTAACTATATCTGTGACTTGTACATTTCATGATGTCTTTGATCAACATATTGGATAATTTCTGTGACTTGTACATTTGATAATGTCTATGGCTTGTATATTTGATGATGACTGTGACCAGAATATTTAATGATGTCTGTGATTATCCCCAAGATACCACTGCATATATATATATATATATATATATATATATATATATATATATATATATATATATATATTATTGTTATTAGAAAGACCCATAATAAAACTATGTTGTATCAAACTCCACTTAAATAAATACCAACTGCTTATCAATGTGGTCATAACACTAACAAAGGCCCATTTTGCACATCTCTATTACATTAATCTACATTTGTCTTGTAACTTTCATCATTATTAATAGCTTTTCCAGATAAAGGGAATTTCATTTGATAATGTTTCCTGTTTTTTTTTTTATATTTATCAGACAGTTATTATTTTTGTGTTGGCAGCATACTGGTTATAAGTAGAGGAAGGAGAATCAGGTTGCAGGGTTCAAGTTCCATCCTAGTCTGTTTTGTTTACTTTTACATGAACAACTTCTTAAAGGGATAAATCTGTTTCTCCTCCTCTCAACCCTGGCTATAAGTTAAATAGCTGGATAGACTAAGCTCTGTAGCCTTGGCCGGCAACCAGGAAAAGAGATAGAAAACTGAATTCCAAACCATAGGAAGGCAATTGGAAACTACTATATTTCTCAGGAATGCATAGAAATTCCATGATAATAAAGAAAAGGAATATGTGGTAAGCCATTGTTGCCTACATCCTGAAGGGACATGACATTAAAAAAAAAATTAAACTACTGCTATCCTGAGGGTACTGGAGATTCTTCCAGGATTTATTATCAGTAGGTGAAATCTTAACAATATAAGATGTACAGATGATACTGTGTTGATGGTTGACCCAAAGGAAAATAGAGGACCTCCTAGACCATTGGCTCTCAACATTTTTTGCCAAATAGACCGTATTCAACTTATGCCAGCTTACCATCACCCCGTTTCCAAGATTGTCCAACTCAAAAGGTGCATTACAAACATATTAGTGAATAATCTAAAATCTTCATTCTTATCCATATTTTTGTTTTAATCAAATTCAACACAAGCAAGGCAATAAAGTCACAAGAGGTTACTTGGTGTAAAAGAATTAGAAAACAGAAACATTATTAAGGAATGAGAACAACAGAAGAATCATCAGGAAGACAGTAGAAAATGATTGACATTAAATTTTAATTTTTGAAGATCAAAGTTGGCAGGAAAACAAGGAATCTGAAAAGAGTTCCACAAGTGAGAAGTGCGAAAAAAGAAACTGTTAGCATAGAACTTAGTTGTATCTAGTCAATTCAATGGTGAATTGATGAGATGTTGTTTCTAAATTTATAAAGTCTAGGTACCACAGTGACGTTGTACTTAAATTTATAAAGTCTAGGTACCATAGTGAAGAGCTCATCCAAACAATTACCATGAAAGTATTTATAGAAAAACTGCAGAGAGGCAACCTTATAATGGTTGGAAAGTGACTGATACCAAGACGCATGCATATATATATATGCATATATATATATATATATATATATATATATATATATATATATATATATATATATATATATATATGAAAAGATTACTTTTAAATATCAATTTTATCCCGACATCGATGTTTCCTGATAAAATTTCCAGTCTTTAGGGGTTGTGATTTTAAACAGTATTTCCAATTTTTTCACTTATTTCTGTTTCTTTTTCAATCCAGTTTTTTCCTCTGTTTTGTACATGTGCGTCTTCATGAATTTGATGTCCTTTTACACGTGCACACTCATGACATTTTTCTTTTAGTAATAAATTTTTCTTCGAAATTAAATTTTTTTTTGGTTTATGTAGATGTTATATTATTAATTAAATTGTTATATTTGTTAATTTTTATTGATAATCAAATTATAATATTTTAATTGATTTATTATGTTATTATTAAAGTACCAAAGTAAATATTGTTAATATGTCGGCATCAACCCATTATTTTTATTTAATAATTTAATTTGATTATTAAAAGTTAATACTGATAATCTTTCTTCTAAACACAGTCTACAGTTCCTATTGGCAATATTATATGGGGGGGTGCTTTTTTATAATACTTTTTATATATTAATATATTTATATATATATATATATATATATATATATATATATAATAGTTGGCCACTTGTATTTGAGGACACCTGTCTATTAGGATGGCTAGCCAGTCCCTATTGCAGACGTTCACTCTGGCACATTTATGTTTTTTCAACACCCACAGAGCCCACCTGTGGTTTGTACTGCAACTATACTGAGCAGACCTTAGTTAAAGTTTCTGGCAGAGAATGTGTTATCTAGCGTGATCAACAATCAGTCGCGATGATTTGTGACTTTGTGCTAGCACATCTATTGACTAATGTGGTAATTTCACTCATGAGGCTTGGGTCAACCCATGGTATGTTTTTCAGAGAATTTCCAAAGGTGCCGAATGCTGGGATGCTCCAGATTTATAACATCAGGAAGTCTACTTCCTGATAAATCAACCATGGTGAGATTCGAACTCGGGTCTCATGGTCAGAAAGCAAACATTCTAACCGCTTGGCCATGCACCATACATACGTGGGAGAATATGATCAATATTTATGGAGAATATGATGGGTATATATGATATATATATATATATATATATATATATATACCCCACAATATGTGGGAGAATATGATCAGAACAATGTTAGGCAAATGAATGGTGAAATGGAAAAAATTCGGTCTCATGCATTTTGTCTTCTACAAGGAATTCATGAATA
>OZ010583.1:51718500-51838500 GCA_963932145.1 Acanthosepion lycidas
GTTTAGGAGAGGTTACAAAGGACAGGAAATAGTGGAGAGCTATGATTGCCCACATCCTGAAGATACAGCACATAGAAGAAGAAAAAAGAAGAATTAAAATTGTCATGCTTTCTGATGCAACACATTGCCATCCACTGAACACACTTTCATTTTATGTCTTCCACCCACAGATTTAGGTGGTGGTGGTGGTGTAGGGAAAGGTTTAAATTAATAAAATAGTCATTTGATAACTTTTATGACTTTAAACACAAAAAAACGGTGATCCATGCCTAATGCTAAAGACAAAGTATTTATATGGAGGCACAGGATCTGTAATGCAAACTCCTTCACTGAATCAAACCACAGAAAAAGAGCAAGAGAAAATAGGCAGTTCTGCAAGTTTAGAGCCTTTGCTGGTGTCAAACTCCGTTGTGCAGTGGTTGTGGAGAAGCAAACCTCACCTCTGGAAGCCTTACAAATTACTTGAGCCCCTGTAAAAGACTTTGAAAGTCCTCACAATGCTTTGTTCACAAAGCTAAGCCATCATATATAAATGTATCCATAGAAAAAGAATAGACAGAAATATATAAAATAGAAGTGTCTGTATATACATGCACATATATATATATATATATATATATATATATATATATATATATATATATATATTTTTTGATTACTGCTCAGTAATAAGACAGTATCACCTGCACCAAAGTTTGATCCATCATCATGCTTCATCATCGTTTTCCTGACATCTTTATCAGAATAGAACTTGTCAGTCTTAATCTATTTGCTAATCCAATTCCGAACTTTCTTTCCGTCTGTTAATCTGATGTTTTTACTTGTTCTTTTATACAAACAGAAATACGTACTTCCCTAAAGTGCCTTGTTGAAGTTTATCGCCATTTTCCTTACCAATATAATAATGATGATGATGATTGAAAAAAAAAAATACTGTAATAATATTTATAGTTGTTATTGTTATTAATAATGCTATCACACTAACCTTTTATTTAATTACATATTATCATTTTGTCTTTTCAGTCTTTTCTCTCCTCCTATCGATTTATCATGTCTTTTACTCCCTTCTCCAACTGTCTCTTTCTTTTACTCTTTTCTGTTTCTCTCTCTCTTTTCTCTTTTACAGCCCTATTAACTCTCCATTTATTTTTTCTCTTGTCTTTTCTCAACTTACGCATTACCTCTTAGCTTCATTTATTTTTCCTATAATTATTGCCTTTCTTTTCCTTTTTTTCTCCTATGCATTTTTTTCAGCATGTCTCTCGGTCCTTTAATTTCTTGACCTTTAACAGTACGAGTTTGGATTTAAAACAAAATGACATCCTATTTGCCTTTCTTCTTCCTCCTTTCTCTTTCTGTTTCTCTTTCATTTTTCTCTGTTTTCTTCCTCTTTTTCTTTCTCTTTCACTTTTCTTGGTCTTTTTCTCTTTTCTTGGTCTTTTTCTCTTTTTTCGTCTTTTTTTCTTTTCTTCGTCTTTTTCTCTTTTCTTCATCTTTTTCTCTTCCTCTTTTCTCTTTTCTTACTATTTTTTTGTTTTCTTCCTCTTTTTGTCCTCTTTCTCTCTTTTCTGCCTCTTTCTCTCTTTTCTTTATCTTTTTCTTTCTCTTCCTCTTTTTCTTTGTTTTCTTTCTCTATTTTCTTCCTCTTTTTCTTTCTCTATTTTCTTCCCCTTTTTCTTTCCCCTTTTTCTTTCTCTGTTTTCTTACTCTTTTTCTTTCTCTCTTTTCTTACTCTTTTTCTTACTCTTTTTCTTTCCCTTTTTCTTTCTCCTTTTTCTTCCTCTTTTTTTTTCTCCTTTTTCTTCCTCTTTTTCTTTCTCTGTTTTCTTTCTCTTTCTCTGTTTTCTTCCTCTTTCTCTTTCTCCTTCCTCTTTTCATTGACTCTTTATTTCTCAATTTTCTTCACTCATATGAGATGCTGAAAATGTCTCAAGTCAACCAAGAAGGGATTTTAAAAAATATGGAATTTTCATTTGATCAGATTTTCAGTGGTGGGTTGGGCTGAGACCTTTTCAGCACCCCCGTGTAACTATTTCAGGCTCCTTTTTCTCTTTATTCTCATGTTTTCATTACATCCTACTCATTCCTTCTAATCATTTTTTGTCCATATTTCCCCCTTTTTTCTTGTTTTTTGCCTTTCCCTTTTCAAGCTATTGTTTTTTTTAAAATCTTTTCTTCTTTTTCTTTTTCCCATCTCGTTTCTGTTCCTACTATCCTTTTTTTTTCTTCTCTTTTGCTTCTTTCTCAGATGCCAAACTGTCTTAAATTTGTTTTACCTTTTCTTTTTTAAATATTCTCCTCTCTCTCCTCCTCCTTCTTTCTCAATTTATGATCAAGCCTCTTCTTTTTTTGGGACACCTCTTTCCATCTCTATACTGTTTTTTTTCCCTAACTTCAATATTTTTTACAATTATTTTCATCTATTTTTGCAGGTGATATCTTCCTATTATTTTATCTATTGCTTGAGTGTTTACAAAAATTAGGAATACATACCATGTGATAAGAACCAAAAGACTTTAAATTACTTCATCCCCCCCCCACTCCAACACAAGAGACAGGAAAAAATAGGAAGAGCCAAAAAAAAAAAAAAAAAAATCATGAAGATAGTTTTATATTCTGGTATATGGAAAAATCAATAAATAAATAAAAATATGTGTTCCTTCCAAGAAAAAAAAATTCCAAGCCTGGTGAGATATTTGACTCTAAGAATAATATTTCACTTATAAACTTTAAAATCAGAAGAAAATTGGTCAGCTTTGAATTGATAAATGCTATAAAAAAGTGATTTTATAAAATAATTCTCCTACTGTGCCATAGAACCTAAAAATATCAGCATCTTATCTTTGCTCTTTTTGTATAAAATCCAAACCTTTTCATTAACTCTTGCTAACAAATTAAGAGGGGAATGTATGAAAGCTTGTAAATTTGGGGCTTCACTACATTGCCATTTCTTTAGTCACTGTAAATTGTATACATCAAAGCAGGTTTGTTAATTATTAAGCCTAATACGTAAGGTGCTGGCACTAAAATTCAATTTCCCAAGGAGAAGAGATACTAGTTCAAATCCTACTAGTTGCTTATTAGTCATTTCTTATCAACGATGTTTATTTCCAGATCACAGAATGATGATCTGATGAGAATTGGGATAAAAAGAAAAACAAATACTCATAAAAATTCAATAATTTATAATGCTTCACCTTGAGAAAATTGAATGCTAAAATAGATATATTCGTTTTGTATAAATCAAGAAATGATGATGTAAATATTAAGGTGTTTGGAAAGTAATAATGTTTTACCAGAAAGGATATAAAAACAGATTTAGATTCTGTTGGGTTTTTTGGGGTTTTTTGGGTTTTTTTTTTTAATTAATTCACCCCAAGCAAGGCAATAATGCCACTGATGCAAGGAGCAACTTGGAGTGAAATGGAATGAAAAGACTTTAGAAGGAACTGGAAACCCAATCCTAAACAGGGAACAAGGTATAAACCTGCCCTCCTATTCAAAAGACTGGGGAGGAGTTAATATTATTGATCAAAAATGTAATCACTTTGATTTTTAATGACTGCTATCCAATTTTTGGTTCCATGTTGAAAGAAATATACATTTTTCTACAAAAATATTTGAAACTTTTTCAACTTATTCTTTAATTCTAAATGTTCTCCCTTTTATGAAATGTTTTAGTGATCAAAACAAATGAACATTTCTAGGTGCGAAATCTGGTCAGTACGGAAGATGTGGACAAAACCACCTGTCCTAATGATCGTATTTTTTCTTGGGTTTCTTTTGCAGAGTGTACGTTTGCATTGTCATGCAATAACACCATTTCTATTTCTTAAAGCAAGACATTTTTACATAATGCTTCATTTACCTGATCAAATTCCTGGTAATAAACATCTGCAGTGATGGTCCTCCAATGTTACAGAAGCTCATAATGGACAAGGACTTCCGCAGATGGAACCCTGGTTAGGCTGTTGACACTGGTTTCTCATTTTGTGATAGACTGTTTTTTCCATTTTCTGTTGTCATGCTAAACCCATTTTTTATCACCAGTATGAAATGAATGCAATATAAAAATGAAAGATTGAAATTCTGGTTAAAACTGCTGCAAAAATTGGTAGAACATGATGTTTTATTCGCAAACAAAAACTAATAAGATACTCAAATTCTCTCATTGCAAGCTTTCTCAATTAAACTCTAAAATGTACTGTAAACAACACACTTTTGGCTAGAAGAGAAATAAACTAATTCTAGGTGCAGTTACCCTTCAACCTCAGTCCTGTTTTGGTTGTTTATTGTAATTTATAATGGAGAAATATGTAATTACTTTCCAAACACCCTCATATATTTAAGTAATAAATACCAGGTCATATTTTACAGTTTATTGCTAAATTAAATTTTTATTTGTTTCTTTTTCCATGAAAATATTTTTACCTTTATTTAAGTTATATTTTTATGCCACTTTTTTATGATAAAATTTTAATTTCATTTTAGTTTAACTTAAATTTAAAAAAAAATTAAGTTATATTTTAAGGGAATTTACTAATGACAAAAAAAAATGAAAAAATTACACATTTTCATTGTTTGCAGTCTATATCTTTCATCTCAGTATTATATTAGCATTCTGTATAATACTTCTCTTTTCTGATTTAATATTTTTATTCATACTGCATTTTTTATTTTTAAATGCCATGTCCTTTCAGGATGTAAGTGATGATAGCTCTTTACAAATTTATTTTCTTTATTATCTGGGAACTGTGAGCAATTGCTGGGTAAGATAGCGGAGTAGTTTCTTGTTGCCTTCTCTACAACTATGTCTTCATAGGCTGCTACCCAAAGCTAGGGAGCCCAGTTCATATTGCTATTTAATCAATATTTGGATAGGAGGAAAGAAATGGGTTCATGCATTTGCCAAGGATACAGTACCAAAAAAAGAACCACAAAATAGGACAAAAATTGAACTTGACTGATTCAACTTTTCATCTTCTCCTCCTATATGCTGTGTCCCTTCAGGACATTGGTGATTATGGCCCTCCATAATTTCCAGTCCAGCCAATAACTATTATAGTACTAGCACACCCATTCTGCTGCATTAGTTAGTCAAAGATTGTTTTTGATGTATTCTAATTGAAAATATCAGTAATGTCTACTTTCATAACAAACTGGCATAAATTTTGGAAATTTTGTGGATGTTCAGCCATGAATATAAAAATATAAACAATTTCAGGATAAACCTTTTGTCATACAATAGAAATCAGTGATCAAGGTTTTAAGCAACTGGATCAATAAAATATGTATATTTTTTATTTAAGTGGTATTTAGAATAAGTAATCTTTAGTCATAATATGCTCAAATTTTCTGACTTTATCAAATTGCTTTTTAACTGATTATATAATGAAAAGAAGTGTTTGTAATAGAGGAAAGATCTTTAGAAAAACTGCCTCATAAATAGTGAATTTGATTCTTACTGGCTGTTGTGTTATGCCAGACTAAACAAAGCTATCAAGGAAAGGAAATACATTTAGCAGTTTTCTGTTCAATATAAAATGTTTTAATTTCATTTTAGTTTAACTTAAATTTAAAAAAAATTAAGTTATATTTTAAGGCAATTTACTAATGACAAAAAAAATGAAAAATTACACATTTTCATTGTTTAAAGTGCAGCAACTCTTATTATATTCTCATATTTTGTTATTAATTATAATATTTATGCTACATTTTATCCCTTATTTGTTATTCATTATATTCATATCATTTTAACATTAATATATGAATAAGTGATATTTAAGAAATCAATTTGAAATGAAGCCTTGATTTTACTGCATGTTTACATTCAACCAACAAATTGGAAATTTTTAGTCATGAGATCTTTTTTCATGTGCCATGTCCTTTCAGGATGTGGTAGTTTGGGCTCTCCACATTTTCCTATTCTTAGTATTTGTAATAGAAGAAGTCAATCTGTTTATCTTGAAAAAGCTTTATTCAAATACATTCTACACAGGGATCGAGTTTCAGTGGAAAATGGCTGAATATAAGATAAGTGATCTAATGGAATAACCTGTCACCCTCATGAGTGACTACACTATAGATAGTAACTAGCTATAAGTATCTGTAAGTCAACGGACTACAGACTCTAGCTGGGATCTGTTGAGTACAACTCAGACTTACGTGAGAACTACCGAAATTGCAATAGTAGCCCTCACTACTGGATTGACTTGCAATGCCCTTGTGCATAACTGTTACCTTTATTCTTATTGTTCTGGTTTTTACAATAAACCTTTACTTATTTTATCCACCTTATTTTTCAAATATATATTCCTATTAGCACAGAATATAACAATAAGAAAAGCAAAACAAAGGGGAGTAATTCATTCCTGAAAAGAAAAGGGAGATCAATCTTGCTTGAAGAGTTCTTTTTTTATCACCACAGTATCTATAAGGAAAGTTTGTCTTGTTACTGTCCATTGCAGTCCATGTTCTGCCTGACATTTATACAAGCTTATTAGGAAGGTTACTCACTGATTTTCTGTCCTCCTCTGGCCTTCACTATGTCCTCTGAGTGTCATATTCTTCAAGACCTCTTTCCTCACTATGTGTCTCAGAATTTTTTTCCTTATCAAATCAGTTCCTTTTTTTATTTTGAGGACAAGTGACCTTTTTGTTTTGTTTGCATACTGCTGATTTCCTTTTTTCACAATTCATAAAAGTATGATGTAATACAGTTTCAAACTTGACATTTGTAAATAAAAACTAAGTACAACTAGCTCTTCAAGAAGTCAGGGATTCATTTAAAACTGTATTTATATTATGAATACAAGGTATGATCAAAAAAGTATCAGGACTTTTGCTATGGTAATGAAGCTAAGTTAGGCAGAGTGAAGCTGCTTGGCACAGTTTAACTTTGAACTCTGTTGTGTATACACATTAAGTTATAACATTCTTGCTCACTTCCATTGCTTATAGCAATACTTGGAAGGAAAGTGTTTTGAGAGTTGTCATCTCACCACACCATAGAGGTTCCTTCAATGACCAGAGCTTGTGCAGCAGATTTTGGACAACCACAACATTCCTCAGGTTCAACAACCACCAAATTTCACTGATCTTTCCCCTTGTAACATTTTCCTCTTCAAAAATCAAATCCCACTTGAAAGGAACAAGATTTCTAGACATTGAGGAAAGTCAAGAGAATACTGGGCAGCTACTCACTATCCAAAAAAAAAGGAGTTTCAGGAAAGCTTCCATCAATGGAATTTTCCTCTTCAAAAATCAAATCCCACTTGAAAGGAACAAGTTTTCAAGATGTTGAGGAAAGTCAAGAGAATATGAGGCAGCTACTCACTATCCAAAAAAACGAAGTTTCAGGAATGCTTCCATCAATGAAAACAACACTGGATAAAGTGTGTGACTTTAGATGGGGACTACTTTGAAGGAGGTTAAATGCCGAATTGATATGTGTTGTAATTTTCTTTTTATAGCTCCAGTTCTAATACTTTTTGAGCAGACCTCTTACAGACCTCCTTTTTGAAATGATAATGAAACAATAATTTTTATTTTTGACAAATGCCATAAGTTGAGGAAGGTTTAATGAATGCTAATGTACAATAATTGTTAAAATAAAAATTCTTCCTTGTTTTCACAAGCAGACAATTTAAGTAGTGCCTATAATATGCAGATAACCAGATCCTGCTTCTTCACTTCCTCTATGTATAATGACAACAATGGTATATAAATTTTATGTACTTAGTATTCCAGCAATTCAAAGATTCCCTTTTCTGCTTTGTTTGAAATGTCATGTCTCTTTATTGATTCATTTTTCTCTAATATCCTTAAATTACATGTTGACATGACTTTTCTTGGCAAAGTAATGGAATAGTTTCTTGTTTTCTTCACTATAGTGTTGAATTAAAAGTTGTCTTTCTTAAAGACTGATTGCCAGCTGATGCTTTAGAGTCCAGTCTACACTGTTTTTTTTTCCAGAGCTTTTTTCCCATGCTTTTCCTACAGATGCCAGTGCAAAGTAAATGAATGCTACAACCTTGGCTGATAACCACTATGCCGCCAACACATCCCTCTCTTATATAATCTTTCCAAAATAACTATGAACTTTCCTCTCTTTAATGAATAATGCTTACCTCCACTAGTTAGTTGCTCTAACTCCCTACCAGTTTTTATAAAAATGTTTTGTTAGTGACTTCTCAGATTGTACCATGATATCAAATTATTTGATATTTTGTGATATTAAATAAAAGCATATTGGGTAATATAAGATCAGCTAAATAATTATTCATTTGATAGTATAGATGTCAGTCATGATTCATTAATTTGTATCATTTGCAGTCAGACCTGTCAGTTGCAAAAATTTTCTTTCACATTTCCTGCTATTTCTGTTTCTATAATTTTGCCATAGATATGAAGCAAGTCTTTCATTGTTTTTTTGTCCATTCTTTTTGATTGCGCCAAACAAACAAAAACGCACCTTATCAAAAAATAGAGGCTCCATTTTATAAACACAGACAAAAATGTTCTTTCATATTTTACAGATATAAAAAAGGTATCTGTACAAAATGGTGTCTATGGACACATCATACGGACAGAAATTTAGACAGAATGCTAGTCATCACATTTGGATATTCAGTTCCCATTTTCTTTCTCATTCTATTCTCCCTGCTTATATTTCCATAGCATTATCTACACTATCAAAGCAGCCATGTTTGAGTTGTGTAGCTCAAGAATACGTTCAAATATCTTGCGTCCCTACCAGACAGGTGGCGCCATCTACTTCTTTAGAAGTTTTTCTTAGCGTGAACATACTCCCAATGACTTCCCTATCCCTACCAACTCCTATTAGATTATGTTCACAATTCGTAAAACGTTAAAGGTACCTTTTTTTATCACCATAATTTTCATTTTTTTTCATCTTTTTATCATAAATATCATCATCTTGATTAATTCCCGTCAAAATTCTGGCAGGTTATTCTATCAGGTCCAACTTAGAAAAATATTTTCCAACCCTCACAATACAATTCTTCTTCTGTATGCCATGTCCCTTCAGGACGTGGACACAGCTTTCCAGAACTTTCTATCCTTTGTAGCTCTTGGCAATGTTTGTTCTTTCACTATCCTTTCCACTCTCCATTCTACCATCCATTTACATAATATTGTCAGGTAGGGTGGCCTGTTATACCCTACTGTCCCTTTTGCTTTATGTGTCAAATTTTCCAAGCCCTCCTTCCTCATTATGTGTCACAGAAATTCCAGCTGTCTCTTTCTGATTCTAAGCATAGGTGTCATATTTGTTTTCATTTTTCCTAAAACATTTTTATTTTAATATTTCTATCAAAAACATTGTAAAAACGTGTGAACATAATGAAAATATTTAATATGCTTGACTATATTTCAACTATCATCATAATAATCAGCTATCATCATAATAATACTTTTACTGTTATTATTATTATTATTATTCTCTTTCCTTTCTTTTTTATTGTTCCTTGTATTACTTGAATTTTCATATAAGAGTTGTCTGATATCTGTGGAACAATTCCTATTGTTTGAATGATTTTGGCTACATGACTACACCTCCATTTTTATATTCTATAATATTTCTGGGGTACCAAATTTTATTATAGCTGTTAAAAGTGACATTTTAAAACAAAGTGCAAAGAGAGAGAGAAAAAAAAATCTTTTTCATAGTTATCTAATAAATAAATGGTAAATTGAAAAGAAAATTAAAATCTGACTGGTTTTCATTTCTCACACTCTAGACTTTGACCAAGGACCAAAAAGACAATCTTTACTATTCTTCGGCTCTATACAAAAATAGATTTACAAATTCCTTTTAGTTCTTGACCAATCAAACTCTAACAAGTGGGGAACAAAAACTAGTCAGCTTTTTTTACTTTTTATTTTCTATTTCATTAACCAATTACAGTAAATATAAAAAAAAAATAATTTGCTTTTTTATCACCTTATTCTTTTTATTAAAATGCCTGATTCAATAGCTATTATATATATATATATATATATATATATATATATATATATATATATATATATATATATATATATAATGAGTTTTATTAAAAACAACTGACAAGGTACTGCCATTATGTTTTTTTTTATTTTACTTGTGTTCTTATAATTTTATTCTTTTCTGGGTGTTAATTATGTAGAAACTGTCTGTATGTTCTGTATATCCGAGCACTTTTGGCTGTGTTTGTGGAAAAATAAAACATTCCCATAACTCTAGACACATACATAAAACAATTCATACATTCCGTTTGATAATATCCGAAAGCGCTTGGACATATAAAACATTTGGACAATTTCTACATAATTTATGTCCAGAAAAGAAGAAAATTATAAGAACACAAGAAAAATTAAAAAAAAACTTAACTGCAGTACCTTGTCAATTGTTTTTAATGAAACTTGTATAAAAGAGTGATTGCTGCCAAAATATACAATTTTATATATATTTATATACACACACACACAATATCCCTCAGAGTTTCATGTGGATACGCAATCCTCAGGTACAGAATACTCATTGACCATTAAGCGCTATGAAATTATAGACAGCAATAATAATTTGAACAAGTTACAACACACAATTTTAAATCAACGCCATGAAAATGCAAATTTTGTAACACTTAATGGTCAGATGCAGCTTGCATAGCACTGCATCAACCCTCATTACAAAGCAACATTGCCTAGAGACAGGGAGTGTGGCCATGAGGCAGGTTTTCTTTCAATTTCCTACTCCCAGGAGACTGGCAGAAGGCTTGGGAGGTCCCACTCCCAGTGAGCTAACAACCAAAATATTTCTATGGCATCATGCAGAGATAGCTAGATGGCCGTTGATCTCTCAAAGAGGTTCACCTGCTCTTTGACAGGTCTTGTATTTGCTCTGAAGGGATTCTAGCCTCCCTCTTCATATATATATATATATATATATATATATATATACTTGTACAGATCATCTGCTTAGTAGTATGATGCAAACAAACACTAATGTGATTTCAGGTTATGGCGCTTGGAGATTTAGGGGATAGATGAAGACCAGTGTTGCCCGTCCACTTTAAAAATATGCCTGTCCAGGACAAGTCTAATCAGTCACCAAAAATCACACCAACAGTCTATTGCATATGGTGATTTCGTAATGCCATGTTTTGAATGCCCAACCTGCAATAGCGTGTGCAAGTACAGGTCAAGCCTGACAAGCCATATAAAAAGACACTTTGGAAGTGATAATGTTCAAAGTCAACTTCCACCACCTGAAGATGATTTAACATGGGATATATGTAGCAAGAAATGCTGATTGATGGCTGGCTTTATGAACCAGCCACTAACATATATATATATATACATATATATATATATATATATATATATATATATATATATATATATATATATATATACATATATATATACACATATATATATATATATATATATATATATATATATATATATATATAACCATCTTTGTTCCTCACCTGATGAGTTGCTTACTTTTAAGCATCAAAACAAATATGCATCTTTGTAGTGATTACTTGTTTGTCTGTATGTAACAACTTATAATAAATAACTAGTGCTGTATTTTTGGTATTAAACCCTCTTTTAAATTAATGTTATGAACGTTTGAATTTATATTCTTTTCATTCTCATACATATATATTATCATTATTATTTAAATGTCATTTTCAAAGGATACCCATATTTTAGTAGATACTTCATTTATTCATTAAACAATATATTTATTTACTTATTTTTGTTTACTTGCCTAAATGTAAATAAAAAAAACATCACTTCTTTGGAAATTGTTTTGTTTACATTGGGATATGAAAATTAGCATTTGGAACAATATTTCAAGTCTTTCTTGGAATTTGTGTTTAAAGGCACAATTCAACTTTGCTTGATGATTGATGCACTTCCTGACTGAGAGGTCTAAAGCACATCTGATCTAATGATAGTTTCCCCTACCTGGGTAAATACAGGTTTGAATCCTGCTGGAGAGTGCATATTTTTCTTTGATAAGATTTCTCAAATATTCAGGTGGTAGACAAAATTAAATAAATATACTGTATAATAATAAACAGTGTCTACTCAAATATGGGTATATACTAAAAGTAACGTTTAAGTAATATAATCTGTCAGATTAATACATAAAAAAATCCATCACTTCTTTATATATATATATATATATATATATATATAGTTATGAAAATATAATTTGTAAATTAGGGACAGTAAGATATTAACAATAATAATTAATAAAATAAAACAATAGTAGCAATACACTCCAATAAGTTTGCTCATAAATAATTTGTGCTTTCTTCTCAACTTTATTCTTCAAAGAATAAAATACAATTACATTTTATTTGATTTTATATTCCTCATTATTTATAATGACTTTCTGTCACTTCTCAGGCAGCTCTTCAATACCTTTTGAGTAAAATTCTGTGAATTTTGATGTGAAAATATTTTTGAGGAACTCTTGAATCTGGTTTACATTAAAGAAAGTTTTCCCCATCAACGTTAATTGCAGTAATGAAAAAAGGAACAATCAGTTGATGCAAGGTCAGGTGAATATGACATATACACAGAATTGGCATCTCTGAATTGAGAGTAATCTATCAATCTAAGCTGGATCTCTCCAATGTTGGAGCATTGTTCAATAAAACAGCTTTACCATTGAACCATTTTTGATATGTTTGGCCACTTGCAATACCTTCTTCATAAAATGTATGAATATCATTTTTGTTTTTCTTGCTTTTCAGCTGCATTTTTCATTTTTCTAAAATAAAAAGATAATCTACTGAAAATATTGCATATTTTCTCTCGTGTTGCTTTGACAAAAATCAATTCCTGTCAGAGGGTGGATGAGCTTCTTATA
Organism: Acanthosepion lycidas; assembly: GCA_963932145.1. NCBI lineage: Eukaryota > Metazoa > Mollusca > Cephalopoda > Sepiida > Sepiidae > Acanthosepion > Acanthosepion lycidas. The sequence continues at coordinate 51,731,396 of OZ010583.1, forward strand.
GGAGCAAATGGCCAACATATGCATTTAAACAGAAATATGACACCACAGAGCATATACACAGATTTAAAAATGCAGGAAATAATTCTTCTTTCTTTAGAGATCCCTTTTGACCAACACATCATCAGAAGAATATGTTGGTAAACATTAATTGACGAAGAAAACACAATTTGTACTTCACCTTATATTTCTCACAGTGTGAATTGTTGTTTTCTTGGTCACTTAATGTTCACCACTGTATTCTTCTGATAATGTGTTTGTCAAAAAGGATCCTTTAAAAATGCTTTCCTGCATTTTTAACTCTGTACATATATATATACACACACAAACACACACAGCTCCCATACATAATTCCCCAAAATACTGCCCACATAATAGTAAGCCATTAGCTAGATGAAGACCCCATTGCCACTAATGTCTTACCATTATGTGGGAAGTATTTTTGCTGCACCCTGTACAAGGCTAGGATGGGGTCTCAAGAGCTGATACGATTTTGTTTTGCATAGTCAAATAACAGTGAATCTTCTTTTTTACCCAAATATGTACATTTTTATTCTCTTTTTCTTTTTGTACTATTTTCACATTTCTTTTGAAATTGGAGAGCTACAGAAGAAAAAATTATTCTCTCTTTTGCATTTCCCCCATTATGGGCTTTATTATATCCATAATACAATAACACTGTACTTCACAGACAGAATGGTATGACTAAAAGAAATGAGAAACATGCTTTGTTCTCAGAGAGATTTTTATACAACTGAGTACCTTGTCATTTTAAAGTATGACAACATATATACACATGTCCCATGCAGAGAATAATATATCACATATATCTACATAGCACAGCAGAGAGTAAGAAGAAACAAAAAGAATAGGTTTTACATTTAATATGAAGATGCTTCTGTATCTGGATAAGCTACATTTAGGACTCCAGATTCAAATCGGGTGGATTCATCTATGCCCATGAATGGAGAAACTGTGAGTCTTGGGTTTTCTCAAATTGAGGACTATGAGCTGGAATTCATTGTATATCTGGGAAATATATATTCCTAAAGGGAAATGGCCTGCTAAGCTGTTGGGGGAGGCAGATTTAGCCTCAGCCTTGGCTCTTTGGCCTAGGCTAAAAGAAGGAATCTGATGTGGTGGCTGCTGTAAACAAACCTAATTTGACTGCTGCTTTTGTTATTGTATACAGTCATATGACTTATCTCCACCAAAGGCAGATAAATGACTTCTGTATCCCTACACTTTATTTGATTGGTCATCATATGTCTCTCATTTACTATAAGGCTTAAAATAGTTTGTTCTTAGAAAAATGTTCTGTTTCATTAACAGGAATTCAGTTTCTCTTTTAAGAATCCTCACTGGAAACATATCAATGTTATCTCATCAGCAATTATATTTATTTGTCACTTGAAATATCCATGAGTTTCTTTTACTTCCTCATGGCATCCTACTTTTGAAAGCTTTTCGGGTTATTAGCTTCTCTCTTACATCACATTTTAAAGTATGGCAACCAATGGTAATGGTAATATTAGCCATTTCCCTACAAGAAAAAAATTGGCATTAATTGACTTAGCAGCCAGTCCAGTACCGATTTTGGTTGATATTTACAAAATCTTTCCCCTAAAACAATTTTTCATGAAAATAGGTTTCTGAAATCCAGTAAGTGTTATTGATCTTTCCAGTATTGATGGGAGTTTCCATCCTAACCATTTGTTTGAAGTAGTGTTGAATATCAACATTTTAATTATGTCATTATTTCCTTTTTGAGTCACATATATCCATTTTAGTTATTGCTGCTGTTGATAGTCCTCAATTGATGTGGTATCCGTCATTTGGTACAGCTGATATTCATTTCTAGTTTTTCTTTTAACAGATAAGTCCTCTTAAAATGATTAAACCAATTTTGTGGCATAATATTCAGATATTGTTTCATTTCCTTCTATTTCCTCAATTTTGTGAACAGCTTCAGTTGCTGCTGGACCCAGTTTCAAAAGAGCGCCACAGACTTGCCAGAATTCAAATATAGGTTGGCCATCATTAATTTGATACAAGAGCTATTTTAGATTCCACCTGTTGCTGCATGGATCTGCTACTACATTTTGGTAGCAGTAGCTTTTGTATAAGCTTTTTTTGAGCATAATCAAACATTATTCTTTTGTATATTTTTATTATAACCTGCTAATGTTTAGCCCCAGCCAGGGCTTGAATACAGGAAGTACTTCTAATGGTGTGAAGCATAAACATCACACATTGTTGATTTTCATTTAATTTTTTCTTTTTTCCTTGATTAATTAGAAAGCAAGAAGAAACGACTATCAATTGGAAGAAGACAGAATGTATGGTCGTCAGCAAAAAAGGATCAGACCAATATGAAAATTACAGATTGGCGATATCAAAATGAAGCAAATACAACAATCTGAATATCTGAGAAGTGTTTTAACAAAACACGGAAAGTGCTTCAAGGAAATCTGTAGATGCATATGAATAGTGAAAGTTGCCTTCCAAAAGCTAAGTAAATTATAAATAAAAAGAATAAAAATTGTTAGAAAAAAAAGAAAAGAGTAATGAACTGCTTTTTATAATCAGTTCTTTTATATGGCAAGGAATGCTAAACAATATCCATGACAATGAAGAGAAGACTTGAAGCAAAAGAAATGTAGTTCTATAGAAGGATACAGAAAATACCATAGAATGAACATGTGAGGAATGCTAAAGTTTTAGAGAAAATGGAAACGAAAAGGACAATTAACATCAGAAAGAGCTGAAATTTCTAGGGCACATAAGGAAAGGCTTGGAAAATATACATATTGAAGGCAAGATTGTCAGAGAAAAAAAGTACATAACCTACCTAGTAATCTTGTGTAAATGGTAACAGAACAAGGTTAAGTTGATATAGCAAAAAAGACAAATTTACTAAGAGCTATAAAAGACAGGAAATTATGGAGAGTAACGATCGCCCATGTCCTGAACTGGTATGACTCCTAGAACAATAACCACAATGGTTAATAAAAGAAAATGTCTATTTTTTTCTTTATTAACACTTCCACAACTTAAAACATAATAATTCATAAGGATTATAATGTATAATGTTGTTATCTTCATAAGACAATTCTGGGCATGATGATAAACTACATTCAGCAGCAAAATCTCTGATCAGGAGATTGGGGGTTTTGAGGAGTGTGGAACGACCTTCTAATTGCTTGACCCAGGATGATAGCACTTGTTAGGGTCCCAGCTATGGGAAAACAGTGAAACCCCAAACAAAAACAAAACACCATAAAAGCATGAAAATACATTTTTATAATGTAAAATGACCAACAATACATGTTATCTGTAGCTGAAGGCATACATGTTTAAAATATATTTAATGGGAACCATAAAATTATGGACCAAATTTTTAGATTTTAGCATTAAATAACCACAAGAGCAAAACAAAATCAACCAACCAACCAACCAACCAACATGAAAGAACTCTTTTATGACATTAATCCATATAATATCCTACAATTTCTCAAAGAAACCAAACTGTATTCCAAAATATGACATCAACAAAACTACAACATAAAACACGCATATCACCACCTCTAGTAATTATGTCTACACAAACATGTATATGCACAAAAGCAGAGTATCATCTACCATGTATTCAATTGTGAAAGTAGAATAGCTTTTTTCAGCATTAAATGACACATAAGGAGTTGATATGCCGTTAAACAAACAAACAACTCAAATCAAACATTCATAAAAGATTGATTGTTAGATTACATAACATGTTGGATTATGTAATCTTGAATTTAGTATGGGACTATGTAATGATCAACTTAACAAGCCTTACTAATCTTTAGCCCATGTCAAAGGGCCTTGGTATTTTAGTACAAGTTAGAACAATCACTGAATGAATTTTGTTGAGATTTTTGTTTATAATATTTTCTGTTCTTCTTTAGATGAATGGTTTCAAAATATATTTTCTTCCTTTTTGTCTTCTAGTTGCATGTTCTTCTACTTAATGGGTATTTGAAAAATTAATAAAGCTTTTAAATCTCTAGAGCTACACCTTTATCAGCAGCTGCTAGGTGAACAGTTTTCAAAATGATTCCATTATACCTCTCACAGTGGCCATTATTTCAGCAGAAATCTCCTGAATATATGTGTTCTGGACAAATCCATTAATGGTCCCGCTAGTACTGAACCAATATATATCTCCACTTAACCAGGTATTAAACTCACACTCTTTGGGCCCTGTCACCGGATCTAACTAACGCCTTGACCCACTGTGCCATGTGACCTTGAGGCAGTGGAGAACTTTCAGAGGGAAATTAACAGGAGATAACTGATAACTGACATCCATTAAACATGGCACATGGAACTACAACAGTCTACCCCAGTGAGCTAAATAAAGGGTTCAGTTCGACATTCCAACCACCTGAAGAAGGCTGGAGTGTACAACAGCTGAAACGTTGTAATAAATATGGCAACACAGATAAGGACAATAGTCCAAATAATGTAAATAATGTACTTTAACAGTAATTATTAAAGAACTAGTATACATTAATTTACTGGAACTTATAAGTAAATTGTACTAATTACTACTATTTCTTTTTAAACAGTATTTAAGATTTGAATCCCATGTTCTATATTATTCCTTATATAACTATGAGGGGATATTGTAAAGTTCAAAGTTCATGTCATATTGAGAACTATTCAACACCTGCCCAAAGGATTTTATTAAAAAAAAAACAATCTGATATTTTGTCAGTTTTTCGAAAACATGTCAGATCCATACCCGTCTTGCATAAAATTAGAATTATTCATCAAATTTTTAGCTATAGATAATGATGAAATAATGCATTTCTATATAGGAAAAAATGGCATTCACTGGCCAAACAATCAGCATTATTGTTAGTTTGAAATTTATAAAATTTTTCTTAAAATAATTTTCCCAGGAACTTATACCTCTCAAATCCACTGTTACAGCGATTTCTAATTTTAGAAGTTTCTTACTTAACCTTTTGTTTAAGGTAATGTTGAAAGTCAATAGCTTGATAACAAATACGACCCCAGTTTGTTTACATTGCACAGATCAGTACGAAAATTTCAGTGATTGCACAGGTTTGTGTTGCCAATATTGTGTGAAAATTTTGTGTGAAAATTTTGTGTGAATTGATTGGATGGTTTTTGAAATATTAGAAAAAAGTTATCTCGATAATAATTTGGCACACAGTGTATATATATGTGTGTGTATATGTATATGTATATATATGTGTATATATATGTATATATATTTATTTCCTTACCAGTAGCATGACTTGGAGTTTCATGCACAACACAATCTTGGGGAAGATTGCAATGTGAAGAAAAATATGTATATTTGTAAATATATAGTTTATAGCTTTGTTACATTGCATCGTGCACTATTTTATTAATACCAGTGCTCAATGTGCAATATTTTTTTTATATATATATATATATATATATACATATATATATAATATAAAATTAATGTCTGATATCACAGAACATATAGATAGTTTAAAACAGGCAAAACCGCATATTTTTCTCTTGAAAAGGTAACCTTTTTTGGCCAACACCTCACCAGAAAAAACTTTGGCAAATAGTATAATGTAACAAGTATCATTAGATAATAGACATACCCCCATATATATATATATATATATATATATATATATATATATATATATATATATATATATATATATAATTATTCATAAATATATATCTTTGTTATTTATAAGTAATTATATTAGATATGCTACAGCATACCTAACAAGATGACTCATGTTACATATCTCTGATCATAGCTCAGTTAGGTCTTATTTAAATACACATGGAGACTTACCAAACTCTATATGCAATGCAGTCATTGATAATACAAATATAATAGTCTCATCCAAATGTAAAAAAAAAAGACTAAAAATAATGGCAGCATTATTAATAAAAAATAAAAAGCTAACACTCAATAATATCAACGATGAACATGGTCACAATTTGTTGACCATGTTTGTAAAATGGAACATTCCTATAACTCTAGGTATATACATAAAACAGTCCATACATTCAGTAAAAATAAAAACATCTTTTATAATGGCTATAAAAATATAGCCAAAAGTGCTTAGACATACAGAACATTTAGCCAATTTCTACATAATTTATATCCAGAAAGGAAATCAAAAGAACACAAGAAAAATTAGATAAAAAATTTAACCACAGCACCTTGTCAGTTGACTTTAGTGAAACTTTTATAAAAGAGGGATTGCTGCCGAAATAAACAATTTATATATATATATATATATATATATATATATATACATAACCTTCATGTAACCTAACCTGTATTGAATTTCCTAATCTCATATACTAAATTTATATTGATCTACACACTGAAATGTTTAAAATGTTTAGAATTTATTAATTCTACATTACAGTTATACATAATATCAAAGTGAAAAGCTAATTTTATATTTCTATGGTAAAATAAATTAAAATATGCTGACTGTATAATTATGTTAATGATTGAATTTTTTTGTTGTTTCATTAGTCTGAAAGAGATTGTCAGTAATATTAGTTCAAGCCCAATGAGCTGAATTTGGAATGATGAAAAGGATTCAAAGACTTCATAAATCTTTATTCTGTTTCTTTACTTTCAAACAAAAGGTTTCCTTGCAGATAATTTGTTTGGTCCCTCCCTAATGGTCTTTTCTGGTCTGGCTGTGTGTGGACAAGAGCAGGTTTATTCTTCTCCTGGCTACTTCTATTTAACATGAATGAGTGACAGTCTCAAAGTAATGAGACTTGTAATGACATCGATTGGTGGCATATGTGAATGGCAAACAGTTATAATGCGGTAATGATGTACTATTACTGCCATCTTCCCAACTGTTGTTTTCTATTAATGCCACCAGGTGTCTCTGAGTCATTAGCAATATGGCAGATGGTAAAAGGAGAAGGCAAACAAAGAAACAAGCAAACAGCAATAACACCAAAAAATGACAGAAACAAAGACTAAGAGCAATAAAAATGCAAAAATTACTTAAAGAAAAAAGAAAAATCTGCCACCTTGTCACTGAGTTTTCCGTTAAAAGATGGAAAAGAAAAAAACCCTCCTTGGCTACAATTTGACTCTACATTCCAAAAATATGTGCTGGCAATGAAAATATGAAACAAAGCCATTTACTGTTCTCAACTTTCAGAGTGTCAGCAGATACTGGAAGCCATCTTGAAATGCAGTGTAACTGAAGAAACTCATCCAAACTTAGTTGTGGCTTTTTTCCTGCTTCCAAATCTTTCAGCAAGATATTTAATTTTGGTCTGATTTCTTTGTAGATAAAAGCAGAAAAAAGAATCAAATCTGTAAAAGAAAGAGTTCTCCCAGGCTGTGATAAAAAAAACACTTCTTCAATGCTTATTTGTGTAAAAAAATGAAAGTCGAATATTAGCAAATCTATAAACATGTTCATAAATAAGGTCTTTAATTTATGAAACAATCAGCAGCTTATAATAGTTATTTAGTATCTATTATTAAAGTCCAAATTTGCATGATGTCCTGGAATTTGTATTGCAAATGATGGTGTAATTTTAAAATTCTTTAAGTTCTGATTAATGATTTTATTTTTGTCAGGAAAAAATAGCATAATATCATATTTCTTCCTTGATTATTCTATAAATATATCTTTGTGCCAAAGTTAGTTAAGTTCAAACGATATCTTTAACATTGTTTGAAAACGCAGAATATCTTATCTGTAGGAAAAATAATTCATGAAATAGATAATTTTTAAGAATGTGTTAATGAGATTATAACTGGAATGAATGCTAATAAAAAGAAGTCTTATTGTTGAGAGTAACAAACAAAACAAATATAAAAGGTATGTGTTTTTTTTTAATCACTCAATAGTTTTAGTATAAAAATTTGATTCATCATTATTGAAACATGAAATTGTTTTATGTGCAAATAATAAGTTCAGTTTCTTGATTCTTCAGTGTCAGATGTGATATATGCTTGGGTGATCATGTCTCTTTCAATTCATGACCAACTAGGCAGAAGATTTTCCTGCAGTATATTGCTGTTTCTTTCTGCAGTAGACTGGTTGCCAGCCAAGGCTATAGAATTCTGTCTTACTATTCAACTCATATCTGGAGAGAGAGAAGAGATGGATTCCTACATTTCCCTAGGGTATTTGCGCGTAAGTGAATGCAACAAACCCAACTCAGTTCTCTGATTTCTCTTTGCAAACTGTTAACCATTATCCTCCATTGCACAACAATTGCATACAATCGCAAATGTAAATAATCAGCAAGAAAATAGACAAATTTTAAAAAAGAGCTTTTCTGTCTTAATATAATCCTTTCTTTAATCCTTCTATTACAAAGTAGTACTTTTTTGAATGTTGGTAGCAAAATATGCTATTAATAGTCTATTTTTTAAACTTATTTATTTGCTATTGTATCAGTCATTAGGTTGCCGTTTCTTTCTGCAGTAAACTGCTTGTCAACCAAATCTTTGGGATCCAGTCCTAATATTGATCTCCTAGCTGGGAGGAGAAGAGATGGATTTATACCCTTTCCCCAAGGGTATTTGTGCGTAAGTGAATGCAACGAACCTGACCGGAACACAAAATTAGCTCTCTGATTTCTCATTGTGAGTTGTTATTTATTACACCACAACATACATACTTCTTGATTCTTAGGATTAGTAAAATTTTCTCTTTTATTTCAGTTTTGGTGACTGATGAAGTAAAGCAAATCCTAATTAGTAATATTGCTTTACTTCATCAAACACTCAAAATTTAAATAAAAGAGAAAATTTTAGCTATTCTACAGAATAAATAGAGCCTTTGACAACTAACTTGCTTAGAATGTAGAAACTGCTGCAGCATTTTTTATTTTTTTTTTTAAGAAGAAACTTTTTAGTCACAAAAAATATAATTATATAGCATAAATAATTATCAAGAAGTTTTAAGGAAAATAAGAACTACAAGGAAACTATTACTTACAATCAGAAAGAAACAGCTGAAATTCCTGACACAATGAGGAAAGAAAGCCTGGAGAATTTAACACACATAAGAAATAATGAAGATAAAGGAAACAAGAAATACAATTAGCAACCTAATTAATGAATTTGTATGAATGGATGAAAGAACATAGAAAGAAGGATAGTAAAGGTTCAAAAGTTACATACAGAAACAAAAAATCAGGAAGTTGTGGAGAGCCATGATCGCCTACATCCTGAAAGGACATGCCCCACATTGAAGAGAAGATATCTATTGTATAGTCACTGGCTTAGAGATTATATACTACTTTTAAAGCCAGAAGTTAAATAAGTGTTTAATAAACATATTTTTAAAACAGTTCATATGAGTAAATTAATAAAACTGACTTCATCTAGACTACACCATAAAAGTTTTAACATTTATAAGGATGATAAAGAAAGCCATATCATCAATATTATATGTCCTATCTGAATATTATGATCATCGCACATTTTCATCAAAGATTTAGTCCCAACATTCAAGTTTAGCAAACTCAAGAAAAACTTGTAGAGCAAAAATAAAAGCAATGACAATTATTTTAAAATAATATATCAGAGTGGCTGATGCTCAAGTATATAACCAACTGAATATGGACAATTCTCCTTGTTCTTCCATAAGAGAGACTACTTATGTAGGTTACTTGCCTTTGACCAGGGCCAGTGAGTACTACCCCTAACCGGAGCCTGATTGGCAGCCCTGGGCAATGCTTTGTGACCTTCAATATCTCATCAACATTTGCTTTTTTACTACCTATGTTTACATACGGTACAAATTAAACTAAGCACAACTGACTATTATTAACGGATGAAAAATTTTTGCTGATTCTGAAGTCAATCTGGGGTCTTCTTTTTTTGTCCGAATCCATGAATTTGTTTTGCTCATGCTTAGTCTCGAAAAAACACTATATAAAATTCATTCTTTTTTATCCATAATGTTGAAAATGATATTAAAATTATTTAATTTTTTAGCAAAAAGAATCTCAAAATAATGTTAAAAATTATCTCAAAACATTGTTGATTTATTTAAGATGGAATGAGGGAATATTATGACATGGCTCTAATTTGTATTTAGATACATTGTATTTATTTTTCAATTTTTCTAGTTGAATTGTTCACCTATATTGCATATGATCCATTATTGTACATAATTAGGTTGCAATAAAATTTGTATTTTATATGAATACTACCTTATGACAATTGAGATGTAATAGAGGTAAGGGCCCCATATCATACATTCGTGGGTGGGACGCACCAAACTCTTGCACCGTCCCTACTGTTAACCACTGCTTCTCTTGCCTTCAAGTGAACTTGTCTTACACTCTTGTGAGTGTTAAATTGAACATATAATGTGTCCCAGAATTTTCAACTTTCTGTTTGTGATTCTAAGTGTTATTTTTCTATACATTTTCCTTAAAACTTCCTTGTTATTCCCATGCACCAGCTATGATATTCTCAATTCTGTCTACTACTACTATAATAATAATAATAATTGTGCAGTTGATTTGGGTTTGACAAGTAAAGTTATGTCTTAGAAAATAAAAAAAGAATCATCTGGGATTTTAACATCAAGACCAAGCATTCCATTCAGGTGAGAAGACCAGGTAGAAGAAAAAGAGGATCTTCCAATTAGGGAACATAATTAAACCAGAAGATCCTAAGGTAAAGATTAAAGAAAATGTTACAAAATTTAAAGTACATTGACCTTGCTTGAGAAATAAGAAAATTTTGGAATATGAAAGTTTAAGCTGAGGTTTATAGTTGGTTCCTTTAGAGTAGATCTGAATCAAAATTGAATGATTTTTGTTTGAATTTCTCACATGAGGAGTTACCATTATTTAAATTATTTAAACTCAGACTAATGTCTTCATTTTTGTTCTTATTATCACAGCATTTCTGTTTTTGTGCCTTCCAGAATTCTTCAGGTGCTAGTTTAGATGATCTGTGTAAAATTTAGGGAATTTTTAACTCATCCCTTTATTTAACAATGTACCCCTAAAGATTAAATGAAGGGCTTACTTTTAAATTCCCTGAAAGTTACTAAGATTGGCAAGCACCTGAAGAAGGTCAGGGAGTACAATTACTGAAACATTCTGATAATAATGACAAAGATGATTACAACAGTCAGAGTGTGAATAAAATTGAATGAATTAGAAATCTGAGAAAGTACTGACATTTCCCAGACTATGACATATTGTGGGTCTGTGAGAATACGGAGAAAGGTGTTAGAGATTTGAGGAGACTTGCTGTTATTTAGTGGCTGTGCACACAGTGTAACAACTATTAATGCAGAAGGTTCAAATTCTGCTTCAGTCTATTTCGATTATTTTTTTTCACACCAACGTAAACAAATTTATTGCAATGAAGTCCTAAAGTATGAAATGCACCACACAAAAACATTTTCCTATTTTTCATACATGTACATATATATACATATGTATATATGTTCTTAAATGTTTGTAACAGCAAAGTGTTATACAAAAATACTAAATTAAAATACTCCAATTAAAAATCTTTTAAAAAATAACATACATTACTTCCATTGCATAGAGGTAAAAGTATTTTGAATTTACTGTGTTAATGCATAATGCAGCCATAGACATGCAACCCCTGAAGATGGTCTCTGATGAGATTGAAAGTACTTGGCAAAATAAAAATTATTTGAAAGAAAATTTTGAAATTTTTCTTAATCAGTTTTCTACAGCCAACAAGAAATTAATTCGTGGACTTGAAAGGATTATAATTAAAATAGACATAATATGTCTAAAATATATAATGTGTGTGTATGAGACTCCACAACCTAAAACGGATTACACTGTCCCCAAGTCTACAGTGGTAAACATCAACATCTGGTGTGAACAAGAAAATACACTAACTATAATAATGATGATATTAAAAATAATAATAATAAAGAATGTTGATTTTTTTTTTTTTTTTAAATACGAACGTAGTCCAATTTCTGTTGAGACTGCTTAAACTGAGCTTAGATCCACAGATGATGTCTCATTGAAGTCTACAAATTTAATTAGGCTCCTCAGTTGAGTCAAACAAAAGTGAATTTCAGTATAATCCCTGACGTCTACATTGGACTTCTTACTCTAGTGTCCGGACAATAATGATTAGGATTGGAAAATATTTGCACAAAGATTAGAACCACCTTAATCCTTAAGCAGCTGTAAGTTGAAAGAGTTTGTATCAGGCAATTTTAAGCTTCGAGTGGCTGATCAAATGATAAGCTTATTTCTTTATATGACAGCATATTTTGTGAATATATACACAATGCATATTATCATATCCATATCTAGTATATGCATAAGCACATACACATGTATACAAGGAAACATGACCACATTTAGAAATATGCATATATTTGTCAGTAAATGTCTATCATCATATATGTATACACAAACATTTTGTTATACATGCTTATTAATATATTAATTAATATAACTACCTAAAAATCTTATTCATATCTATATAAACACATGCACATATATGGGCATATGGCTGAGTGGTTAGAATGTTTGCTTTTCCATGGTTGATTTATCAGGAAGAAAAATTCTTGACACTATCGGTCTGGAGGGGGTTGATCCCAGCATGTGGCACCTTTGGAAAGTGTCTGAAAAAAGCCATACCACAGGTTGACCCAAGCATTGTGAGTGAAATTGGGTAAATGGTACCCTTGGGGCTGTTGATAGCTGTGCAAGCATGAACTCACAAGTCATAGTGACTGAGGGTTTGAGCATTCTGGCCTTGTTCAGATTGTTGATCAAGCTAGATAACATGCCCTTTCCCAGAAACTGTAACTAAGGTCTGCTCAGCATAGATGCAGTATAAACCAAAGGTGGGCTCTGTGTGTGTTGAACAAACACAAGTATTGCAAGTGTCTGCAATAGGGATTGGCTACCCACCCTAGTAGATGGGTATCCTCGAATATGAGTGCCCAGCTATATATATATATATATATATATATATATATATATATATATATATATATATATATATATATGTGTGTGTGTGTACAATATGTATCTCTTTATATATTCAACTTATCTCAGTATTTTTCAAGTTCTATGTATCCCATATTATTTCAGGACTAAGTTATATTGAAATATCCTAGTCATATATTAAATATAGGAAATTTAAAGATCATGGCACTTTTAAAGCATTTAAATAAGTTATCTTTACTTTTTATTAAAATAGTGTTTTCCAAGTCAAATTTGTCATCATGAAGGCTTCAGTAACACATGCCTACCTTGAATTTATTTAATTTTCAATCCCATTTATGAAAATTTTTCTCACCAGAATCCATCTTATATGTCTATAAATCTATCATTCAATCATACATTGAATATTGCAGCCATATATGGTCTGCCACACCTGTAATTTATCTAGAGATTCTTGACAAAATCCAAAGAAGGACCTGTAATATTATCAATACTGACCTGCTATCTTGGCTTCACTCACTTTTCCACTGCTAGAATGTGACATCCTTCTGTCTTTTCTATAAATATTTTCATGGCAATGATGAACTTTCATCCTTGGTACCTCGAGCACATGTATTTAAGCATACTACTAGATTGGCTATTAGGTCTCATCATTTTACTGTTGAAATAGTTACATGTCCAGGAATTTTATGGATTTAGAGTCTGAACAAATCAGTTTAGCATTATTGACTTTGACTTCAGTTTATACAGATTGATTTCTTAAAATGACAAGCGAGTATGTGTTTGTATGTGTATATATATATATATATATATATATATATATATAATTGATGTAATAGAATATGCATACTCCTGTGTTCCCCCTCACTGGAATATGATTTGCTGGTGTCTGTCATAAATACAGATGGACATGTAGGTACGACAGAGTTTAAGTCTATGATGATGCTCATTGACTATCCTATTGGTCTACACCTATTACCTGCAACTACGATGAGTACCGTTCGATTACTACTACTGTGTACTACTTGGTTACAGTAGCCAAACCCACTTAGCTACTTCAATCACTTATATCCCTTTCTGGGACATATATATATATATATATATATAGATAGATAGATAAAATGTTGTGGTAAGAGTCAGTTATTCTCCTTATTATCATGAATGTACTGATCCATTCATAATAAGTAGTCCTGGGTAATTGTCTGAGAGGAAGAAGATAATACTATTGCATTACCTTATCTAGCTGAATACTGAATACTTCTATCATGACTGACTTTATCGATTTAAGTGTTGTGTCATGCCAGACCCCACATCATGACAGTATATATACTCAGTATGCAAGTCACCATAAAGAAAAGGTTTGTGACAGTTTTCTTGGAAAGAACTATTTCTAAATTATTCTCAATGCTAATGCCAAGAAGAAAAACAACATTTTCTTTACATTCTTGCATTTAATTTTGTTTCTTGTTTCAATTCTTTTTCACTAAATAATGTCCTTTCAGGACATTGACAATCATGCTCTCAACAATTTCTTGTCCTTTGTGGAACTTAGTAAGGTTTGTATTTTTACTATCTCTCCTAAACTCTATTCCAACCAATTAAATGAGCTCATTAAGTAAATTGTTCACTGCTTTCCTCTGTCCCTCTTGCCTTCAATATATCATGTGAGTGTCAAATTTTCCAAGCTTTTTTTCCTCATTCTGCTCCCTAGGAATTTCAATTGACTCTTTCTGATTGTAAGTGCGACTTTTGTTTCCATTTTCCTTAAAACTTCCTCATTTCATGTTCAATCCATTGTTTTCTCAGCAATCTTCTGGAGAATCATGTTTCTATTGCTTCAAGTCACTTCATCTTTGAGGAGATTGTCCAGCATTCACTCTTATATAGGTGGGCCAATATTACATAACAGTTCAATAATATTTTCTTTCTTTCTAACAAAATTTTATTGTTTTTAATACTTTGCTAAGCCTATGGAAAGTATCTTTTGCTATTCCAATGTGCCTTTGAATTTCAGTGTCACACTTTCTGTCCTTTGTTAAAACATTTCCTAGATATTTAACTTTTTGTCTGCATTTGATTTGGGTCTCCCTAATTTGTAGTTCACATTTTGGGCTGTCCCTTTTGGTAACAACCTTACATTCTGTCTTATAATTAATAATTTAGTCTTTTCTTGCTTTCTTTTACTACCTTGCCACAAGAGTTCTTGTACTTTCCTTTCTATGTAACTGATAAAGTAACTATTTTCATTCTAAGTGATTTTTTTCTAAGTTAACTCTTGCTGTTTTGTGTCACTTTTGTTCCTACTGCAATATTCTGATGAACTCACTTGACAGCCATCTCCAATTGTATGCTGGCTTACGGCCACATCCTGTTGAAACACAAGTACCCATATGATTATCAAAGTTAAGCAACATCAAACCTGGTCATTACCTAGATTGGTGACCACTTGGGAATACCGGGTGCTGTATGCATAGATGTGCAGGTGCTAAAATGGATAATGGCTAAAAATTGCTAAACAGAGAGCTGAGTTCCAATTCAAGTAGGATTTGTTATATTCACTTACATGCCAATACCCTTGGAAAAGGTATGAATCCACCTCTTCTCCCCCTAGCTATGTGTTAATTAGTAATCTTTGTACCACTAAATCATTATTATATCAAAAAAAAATCCAACCATCTGAAAATATTCTCTGGCTTTAAATAACCTAAAAAACAAATCAATCAAATAAATCAGTTGCATTGCTTCATAAGAGGAAAGAGGGATTGTTAGGCATGTTTGGCAAATGAGCATATTTCTGTCGGTCTTGATGATGATGAATGATAACTATTACTTTATCATAGAAAGTATTCGGTATCCACTAGATTTGACTATGCAATATCAGTACAAGACTATTATGAGCAAAATCACCAAAAGTTTAGAAAATACTTTCCTGATTGACTGTCCCTTTATGACTAGACCACAAGATATACAGAATAATTAACCTCTTCAATTTTTTGCAAATAGTTTAAATCTGGAGCTAATTCTTTTTATTTCAAATATGCTCAATACTCAAGTATTCTCAGCATCTTTCTGTAGAGCTACATTTCTGTTGCTTCAAGTCTCTTCTTCATCTGTTCAGAGAGTGTCCATGCAGAAAATATAAAACATTTTTGTCTTTTCAAGCATTTAATGAAAAGAAATTCATGAAAGCATAATAATCCAAGTAATAATACCTCACTATATCTCCTACATAAAAAAAAAAATAGCTAATCATTTTT
Organism: Acanthosepion lycidas; assembly: GCA_963932145.1. Classification (NCBI taxonomy): domain Eukaryota; kingdom Metazoa; phylum Mollusca; class Cephalopoda; order Sepiida; family Sepiidae; genus Acanthosepion; species Acanthosepion lycidas. The sequence goes on from OZ010583.1 coordinate 51,747,640, forward strand.
TTGGCAATCTTTAACTCAGTGGTTCCCAAACGGTGTGGCATGCCTCATAGGTGCAACGAAATAGGATAACAGGTGAGGTGGAATGACTGAAAGACAAAGATAGACAAAAAGTTTTTAAAAATTCATACGCCAAAAATAAAGGATTTTAAAATTTTAAATATTTTGATGGATTACTTGTAATTGCATGCATAGATCCCAGTATAAATAGTTTATAAATAATTATTGACCAATTTTATCATTGTGATATTTTTGGCATTCTATCAAGTATTAAGAATATAGAAACTAGGGTCGACAAACTGGAGGAGAGAGTTATCAATGACAATGTTCTGACTTTTATTCTGCAGTTATCTTCCTTTCACCCTCTCTCTGATTTTTTTTTTATTTTTAAATGTATTTTTATCACATAAAATTTGGTGATGTGCGAGTAAATTTTGATTCTGAAAATGTGGCACAGAGAAAAATGTTTTTTAAACCACTGCTTTAATAAAAAAGATTATAAATATAAACCTAATAAAACATAGGGTATTTCACAAAAAAGAAATGATTGCAGCAGAAAAAAAACAAAAAAAAAACTTTATATATTACATGTGGTACTTTTTTAAAAAGAGTGATGCTCATACTCTGTCTACACTAGGATTAGGTTATTTCATTTCTTTTTTGTTCCCTAATTTTTTTTCTTGTGTTGATCATACCACAGAGCACAGGTTGCAACATCTTGTCAGGGATCCTTCCTTCCTTCTCAGAAGGAAGAAGTTTATAGGAATATACAGTAGAACTCCGCAAATTCAAACATAGCATAATCTTGACTTCCTTGAATTAGTACTTTTGTATTACATAAATATGAAGCTTCTTTCTCTCAAATCAGAACAGTACCCTCAATACCAAGTATCTCGAAGGTTCATTTAGAGGAGTTGAATGAGCATGGCACATAGAAGTTCTTTCACAGAAGATGAAGGCAATTCCATTCTCAATGCTCAGGTTAGATCCAGTGACAGGATCCGAAGAGTGTGAGTTCAATACCTGGTTAAGGTGGTAGAGAATTTGGACAGGGGAATTAACAGGAGATAACTGGTAACTGACATCCATTAGACATGGCATGTGGAACTAGAACAGTCTACCCCAGCGAGTGAAATAAAGGGTTCAGTTCAACATTCCAACCACCTGAAGAAGGCTGGAGCATACAACGACCGAAACATTGTAATAAATATGGCAACAAAGATGAGAATGATAGTCTGAACAATGTAAATAGTGAAAAACATAATTCTGCAGTTGCCTTTCCAGTTTTAACATCAGTTTGAGAAATAAATTTATTGATTTTTTTTTTTTCACAAATATATACTCTAACAGTTCTTTCACAAAAATAAGTTTTAAAATTTCAAAGATGGGGTCATTTCATCTTCTGTCATCAGTATTGACACCTAGAATATTGATAAAAGGAAAGTGTAGAAAGCAGGTATAGTAATTCTTGGGTCCACAATTTATTTTTGAACCATTGCTGGGCATTGAGAATGGAATTGCCTTCATCTTCTGAGAAAGAACTTCTATGTGCCATGCTTATTCAGGAAGTTGATCATGGCTCTCCACAATTTTCTGTCCTTTGTAGCTCTTGATATATTTTGTCTTTTTGTTATCTCTCCTAAACCCTGTTCTACCATTCATTAACAAGCTTGTTAGGTAGGTTATGTTCTGCTTTTCCTTAATCTCTCTTGCCATCAATTTGTCCTGTGAATGTCAAATTTTCCAAGCTCTCTTTCCTCATTATGTACCCTAGAAATTTCATCTCTAACTTTCTCATGTTATATATTCTTTTTGTTTATTTTTTTCTCTAAAACTTTGTCATTGCTCACATGTTTTGTCCATGGTATTCTCAGCATCTTTCTATGTAATTATATTTCTGTTGCTTTAATTCCTTTCTTCAATAGGGAGGAGATTGTCCAGCATTTACTACGTTTTAAAAGAACTGACATTATATAACAGTTTAGTACTTTTTCTTTGTTTCTAATAAATTTTCTTATTTATTAACTTTGCTTAGCTTTTGAAAGGCATCTTTTGCTATCCCAATACACATTCAGATGTCAGTGTCTTCAGTTGAAGCACCTATTTTAATTTTTGTACTTGCTTGATTTTGGTACCTCCAATTTGTAATTTGCATGTTGGGCAGTTCCTTTTGTACACAATCTTCATGGAATTGATATCTAACCAATATGGACAAATATCATAATTAGGGATGTAGTGGAAATTTCAAATTCAAATTCTAGTTAGGTTTATTACATTTACTTTTGAACCAACAGTCACAACCCACAAAAGTGTCACAAAAATTTTCCTGAAGGTTTGAGGAATTTTCAAAAACAAGATAAAACACAGAAAATAAAAATATGTATTTGGGAACAGTAGAAATTTGTAAATTTGGTATTTTTCAAACAATAAAATTTATTTGGACTAATATTAGCCATTTCCTTATCAGGAAACATGATATTCTTTGACTGAATAGGCAGTGTTACTAGCAGTTGGAATTTTATGGTCTTTCCTTGAAAATACAAGCTCTGTCAGAAAAGTAACAGGACTGGTGTCACAAACAATTTATTTCTATTCCAAACAAACTACATGGTTTCCCCTTCCAAGTAATCCCCCTCAAGTCTAATGCACTTTTCCATCCATCTCTGCAACACTTCTATACATTACTGGAAGGATTCTTCTTGGATGCCCCCTCATCATTATGGACCACTTGACAGCCTCTACACCTTCAAAACAGGCCCACTTGATGATCCCCTTGAGCTCAGGGAAAAGGACAATATCACATAGAGCAAGATCATAGGAATAGAGAAATTGTTCTAGTTCAACAAGTTTTTTCTCAGCCAGGAACTGCCAGATGCTCAGAGCATTTTGATATGGTGCATTGTCATTGTGGAGCAATCACAATTTGTCCTGCCACAAAAAAATGTGAAAAAATGCAATGGTTGCATAAAGCTAAGCTTTCAGTTATATATTCCCAAGATATCATGTTAAATAATAACGCAATCTTTTATCCCTATTTTGCCCATAGCTCACACAGTACACACAGTCCGTTATTTTTCAGACAAAAAAATAGGTTTCTCAAGTCTACTGTTATTGCTCTTTCTAGTACTTATAAGGATTTCCTTCCTTACTTTTTCTTTGTCTGTTAGAACATCAAGATCTTGATTATGTCATTCTTTTCTCTTTGAGTTAAATGTGATATCCATTTTAGTTTTTGCTGCCATTGAAAGCCCTCATGTGATGTGGTTTCTGTTATTTGGTACAGTTCTTTGTTTGTGATTCTGTCGCATCTGTCCAAAAGGTTTGAAGATGGATGTTTTAGATGCTTTATTTACTCAGATCTAGTTTTAATCATTGATCTGTGTAAGTGCTTGGTTGATTGATTTTGTTTAGCAGCATATCAATCTCTATGGGTTATTTAATGCCAAAATCTAAATATTTTGGATGCAATTTTATGCATTCGATTACATATATTTTGTACATAGTTTTATACTTTCAGAGTAAAAATGTATGTTTTTTAGAAATATATTTTTAAATTATAAAATTTACTGTTGGCAATTTTACGATAAAAATGTATTTTTATATTTTTTTAGTGTTGCATTGTCATTTTTCTATAAAAATATATTGTTGCTCATTTTATTAGATTTTTGTTTTGGTAGTAGGGTCACTATTTGCCCATAGCTAGAACCCTAACAAGTGCTACCACCACTGGTTTGGGTGAACTTGAGAACAACAGCAATAAAGAGGTGGTTCCACACCCCTCCAGTCTTCTAATCAGAGGCCTTGCTTCCAGATGTAGTTTATCATCATACACAGGATGAGAGAAAGTGGTGATATAAAGTTAATAGTTGACATTTTGAATGAGTTTGGCATCATACAAGATATCTATATGAAAGTTTTCATCTTACAAGGATATTTAAGAATATAACTCAAGATTTTAGCTTAATGGTTTGGTTTTGCAGCAAATTGTGGTGGTGGTCAAAATGGCCCTTAGCATATTTTATGTTTAATTTTCTTATCTCTGAAACTGAATTTGTTATAACTGATCACTGAGGTATTTTGCCCAATACCACAAGTTGCTGCTTTACCAAACCATTAAAAACATTAGTGTTTAGTATTTACTAATTTCACACCCTAAATTTTTATGATGAATATATATGCGTATATATGCCATATCTTGTTGGCACACCCACAACCAGAAGAAACTTCACCTTCCAGGACAAGTGACTTTTATAAAACTAATTAACCATATAAAAAGACCTCAAAAATCAAGAGAAACAACAAGATATCTAGGATTGAAGTGTAAAAAAAATATTAAACACTATTTATTTATTAGATTGTTTATTGGAATAGTTAGCAAAACATTGGCTAATTGATTAAAACTTTATAAAATGGTAAATAATGATTTCATTAGAATTAGTTCACACATTTTTACAATTTAGTAAATGTTTATAAATTAACGAATAAAAATTGTTTTAATATTTACTCCTTTATAAATTTGGTAAATAATGAACATTGCATTAATTTTTTTTAATACAGTTAGTTTTTAGAATGCTAGAAATAAAAAATAATTCTTAAAAATAGACAATCTAATAAATATCTGTTTGATATTTTTCTTGTAAATTCTCAGGGACAAAAAAATGTATAAATTCACTTTCATCATGTGTTCAGATTTTATTACAATCATAACTTTTTAAAACTATAAACATTCCTGAGGAGTAAAGGTAGTTAAGATAACAGGGGTATCAAGGGAAAAAGCATCCTTTTGATACTTTTTTTTTTTTTTTCAGGCAAAGAGTCCATATTCACCAAAAATCCTTATAGGAAGCCAGTTATAAAATAATTTCATATCTTGAAGATCATTTGTTTAAAATAACATAAACAAGTTTAGTCGTATTCTTTTGGATAAAAAAACTTTAAGTATTGTGATATTTTAGAAAATCTTTCATGTCTATTCTAAGTTTATAAAATTTTTATCTGTTATGTTTTGTCTTTCATATTAAAGTTTTACTCATGAGGTAGGTTAGGTGCTGCTTTCCTTTGTCCCCCTTGTCTTCTATATGTACTGTGAGTATCAAATTCTCCAAGCCCTCTATCCATATACTCTGTTATGTCATGTCTTTCATATTAAAGCTTTAACAATAGGAAAATAGAGCCTTTTCTAATCTCATTTCACATGGCACCTTTTTCAAATGGAGAAAAGCAAATTCTGAAAATGACCATTTTTTTTTTTATTTTCTTTCCTTTTTTTTTTTTCACCTCTTCCAAATTCCAATCAAATAATGACCAGCAATTGGAATTTTTTTGACCTCTTGAGACTCATTCTTTCTTTTTTTTTTTGTCTTCCTCCCTTTTTGGTTATTTCCACCCACCCTCCGAACACATACATCTACAAGCTGGATGTTAACGAGCTCTACTCTGACCATGTCTGTACGTCCTCTCATTATTTCCTTCTTAATTTGAATGGGCCAATTGTAATTCCACCTAATTTCCATTCCATTATTACAGACCTTCATCTGCTCAGCATGCACATCATGTTAAAAGACACCAATTTGCTTTAAAACTGGATTAATTTGCAACATCTCTTCATATTCTATATCCCAGTTGGCTACTTCTCTTGTGTAAAACTGAACCAAATTTACAGAATTTTTTTAGCACATTTTTGCTTTCTTTCTTTATACTCAGCATGATCCCAGCCATTCTTTCTCCTTATCTGCTCTGTTTTGGTCGGTCCATTCACAATGATCAATTTAGTCGGCTACTTCATTTCCACGCCCCCCCCTCCAACTATTATTTCAAAGTTTCTTACACACTTGACCAGTAACTGATAGTTTTCTTTCAATGTTTAATATATTTTTTCCCTAGTTTCAATATATATTTATTGATTTATTCTTTTCGAAAGACTTTTGTGTTTGTCTCTTTTCTTGTGACTGAGAAGCATTCATTCTTTGTGAAGCTTGAAATCCTTTTCATCACATTTCTTTTTTTTTCTTAAGAAATGTAAAACCATTTTTGTGAATCATTTATTTGTCACGTCACATGTCCTGTAACCCTTTAGGGTCATAGGGGCACAGTATATACTGCAGCCATAGACGCAATCTATGGCTGCAGTATATGTATCTAAGGCAGCCTATATTCTGAATTTTTCCAAGGTTAGAGAGCACAGACTCTTTGCTATTTAATCCATAGGTGGAGTAAAATAAATTAATGCCTTTTCAAAGGGAATTTGTGTGAAGCGGATAAAATGGAATCAAATAGAACTTGAAATCAGGTTGCTGATTTCATTTTCTGACAGTGATGTGCAGATGTTTGGTGATGCCCTCGGCCAACTCCTTGATAGTATACCTCTAAGACTTAAGTATGGGATCTTGTAGGGCCCGGTACTGAGAAACATGAAAAAGAAAGGCATTTTAAATATGTACAAACAGATGAAATATGGAATAATCATTTCATTCAAATTAAATATAAACTAAATTTTTATTTCACTCTTTGATTGGATGCCCTCCTGATATGGATGCCTGGGGTTATCGCACCCTCTGCCCTACCCTACGGCATGCTACTGCTTTCTTCACTGGTAGCCATAACACTGCACATCCCACTGTCATGTGTTATATGTTTTCTTCTACTTATCAGTAACTGTCTAATGCAGTTTTAAAAATTAAACCTGTTATATATTTCAAGCATTTTAAAATGATAAGAAGATGCATAAGTCTGTATGTATGTCTGTATTTTTTAATTTTTTTATAGTTTCATCTCAACCAGTGAAAATGATAGAATCTGAGAAAAGGTATATGAGACGACAATAAAAAAAAAACAGATTTCAAAGAGACCAAAGATGACAACTGATGTTGCATTCAAATTTTGGAAGATTGTAGCTGACAGAAAACAAAGCAGACAGAAGAGATTTCCACAAGTGTAAAATTGCAGGCAAAGGAACTGTTAGCATAGAATGTATGGTTACATATCGCAATTTCAACAGTAAAATGATGAGACTTACATATCGAGCATCTTCTTCATATGCTTATGGTTGTGAATATCTGAAGATCATGATCCGCACATAACTGAGTAATGACTGTAGGTCGGTATTATTAGATGGATTCTTGGTGGTTGTTATTTTATATGGTGGACTCACCCATTGTATTCGATATATGAGGGTCAAGCAGCTCAGTTCCTTGGAACCGACAGCCAGAAACAAGCACATATGATTTGATTATAGTGGTGAAGGCTTTATGCAAAACCAACCACTCTTTTTGAAGGGCCGAATACAGAGACCTGGTGCACTATATGCCACAAGGTCCCCAAATGACACTCCACAGGTTTTGAATTCAGAGTTGTCCTTTTCCTAGACCAGTTGCCATCCAAGACTACAGAGTCCAGTCTATCCTGCTATTTACCCATAACTGGAGGAAGAAGAGGATTAATAGCTTTCCCAAGGATATTAGCATGTAAGTGAATGTAATGGATTTGACTGGAATTTGAACTCGGCCCTCTGATTCCTCAATCTGAGACGCTATCCACTACTCCACTGTGCCTCCCATTTTTATCTCTCCCCCGACAAAATTCTTACAATCTAAAAATATTTTCTAGTTTTAAACAACCTGCAAAGTGTTGATAAACCATAGATAATAAATCAGTCAGTCAATCAACCAAATCATTCTCTTTTTTATTATACATATATATATATATATATATATATATATATATATATATATATATATATATATAAATGAATAGAGAAAAAAATTCACTACAACAAAAATCTTTCAATAGTGCCTTGATAGCAAGGTCATCCACAGTAAATTTGCGCCCGGGCTCTTACAACATTTCACCATTCCTGCCATATGTTTTATTATCACAGTGTGGGATATCTAATAACAAAAGTGATGGAAACAAAAAAACAAAAAAATCTAAATATATATATATATATAAAATGTCCTTCACCCATAGCATGACTTGGAGTTTCATGCACAATGTAATCTTCAGGTGCTGAGTGGCTGTTTTATAATTTAAATTTAAAAAAATTTAAATATTGTAATTTAAATTTAAAAAATTTAAAATTATGTAACAGTCAGTTTATACTCAACCCCTGAATATTGCGTTGTACATGAAACTCTGAGTCATGTTATTGGTGAGGAATAATATGTATATTTATTAATATATGCTTACTAGCTCTGTTGTATTACATTGAGCAATGTTTTATTAATACCAGCACTATATATATATATATATATATATATATATATATATATATATATATATGTAAGAAAAAGAAGTTGAAAATGCAACTGATGTCTTTAAGAACACTTACTTACAGTAACTTTACCAGTTACTCATTTCTATGATTTTCAAAACATTAAATTCAGATAGAGAGATGTGTGGCCATGCCATGATAAGTCTTGAATAAAAAATATATATATGTATAGATATATACAAAAAAGCAAATATGTAAAATGGCTTCTTCATAAAAATTTTTCTTTTAAATTAAAAAATAAATTTTCTATCCTGTATTCAATTTCAAGTTATTAAAATCAGGAGAAGTTTTAACTTTTTTTTTTTAGACAGTAGAAGTCATGTTTTTGAAGGAACAAATCACATGCCTTTAGATAAAGAAGGGATTTGATATTGATATTTGATTGGATATTTAACGAAGATTATTGGTCTTCCAAGCTGTTGACTTTTAGTTTCAGTTTATTCTCAACTGATTGCATCATAAATGTGGATTTGTGTTAAAATAAATGGCATAGTCTACCAATTGTGATAATAATGAGATATCATTAGAAGAAACGAGAAATGAAACCATAAGTTTTATAACCCTTTTCATTTGTTTATATACTGACAGCTATATTGAGTGTCTTTATTAAGAACAAAATTAATGTAAGAACACAAATTGTCATAAATTTTTGTGTCTATTTGTAATAAATTTCTGATTGGTCAATAAACTGTTGCCATGTCACCATGTAAGTCAATGCCATGATGCTTTGCTATATGAAGATTTTTCCAGTGTGTATGGCATTGGGAAAGTCTTATTTAATGTCAATGACAGAATGCAGATATGACATTTAAGACTTGTTTTCTGTCATGTTTGCATGTGCAATAAAAGAAATGCTAAAGAGAAAAGTCTATCATAACTGGAAAGAATAGAACATGTAAAACACTTCACAGTTGCCAATGAAATATGATAAATGCTGTGTTTCATGTCAGCTGTTCCTAATTCCAGAGTTAATAAAAAGGCATTTTTATTTTTTTAGGATTTAGGATATGTAGATGATCACTTTTGATGACAGATTTCTCATTTTTCTAATGCTAGCACTAAGTTCTTCACAAAAAAGAGAGTTTTCTAAAGATATAGTGAACTTCTTTTTCTATGGGTCATGTCTCTTCAGGATGTTGGTGATCACGACCCTCCACAATTTCCTGTCCTTTGTTGCCCTCAGTAAGGTTTTTCTTTTTGTTATATCTTCTAATCCCTGTTTTGATAACTATTTGCACAAGCTACTTAGGTAAGTTATGCACTACTTTCCTCTGTCCTATTTACATTCAATATGCCCTTGTGAGTGTTAAATTTTCCAGGACTGCTTATATATATATATAATATATATATATATATATATATATATATATATATATATACAAGCAGGTTTTATTGAAGAATATAGTTAATGTTTTTAATATGTAAGTGATTTTTAATATTCTTTGAGATTTAATATTTTTAATGAGTTTATTTAATACATTTTAATATTTGAATGATTTCATTTTGTTTTCATGAAGAATAAGGGATATTTATTTCCAGTGTGCTTCAAGATTGTATGTAGATATAAACTTAAACATATTTAATCAACTTTTTTTGAATGGAAACTTGGTTGAAAGCAAGCAGACATGCATAGTGCAATTTTGACAAATACCAAAGGCAAACTTTCATATAAAACAAGATACTATTGAAAAATGTTAAAACAAGATTGTTGTGTAGTTTTCAAAAGTATGTCATACTCCATTGCAATTAGATCACTTTCTGATTAATTCTTCATGTTGGTGGCAGGATGTGAGCACCATGAAGACAGAACAAAATAAAAAAAGTCATTCTCTGCACACATACTTCAAGCATCACATTAGGTTACCAAAGCAAGATCACCACAATGTAAGCAACACTGGCCAATTGTGAATATCCACCAAAAAGGAGATGACCCTGGGGACTGTCAGATCTGCTTAAAAGCAAGTCTCCCATAATGACCAAGAGCAGTTGAGGTCCAGTAGGCCACCTGCTGACACGCAGGGTGCTGTCACTGCTCCCAACATAACCACTTCCCATAGCGACTGTCACCACTCCTGAGCTTGACTAACCCACACACGGAATCCAGAATATTATCCCAATGTCATCATCAACCACCTTCAAGTCTTACTTGTTGCCGATGTTGGCACCTTGCCAAACCCGGTTCACGACAGTCCAGCCTTGACACTGCCAGGCTTACGACACCAATCATCATGACTGATAACACCTCAACGTCTACACCACCTACTTACAAGCCTTGCTTATCGCTACTGCCAACACCTCATCTCACTACAGTGACTCTGACTCTGAAAGCATGCCATCCACTCAGCCTACAACCATCTTGTAGAACACCGGCCAACCAGCTACACAAACCTAGTCGATAACCCATCACCATCACCTCAGCACACCTGACTCACTACAGGCATTTCCTTTGCAGTTGTCACCATGGCCTTGTTTCATGTAACAGGCCTACCAGCTATGCCACTCTAAATATCACCTTGACAACCAATGAATTGACCCACCACTATGACCACGATTGACCATCATGTGTAAATGATTATATCCTGTGTCCTCAGTGAAATCAACACAAGAAATAGATCAACTCCCAGCACTAACCTTAAAACCGATCGCCCCCTTGACAATGAGCAACAGGAACAGACATTTCACCAATTTTCCAAACAGCTCCATAAGTCACCTTAAATATTAAACAAATACACATTGTTCAAAAGCTTAATCCTTGTTATCCCTTTCCAAACCAAACACTTATTAAAACAAGCATATACTTAAATTGAAAAGTTATGCTTTATATATATATATATATATATATATATATATATATATATATATATATATATATATACAAAAGAATAAACAGCTCCCAAAAGAGTCTGTCTAAGATTGCATGCAGGACAAAAGAGTGCTCAATGCCATAATAAATGGCAGAGCTTTAATTATATATCTATATATGTAGCTCCTCTGTTTCCACTGTCATTCAGCTATTCCCATATATATTTTTCTTCATTGTCTGTGGCTTGGCATATTATATTGCTTTGCATGCATATACCATTTAATGGACATCTATGCCTTACTCTAAAGTTAAATGTTGGTTTGTTTGTCTTCCATTGTTTTCACAATAAAACTGGTATCAAGCAGCCAATGTTGAAATTTTTAGGATATACTCTAATTTCAATCCCTGGACCAGACAGATATCCCTACAGCAAGAACAGTCTGTCTCACCATAGATTAAATAAAGAGTTCAGTTTGGAATTCTCTGTAGGTTACCCAGACTGATGAAGGCTAGAGGGCACAATGGCCAAAATGTTGTGATAACAAAACTGATGAAGATGATAGCCTGCATGTAAATTGTGTAAATAATGTTAGAGCTTAGTTTAAATATTTTTGAGAGAAAACTTACTGACACTGCAATGATAAATTTAAGAATTAATTTTCAGTGTTTCATCCGTGTGCATCAGCATAGCCAAGAGATATTTGACATTAAATTCAAACACATGTAAATATGATCGGATAAAGAACAAATAGGAAACTTTATTAATCTAACATGTTTTGTTTTTATTAAAGCTACATCATAGAATGAAATGTGGAGAAAAAAGAAATGATATTTTTGTGTTGTTTGATTTTTCATAGGTTAAGCAGGCTTCATGTGTATTTGACTTGTTAAGCAGCATTAGTATAATTTATAGCATGACGAATTCAAGGAAAGATTACACCTCCTTTCAAAGCTCAAAAAATTAACGGATTCTAATCCTAACGGAAAAAAATGTAAATATTGCTTTATGTATATAAATGTATCATAATTCTAGTTTGTCTATGTGGGATGAATGGTGGAGTAACAGATAGCAGCTCGGATTGAGGAATCAGAGAGCTGAATTCAAACTCCAGTCGAATCCATTACATTCACTTATGTGTTAATACCCTTGGGAAAGGTATGGAGTCTCTTCTTCTCCTCCAGCTATGGATAAATAGCAGGACAGACTGGGTTCTATAGTCTTGGATGGCAACTAGTCTACCACAAAAAGAAATGGCAATCTATTGTGGGGGAAAAATCTGCCTCATCAGTCATATATTGAAAGATACATGATTACCTAAGTGTGTATCACACATGGTACATGACTATGTGGGATTCTGATGATGATATGTATATTTGTATGTCTGTGTGTGTGTCTAGCAGACATTATTTATGTTTGGTGGTTGGCTACATGTTCATTTGGGGACATTTTTATATAAATACTTGTTGTGGTAGATAAAAATACATTACCTTCTTTAAGAATGGATTTAATAAAGGTTGGTGATGCAATATAGTGTTTCCCTTTGACATAAAGAATTATGTTCTTTTTTAATTAGGGTAGCATTTATAAAATCAAAGTTATAGACAGTTTTGTGTCGATGTGTAAACATAAAAATAAATCTACCAACAACTAAGTTTAAAACGAATTATGAATAATTTTTTATTGACAATTACAAAAATAACAATTTATTTTTTTTTCAGATATTGTCATATGAAAAACTGTGTAAAAATTATTAGAAATTTTAACCTATAAAAATAAAATGGGTGCAAAAAATAACTTCTTTATTCTCTTTGTTAACCATCAAAAGCTATCAAACCAAAACATTAAACCATTTAGATTTTAAATAACAAAAATGTTTTGTTTTTTTAATTAGAAAATCAAAGTTGCTTTTTCGAGATATTTTTTTATCTCATTTTTGGTCCAGCGCCAAAGAAATTAAAAATTCTGAGACATCTCTTTGGCCAATTAATGAAAACAGTAGAATTAATTCTTAGTGTCTGAGCCAATTAGATTTAACACAATTCTATTTATTTCCTTTAATTCCTAACATTGAAGAATGAATGATCTTTAGATCTGATACAATTGAAAATTTACACAAATAACCAATACATCATATATATGAATGTGTGCATGTTCATGTGTGTGTGTGTGTATATATATATATATATATATATATATATATATATATACACACACACATATATATATATATATATATATATATATATATATATATATATATATAATTAATGACAACAGTAATTTTGAGCAGATTAATTTTACTGATCAACTTGTCCAAATTATGAATGATCCTTCTCAGACAAGGAAGAAATTCTGTCAAAAATTTTCCAAAGTTCATTATGGAAGAAATGTTGTTTGAGCTTTTGATTTATTTAAGCCATCATCAGGGTATGTAGAGACAAATGATGATGAAACGTTGGACAATATTTCTTCCAAAATGTACTTTGCACAATTTCTGACACCCAATTTCATCCTTGACTGAGAAGGATCATTCATTATTTATAAATGTTGAGCAGTAAAATTAATTGAAACAAAATGTCTGTTGTCTTTAATAATATTAAGAATTATTATGATTTTTGCCATTCCTTTAAAACCCAGTAAATCTAAAAATAAGTTACTCCAAAATTCACTTGAGGGTGAAATAGAACTAATGTCTTTAATTACAAAATTAAGTTCTAAGCTTTTAGCTTCCATTTTTGAAACACGGTTAGAACTGTGTAGTGACAAAAACATATTTTAAATCAGTTAATTTATAATATATATATATATATATATATATATATATATATATACATATATATATATATATATATATATATATATATATATATATATGCGCACAGATGTGACAATAGGAGACATTACTGTTTTACTGATCTTTGACATTTTCTAAAATAGTCAAGATAAATATCATGAAATCTCTGAAGAATAAACCATGCACTTAACAGTGCCTCATACTCCAGGAGTATAAGATTTGTTAACTTTTGAAAGGAAGCATATTTGTCAGTTTACAGGTGAAATTTGTTAGCATCAATTAGTATTGAAAATTGGAATTTCACTCTCATTTTTGAGACATCATGACACAATATGCTGATAGAAGAAATTAAACTTTTTGAATCTTTTTCAAGTTGGTCTTGGCCATCAAAAAATGTCATCACCACATAAAAAAACTGTAAAGATCCCCACATCACACAAAAGATACAGTAGGATGTCCAATAATATTAGTGCACTATCTTGTTAATATGTTTGCTATGTTGGTAATATTTAGAATATAAATCCACTGCTGAGGAGTAAGATCCCCACCAAAAGAGAGCCACGACCTGGGTGAATACTTACAGACACAAGTACAAGCCAGACCTACTTGGCTCAAGTGGGAATTGAACCAGTTTTCACATTTTTGACACATATAAACCAGACATATATCTGTTTTTTATTGTTTTCTAAACCAGATATATGTCTACGCTTTTATGTCTTGTGTAAACCAGACATATGTCTATATTTTTGACTGTTTGAACCAGATATATGTCTCTCTTTTAATCCCTTGTGTAAACTAGACATGTAACTAGCATTTTGACTCTAGTATAATCCTGACATATATCTAGCATTCTATTAATTCAGTGTGAATTATGTATTAGGTTGGTGCAAAAATAATGACGTAATAATGCCGTTTTTTGACGTATTTTTTAACGTCAAAAAACGACATTATTACGTCATTATTTTTGCACCAACCTAATACTATAAAACATATATTCAACATTAAATAACCCAACAATTTTTTATATTTTTTTATATTAACCTATTTAACCCGATCATACTAATATGCATCGTTATGGCAAATCTGCCAGAAGAAAGCCATTTTTATACCATTCAATATTCAATAAAAAAAAAAGCAAAGGGCTGTTGATACAGTCTTTGAGTTTTGGCACACTGCTGACTTTTTAGGTTAGTCTTCAGTTGGTGAGTTTTCTGACAGCAGACAAATATGTACTTGGAATTCACTTTATCAAGAATTTTATATGGATGTCTTGCAGCTCAGAATCAAACATGGGAATTTTTTTATATTATGATATTGGGGGATAATGAAGGCACTGGTAGTTTAATTCTTCTGGAGTGTCTCTTTAATAACTATTAAGAAATCTATGTAGCCATTTTGTTGAAGGTTCTTCTCCTAACCCCCAAAAAATCAATCCCACCAATCCCCAAAAAATCTTTCATGGTATCTGAGATTAGATTCTGCACAGCAAAAAAAGATTGAACTGTAGCAGGCATCTATAAAGCTATTAAGCCAACACAGTCACTTGACATGGATCCAATTTAAAGTCTGAAGTCCATTTGAAATTCTTAAATTAGGAAAATGTTCAGAAAATACTCAACTAAAGGAGATTTACTTTTGAATGTAACTTGGTCAGATATACTGCAAGAAAAGATAACAGCTCTGATAAATTGAATGTCTGAAAAAGTTCAAAAAAAGAATTAAACTTGAAAATTTCTTTCTACCCAAATTTAAATTTGCATAGTATTTTTGTTTAGATCATTAAATCATGGTTCATGTGTGAAGGTAAAATCTCTAATTACCTATATAATACACACACACACACAAACATACATATATATATATATATATATATGTGCGTGTGTGGATAAAAAATTTATTCTTTAGAAAATATATACTTACACACACAGACACACAGAGGATGTGATGGGCAAATTGTCACCATTTTATATTTTTAATTTCTTGCATTCATGTTGTTTGTTTTTGATTTTGACGACTGCACGGTAGTTGGACACCGTCTGTGAGAAAAAGAGCACCTTAATGCAATTCACTCCTGCAGAAATTTGAAAATGACATGCTGTACTGCTTGGCATTCATGACAAAAGCTCCAATACAAACATTTTAAAGTGTTTGTGTGTCAATCTGAGGTCAGTGCTGGGGATCCAGAAAGAATTGAATACGTCTAATGGTGATTCTGAAGGTACAACAACTCAGAAAATTCACACTAATTGTTCTAATGGAAAAGAACCCCCAAATTTGTTTATGAGGGCCTTACTCAACATGGAGACCTTTATCGTTAGGAGGTAGTGCTGAAATGCCCTATGTCTGGCAACAGGAATCTTTACCATGCTACACAAGCAGGAGAAACATGTCATGGATGTCAGACAATTTCTGCAACCACATCACACCTTACATCTGGCCACCTTACTCCTCAGACTTCAACCACCTTGATTATTGTGTGGTGCAAAGCTCCTTGTAACACTAAATATGAACTGAAGGCAAGGATTATGGTAGCATTCACCAGTTTAAGTAAGGAGACCCCCAGAAGGTTTGTAGGAGATTCTGAAGTCATCTGGAGGCCATAGTTGAAAGTCAACGGCGATTTTTATTGAATAAATTACCTTTTTAGTATTTCAAGATATTTTTGTGTAATTTTGGTAAATATATCTGTTAAAATAAGAAACCAGGATTATATTAATTTCTGAGTAATTTAGATGACAATTTATCGATCGCACCCTCTGTATATAAGTCATAAAATCTGTCAGATTAATAAATAAAAACTCCATTACTTCTTTAGTAAATATATATTGCTTTAAGCAGAAAGACACAATTTATTAAGAACAACAAGGAAGTTGCAAGGGCCATGATCGCCTACATCTTGAGGGGACACAGCAAATGAAAATACTTTTCAAGTCTCAGTTTTGTACATATGGTTTGATCAGGTTTTCTCTCACCCACCCCCTTTTAAAACCAAATTTGGAGAAATCTTTACAGTGTCTAGTAAATTTAACTAAATCTTATACAAGCTTTGTCTCAAATGTATTCAGTAATGTTGAATATCTCAAAAAGGCAAATTGGGCAGTTAGAAACAGGGATAGGAAGGGAACAAGCATTGCTTCAAGCTACAAAGGACATGAAATTGCAGAGAACCATGATTGCCCATGTTCTGAAGGTTCTTGGCTTATATAAAAGAAGAATTCTGTGGCAAAGACTGCCTGATAGATCTTACATCATCTGGTTAGCTGTTATTTCCCATTCATAATAGTTGAATCCATGAGAGATGATGTTCCTTTGCAGGAAGTCCTTGTATCTTTTAGAGGATTCCTACTTCTCCATTGGCCAGGTACCAGTGCACCAAAATAGTTTCTAAATTGAGAATGTCTTAGCATGGCCACAGTGTTCCATCATCATTATATGATCAGCACCTAGAGTCTTTTGTAACATAGCCTCAGCATTTGTGACTCTGATTGACTCTAGAATGTCAGTGTTAGTAGTGGTGTCACTCCACTAAACTTTAGAATGGAGCAGAGGAACTTGACTAGATGCAGGTGGTTATGGTATATGACTCAGGATTCAGCACCATATTTAAATGTAGACAGCATGATGTAGACAATGTGCATTTTGCAAAGCTTTTGTTGATCATTTGTCTGTTGGTTATTTCTTTGTACAGTTGGCATCAGAAAATATGTTGCCACCTCAGTCGATAAAATCTTAGATTTGTCAGGCCAATCATAATAGAAAGCAAGTGATGGTTTTGGTTTGGTACAGTATGGTTAAGCTTGACCATCAGATAGATAGACGGATAAATACACAGTGAGAGAATATCTCTTCTAATTGATTCCTTTCTCGAGCCTAAAAATTATATTAGGTGTACGTGCAAAAATTTCCAGCAAAAACTAAAACACCTTTCAACTTTTCTTCTAGGTTTTGATGAAGAGTTCTCTGAACTTTTACCCTGATATATAAATCATTGTGCCATTATGAAGTATTAATATATCAGGACTCTTTGTATTTCTAGTGATACTGATGTGGTACTGGATTATCTTTATCAGACAGAAATTTGTTATAAATTTCTAAAATCAACTTGTATTTGGAAAAATAAATTTAAAGATATGACAGAGTTATGAGCTGATAAACTGCATACTTATTTTTTTTTTCCTTTTTGGGCACCCTGTATCAGGGCTGGTAGAAGGGTTTTTGGACCCCTCCAAATCTATGTTAGAGTGCCCTCTCACTCTACTGTATCCTAATTTTTATAAAGTAGTATTTATATAAAATACAAATTTTATTGTAAGCTAATTATGTACAGAAATGAATCATATGAAATATAGGTGAACAATTCAACTCTAAAAATTAAAAGTATATACAATGTATTTAAATACAGATTAGAGATATGTCACAATAGATCATTCCATCTTAAATAAATCAACAATGTTTTGTTGCAATTTTTAGCAGCAACTTGAAATTTTGATTTAAATAATTTTAATACATTCAACATTATGGATATAAAACAGTGAATTTTATAAAGTGTGTGTGTTTTTTTTTTAGACTTAGCATAAGCAAAAGAAAATTCGTAGATTTGGACAAAAATAAAAGAACCCAGAATGATGTCAAAAATGGCAAATATTATTCAGCCTTTAATAGTTGTGCTTAGCTTAATTTGTAACATATATAAATGTAGGTAGAAAAAAGAAAATGTTGATAAGATAGCAAGGGTCACAAAGCACTGCCTGGAAGCCCCAAATCAGCCTCCCCTCCACCAATTGGCAGGTTTAGGATAGTATGCACCTGACTTGTATGTGTACCCATTCTTTCATAAACATTAATGTATTCATATGAGCATATATTTGCATTATACAGATTTCTTATTTACATGTATTATAAACATACAGTTTGAAATACTCTGGATAATTTATTTCTAACTTCTCTTTGAATAAACTATTTTTGCTTCTCTATATTTTTTTACTCTTTCTATTGCTGTATAAAACCAAAATGTCAGTCGAGGGGAAATTACTGTCTTTTTGAATATATGTTTAGATCAGACTCATTGATGTAAGCTCATTGTTGGCCCAGCTTATGTAGACATTAGCACTGACTGGTGGGAGCTCATTTGTAAGTTTAATTATGGGTGGAGGGGATTCATTGAAAAGGTTTGATTTTTTTTTTTTTTAAATCATTAAGCAAGAATACAACAAAAATTGCATGGTGTATTGTCAGTGGGACTCTGGACTATATTTGGTTAAAAGAGAAACTAGGAAAGGAGTAAATAAAAAGAAAAAAATGAAGTTGCAGAAGTTGCTGAAATAGAATCAGGAAATTAAAAGGAAAAACTCGATTTAAAAATAATTTAGTAAAGGAATAAATTACAAGGAAGTAATTAAAAATAAAAAAAATCTTGGGGGAAAAAGCAGAAAGGAAACTTCTTTTTTTTTTTTGCTTAAAAATTATTTTTTCTAAAAAAAATAAAAGTTTTGTTTGGTCATTTGGTCAGATTTTAGGAAGTGGGTCATATTCACACAAAAATATGAGATTGAATCAATAAATATCACTTGACAGTTATTGGCTGAATTTTTATGCAAAATTGTCACTGTTCTATATAATAGAGAATTGTTGGGTTAAGTGCATTGACAAAGAAGGAAATTATGCTAAAAAATAAATATTTGCGTTTTTCCATCATTAGGCTACAAAATTATTGAATTACCTGCTTAGGTTATTTCTGTTTTTTTATTTCATATTTTCTTTTTTCATTTTTTTATTTTTTAATGTTTCTTTCTTCTTCACCAACAATTTTCTTTAAAATATTCTCACAATTTTTTTCTTTTTTCGACTTGATTTTTCCCTTGATTTTTCCCTTGATTTTTTTTTTTGACTATTCTCATTATCCTTTTCTGTTTCTTTCTTCCTTCATTTATTTCCCCTTCCTCTTTCTGTTTTTTTTTATATTCTTATATTTAAAAACAAAAAAAACTGAGAATAAGGAAATAAAAAAAAGCAAAATGTAATGAGAAAAATAAGAAATAAAACTAATAAATTTTTTTTCAAGATTAGAGAACATTTACACTTTTAAATTAAATAATTGATATAACTATTATAATAGTGATTGCATTTATAATAAACACAATTTTAAAAGTAATTACAAAAACAGCAAAAGTAGGTATACAGTACATATTGCTGTATACCAACTTTTCAAGCTACTAGTATATTATTTTTTTTTATATATTTAATAAATTTAAATCATTTTGATAGTAATGTTCCATCTTCACCAAACAGACACTGAATTTTTATCTATCACAATGAACAGCTATTCTCTCATGGAGATTCCTTGCTTTGAATGCCTATTTTGACAAACTCGCTACAGATCTCACGCTTAGTGATATATGATCCAATCAAGGCTGAATTTAGATGAAGAGATGCCCTAGGCTATTCCACTTGTGAAACCTCTCCAAATCCTGCATTCTTATGAGTAGGGGAAAATGGAAGACCATTAAATTAAACAATTTTAGTAAAGCCAAGAATGATGATGAGTGTTTAAAATTACTGAAGGGTTATTTAGATTCTAGAATGCATTATGACAGCATAAATAAGGAAGGCATATGACAGTGTCAAACATATACACCTTTGCAGGAGACCTCCTAGATTTTGAGACTCTAAGCTTCAGCCTGCTAAGCATATATATAAGTCTGGCACTGGATCCAACATTAAAGATGCTGGAAAAATGACTGGATCCCCTGTACCACTTCAAAAAGTACCAGACTTCTCCTGCTATGCTGTACCTTTACAAGAGCCAGATCAGACTAAAAATGGAGTACTAATGTTATATCTGGGCTCTAGCTGTCCAGTCTCCACATTGCAACCTTGATAGTCCAAAAATGTCTACAAGGCCTTGTGGGTAATGAATTATTTTTCGTCTTACAACAGAAAAGGTTGCAAACCTACCCCTAGTTAATTGCTATTTCTGTGGAAAATGATAAGAAGAACTATATTCATTAATTCCTCCAACTCTAACCCTCACAGGTAAAACTCGGTAGACTATCTACATTGAGCTGAACTGCCTGCATTCCAATTATATTCCCTTAATGAGAAGTAAGGTCTGCTTGAGCAGCTTCTTCCCACATGCTACTACTTTTTCAAACTGATACCCAAGAAGATGCTTTCCCGGACATGGCTGTCAAGTCCTATAGACTCCACAGAGGAATACTGGGCCACAATGCTCAAGTCCAGTGGGCTTCCTGAGGATTGTGAAGCCATAGCTCTCAAGTCCTGTAGACTTGACTGAGGATTATGGAGCCACAGCTCTCAAGTTTTGTAAACTCCACCAAGGATTATTGGGTAATAGCTCTCAAGCCCTGTAAACTCCACCTAGGAATATGGGACCACAGCTCTCAAGTCACATTGACCCCCATTGGGGTATGAAGCCACAGATCATACAGGCAACTATCTACATATTTGTGAACCTGTGTTTATATACAGGATGTTTAAACAGTTATTGATTTGGAAAGAGAAATTAATGAATTTCAAATTCCATTTGAGTTTGTTTCATTCACTTTTGTACAAATAGCCTTCAGAAAAGTAAGAATGCATCTCTTCTCATTCCACAAGCTGTGGGTTAAATAGTAAGATTGACTGGAGCCTTGAATAGCAGTTAGTCTAGCAGAAGGATTAGTCTGAATTCAAAACTATGAAAAAGGAAATGGCAGGAACCTGTATAATCTTTCTCAAAAACAATCATGGCAATTCATAGATAACAAAGAAAATGTGGAGAGCCATAATCACCTATATTCTGAAGAGATATATTAAAACAAACACACACACACACATAAACAAAATGAAAGTTTCTTTGTTTAATAAAAATATTGGCATATGAATGTTTAACTGAGTCAGTTGTAGATATGTGAAACCACAATCAGCAATCTGCAAATGCTGAGGTCCTCATGGTTGGAAAAAAACCTACAGGTATATATTTGTAATTGATATTTTATTTTTTGGATGTTTTGCAGGCTGAGTCCAAATTTCAGCTGAGTTTGTTATATTCCCTTTTTCTTTTTTTAAAAAATCATTTCATCTCAAGCAATACAATAAAGCCAAAATAAAAACAAACAAACATTATTAAGGTGAGAGAACACTAAAAGAAAAGGCATATAAAGGCAAATCATCAAAGAAATACGTGAGAAGAAATGGTTAGCATAGAACTTACAGTTACATCTAGCTATTTCAACTGTAAAATGATGAGACCTTGATCTCACTCTAGTATTGCACTTAAATTCATAGGGTTTAGGTACTATAGAGGAAAGTTCATCAGACATAGTTTTGGTCCAACAGCCATGGTTGGCAACTAATCTAATTGAAGGAAAACTCTGAATTCAAACCAGCCTGGAGAGGGTTAGACTCTAGCAGATTTGCTTGCTCAAGACACACCACTTATGACCCTAATTGGTTACAGATCTTGTTATTGTGACCTTACAAAGAAAGAAACATGTAAAATAGGATTTGTTACATTTTGTCATTTACATACCATTAGTCTGATAGATAGACTTCATACATTCTATTCTTCCATATGTGAAAATGTTAATATTCAGCATACAAAAGAACTGGTACTTTTGTTTGCCAACTTAGCAGACCAAAGAATTAACAATTGTGTTATCACTGCATCACATTAAATTTGAATTGCATGATTTCATATCTCTGCAGTTCATTGTCTTTTTTTTTTCTTTTAAAAGCTGAAAGATGATTTAGTTTGGGCTTTTTTGACATAAGCAGAAAAAATGCATTTCAGAGAGTTTTACAAGTAAAATTTCTTTAATCAGTAATGATTGATAATTTAAAAGAATAAAGAAAGGAATATGCTAATGATGCTGGAGTGAATGAATTTGGTTTTTCAGGAACTAGAATTTGGTATCTGTTAATTAGTAGCCTAACGAGATTCGGCAAGAAATTCATCTTCCAGACTATTTCTGGTGAAAGGTGCGGATGTGGGAAATACTTCTGGGGATAGAGAGGCAAGGGTAATTAATTAGAGTAATTTAATTTATTGTTCTTTAATTTTTTACTTTGTCTTTTGTTGCTTGTTATGGTGAGTTGGGGTTTGGATAAAAAGATGAATTGCTTAATATGATTATTGCCACTGTGAGAAATCTTGGAATGAAGAAGGGGACACAAATGATAAAGGAAAATGAGGATTGTAATAAAATAATACAGAAGGATAAGAGAGATAGAGAGAGTAAAATAAAAACTCTCACTTTCAGTAACTGCATTTGTATAAAACCATGCAGAGTGATACACACATAGACAATCGCAAATTTATATATATATATATATTAGGTTGGTGCAAAAATAATGTAGTTTTTTGACGTTAAAAATACTGAAAAAAAAACGACATTATTTTTGCACCAACCTAATAGATATGGTAATGGCAATATTAGCCAGGAAACGTTCAAAATTGAATTCAGTTGAAATTGATAAACTCTTTCTGTTTAAAACAGTTTTTCATGAAAATAGGTTTCTCAAGTCCTGTTGCTGTTATTGCCCTTTACAGTATTGATGGAGGCTTTCTTCCTAATCTTTTGTTTGAAGTAGTGTGGAATATCAAATTTTGATTATGTCATTATTTTCTCTTTGAGTTAAATGTGCTATGCATTTTTGTTGTTGCTGCTGTTGAAAGTATTCATTCAGTTGGTATGGTGTCTGTTATTTGTTTTAGCACCAGATCAGGACGTTCAAAGAATAATGATCCTTGATAAAATTTACATGTCTCAGTTTCTCAGTCATTTTTAACCATTGTTGCAAGAAAGTGGTTGTATACAACTGATAGTTTAGATAATTCTGAATGGGTTTGGTACCATGCATGGCATTTATATGAAATTATCTGATGATATGATTTAAGAACATGACTTCAGGTTAATGTTTTGGCTTTGTAGTAAGTTGTGGTATTGTGTGAACCTATCTCTATCTAGTGCATTCATGATATATATATATATATATATATATATATATATATATATATATATATATAGATAGATAGATAGATAGATATAGATATATATATATTTGAAACTAGTTAAAATCCAATTCATATAAAAATAAAATTGAAATTAAAGCCAAGAATTCAGATGCTTAACATAAATCATATTTCATCTTGCCAATGTAGATTTTGTTCTTGTGAAAATATTACTGTTTTTCTGATCATGATGGTTCATTAACTAAATATGTCATATTGAAGTTTTCTAAATTCCTTTATATATTTGCCATTTTTATTTATTTTAATTTTTTATTTATTATTTTTATTTCATATATATATATATATATATATATATATATATATATATATAATTATGAAATGGTATAAGTCCAGCAATTATTTTAATATACTTTTTGTCTATACGTAATTTTCATAGATACAAATATTTAAATAAATGCTCTGTTTATAATAAACAGTATTAACTACATTTACTGGATTGAATGTTGGAGAAATTAAATAGAAATCATGAGAATTTTGTTGTTTAAATACAGTAATTTGTCTCTGCTAACCAGATGCTTCCTCTGTCTTTAAATGGTATAGCATGTCAGGCTCTATTACATTTCCATATAGCATACAGGTTCAATTCCTGTCAGAGGACACATATTTTCTACAAAATTTCTCGGACATTCAGGCTGGTAAATGTACTTAATATTTACTTAAATATTTGTATTTATAAAAATAATGTATAAACAGAAAATATATTAAAGTATCTCTCTCTCTCTCTCTCTCTCTCTCTATATATATATATATATGTATACACATACATACACACACACACACACATATATATATATTAATCCATTTTTATTACCAAGTTATATTTTCTATATATTAATGGACTGCTTCATTACCTTGCCATTAGACTATAAATATTAAGGTATTCTAACAGTCAGTTTTTAATTCATGCCTGACAATTACTATGTGCATGAAACTCAGAGCTGTATTGAATGGTGAGTAAATTGATTTTTAATATAAATTGTAGCTCTGCTATTTTACATTGAGCACAAATTCATTACCACCAGCACTCACTGTACAATATTATATATATATATATATGTGTATATATATATATATACATATATATATATATATATATATATATATATATATATATATATATATCGATAGATAGATAGATAGATAGATAGATAGATAGATAGATAGATATATGCGTGTGTGTGTGTGTTATGTATATTATTTAATTTTTTTTGTGTATGGAACAGTTGAGATGCAGTGTGCAAAATTTTGACCTGAGATACACTGAAGTCATTATCCCATTCATGTCCATATTCAATAAGCTACTGCACTGACAAACTACAAAGTAAACTCATTCTTTCCCTCTTTGTGAACTACAATAAAAGCAAACAGTGTGATGGAAAGTAGCCACAAAAAGAAACAGATACACAGCTGTAAAGAAAGAATGAAAGCAAGAGAGAGATAGAGTGGGAATAGAAAGAGATAGAAAGAGGAGATAAATATATCACAGACAATACTTGGCCTAGGTTTATATTTTATTTTAGCTTGAATTAAACTTCACATAAAGTTAATTTTATCCAAGGTATCTTGAATTGTAGGATCAATTATCAGTAGCAATCATGTTCTAATTTCCCAGCAAATGACTGTCATGAACACCCAATGTGTGTCACAAAAGTATGTGTGTAAAAGCTATGTGTGGATGCATGCACACACACACACAGCATGAGGATAAAATACAAATGTCTTTCCTGAGGTGTTCATAAATAGTACACTGTTCAATTATTAGCAGTAATATCAAACTATTTTACTTACAAAATTGTATTTGGATTAAATGGAAATTACTTATGATATAATACATATTACTTATAATACATTCCTTCTTGTCATCAATTTTGACAGCACACGTACATTAGTTACATATAAAGCTGTAATACCTAAAATTTTCATGGAAACTTCATGTGCATTTTTTTTACAAATGATGAAATAATGAACTTGAAAGAATGTACAGTGATGCCCACAACAAAATTTTTATTTTAAGGCCAAACAATAATACAAAAATAACACCAAAAAAGATTTAACATAGGACAAAATTATTGGCCCTCTTGCCTCAATAATAAATTGTGTAATCTTTATTCTTGATTATTGCCTTTAATCATTTTTTATAGCTCCTTACAAGATCAATACATACAATAGGTATTTTGCTGCATTCTTCCTACTTTTTCCAAATTAGAAGGACTTTTTTCCCTTAGTTTTTCTTCAAATATTCCCATAAATTTTTAATGAAGTTTACGTCAGGACTTTGTGCAGACTAACGCTAAAACCCTAATTTTGCTGTCATCTATGTATTTTGTACCAATTCGTGCTCTGGGTTTCAGGTCATTGTCATGTTGAAACATTCAGTGACACCCCCAAAAACAGCTTTCATACACTGTTTTATATTATTTTTAAGAATAGCCAAATATGGCTCTTTATCAATGATACTCTGTACTTTCACTAGTTTTCCTGATCCAGAAGCAGCAAAACATCCCCAGAGCAGAATGCTTCCACCACTGAAGGGGGGTATTTGTTTTTTTTTGTTTGTGAGCTTTCATCTCCTCCATACATAATAGGAGTTCATGTGACCAGATAATTTTAGTTTGGTTTCATCTGACCATAAAACAGAGTTCCACTATTTACTCCCATATTCTAGATGGCTTCTAGCTAATCTGCATTTTCAGTGTTTAGCGTTAAGCAAGTGAGTTTTCCTTAGGCAAAAAGCTTTGAAGTCCTGCTCAATGAAAGCATCTAGTGAAATGTCTTCATCGATATATTCAATCCTGATGTCTTTACATTATTGGCCATATCCTTTGTCATTAAGTGAGGATTCTTTGAGATATTTCTAACAAATTTTCTTTCCATTCTCTCAGAAATTAATCATTTTCTGTCAGTCCTTAATTTATTCTGAACACAATGAGTCTCGTTTTACTTCTTGATAATTCTACAAATTGTCAATCTAGGAACATTTAAATGCTTGGAAAGTGTTGTATATCCATTACCTTGTTTGTACACATCAACTATCTTTATTCAGAGCTTCTTGGCAAGCTCAGCTGTCTTCACCCTGGTTGCAAAACAAATACTCACATTATACTTACTATTGTCTTCTTCATTACCTTTTAGGATGTTATAGAATCTGGTCAATACTATTTCATTTTCAAGGGGTGTTTTTTAGAAAAATCTATGACTATGAATATAATAGATCAAAACTTTCATTTCACAAATTATTCAACACTAAATACAGAATCAACTATGTATGGTAAATTCAGTAAGTATTTGTAAATATTTGCATTTACTTAGAAAATATGCAAATATTCAGTGGGCACAAATAATTCTGTTCGCAACTGTATATATATACTTCAGATGTTATATATCCAGCATCATTAATGCTATGAAAAATTTATCTTTTAACAGGTACACATATGAACATATTTATATTCCTGCATTACATATGTACACATACACATACTCAGTTAAAGTTGGATATTAACATAAGCATTAGTCAAATGCAATTAAACTCATATTTTCCACTATTCCTATCATGTTATCTTATATCAGTTAAGAGAAGAACTTCATTTCAAGAGTGTCATCATATTAACAATTCAGCTTTTATTTTTTTTCATCACATGTTACACATTAAGATATCTTTACCTTTTAAACACTTTTGAATATTCAAGAAAATGATGTAATTTATGTAGTAGCTTCTGATGGATGTCATTCAAATACTTGTGAATATATTTTAAGGCCAACCATCACATTCAGTCTTTCTTTGTTAGATGTGATGGAAAAACCAAAAGAAATTAGTTAAAACCTCAGAAAAAATGTTGACCCTCAACAATGCCTGAACATACCAAGTTCATTTGTACAACAAGGCTGTGTAAGTCACCACACAGCCATTGTATCACTCTAGCCACTCTGGCAGGAGACACATTGTATGTGCTGGAGATGAATTTTTGCATGCAAATCAATCACATGACAGAAGCAAAGAGCCTTGCCTTATAGACATGCTGGGGGGGACAGGTATAAATATATTTAGATCCACACTAAAATAATTTTATCAATAGAAACTTAAAGACTGCTCAGCAAGGAAAAAACAACTGTTTCAAAACCCCTGCAAAAAGGACCGACTATAGTTTGAAAGTGCACACAAGGGCAAGGACATTCCCATTTTATTTCAAACAGAGAAACTAATGCCTACAGGCCAAGACATAGATAGTTTTATGAAAGAAAATTTACCTCTTATCTGATCCTGAGAAACTGGCATTTATCAAGGCAATACATATATATATATATATATATATATAACAATGATAGCGTGAAACCAAAAATGGTGTAAGTCCGTGGGATACTGAGAGAAAAATCATTTAAGGCAAGTAGTCCTTGCAACAAAGTACTCAATATCAGAGATAGAGCATTAATTGAATTAATTCAAATATAAAGTTTATCACTTAGATCCTGTCATAATGGAAAGTCCCATACTACCAATTGTCTGTGTGGACTGACTATATCAGTAGATATATATAGTGAGCACAGGACATACCTGTGGACTTGCATCAGGAATTACTAGCTTGCTACCCAATTCCCTGTCTTTCAGTAGTTTATTCTCTATTATAATAAACCTCTGTTTCTTTCATCTATATGCGTGTTGTTGTTCCTTCACTTGAGTACCACCTTTGTTTGTTTGTAACCTCTTTAAGGATACAACAGATCCCCTGATGAGTGGACTGAGTGATTATTGAAGGATCTGTCTACAAAACCCTAGAGTCAGGATGCTCAAGGTAATGCCAATCAGTTAAGTGATAAACTTTATATTTGTATTAATTCTCTTCCTCCTTCTCTCTCTCTCTCTATATATATATATATATGTGTGTGTGTGTGTGTGTGTGCACATCTGTGTGTATCTTTTAAATAGATGAGAGGAGCCATAAACGTTTTTTGGTTATAATGTGGATATTTTAAATATATATTATACTTTATTTTCCATATTTTTGCTACACACATTTCCGGTCTGGCAACCCTAATCAGGCAAAGAATGGTTATTTCCACATATTATTAAAAGGAATTCATTTTCCTCATGTTTTCTGATCTTTAAACATTGTATTTTGTTTGTGGTAGTCCACACAAAAGACAATGGTTTAACATTTAGCTACAAAGGAAGTGTCTATTTAGGAAAGTCAAATTATTGTTTTTAAACAACAAATTTCCCATGATTTCTCTCAAACACTCATATCTAATCAAAGCATATATTAATGTAAACAAATGACATTATATATTATGAAATGGACTAAGTCCGACAATTATTTTAATATATTTTCTGTTTATACATTATTTTTATAGATACAAGTATTTAATTATGTTATTAGGCTATGTTAGGAATTTCATTAATATTGCAGATGAAGAATTTAACATTATCTTAGCATCTAGAAAGACAGTATTACTTAAAAATAAATCCACCTGGATTAAAAGTTTTAATTGTGACTTTGATATCCCTATGGGGGCATATGACTCTGCTCTAATAACCAATCTAGTGGGAATTTACATCCTATACATTCTTAGTAGAATAGACCCTAAACAGATGGGTCTATATAGAGATGATGTTCTTATTTTCATACCAAACAACAATGGCCCACTATCATCAAGAGAATAGAAAAAAATCATAAAAGCTTTCAAATTACTTGGGTTTAAAAGAGAAATTACATCCAACCTCAAAATAGTTAATTTTCTAGACATAACTTTTAACTTCTCTAATAACACTTATAAACCATTTCACAAAGACAGTCATACTTTCTTATACATCAATGTTAACTCCAACCACCCTAATTCAATAATTAAACAAATCTCCCAAACTGTTAACACTAGAATAAATAGATTGTCTTCAAACCAGATAATTTTCACTGAAAATAAGAAAACTTATAATGAATCTTCCAATAGAAGTGGCTTCAAACAAAAATTAACTTACTAAGAATGTCTGGATAACAATATAAGTGGTAAACCCAAATACAGGAAAAGAAACGTTCTATGGTTTAATCCTCCTATCTGTAAACTATCCAATATTAATATAGGCAAATACTTCCTTAGACTAATAGAAAAACACTTTGATAGAGTTAACCCACTACACAAAATCATCAATAAAAAAAAACTCTAAAAATTAGTTATTCCTGTACTAGTAACATGTACAGTATTATAAATTCTCATAATAAAAATTAAATAAATTAAATAAATTTTTAATAAGGACAATTCTAACAGTGTGCCTTTTTGCAATTGTAGGACCAATGATGAATGCTCAGTTGGAGGTAAATGCTGATATGAAATCGTCATTTACCAAGCCACCATATTCCGAAATGAAAATAAATATTTAAAAAAAAAAACATACATAGGAATTTCAGCTGGGAATTGGAAACAGAGATTGTATAATCAAAGACATTCATTTTCAGATGAGTCTCTAAAATATCAAACAGCCCTATCACTTTTGGAATTTAAAAGACAGAGGCTAAATAGAATGGAAAATCCTCAATAAGTCCCAAATGCCCTACAACTTTAGGAACAGATGTAACCTTTGCCTCAAAGAATAAATTAAAATAATTAAATATGAAAATATAGATCAATTATTAAACTAAAGAAATGAAATTATATTTAAATGTCGCCATAGAAATAGGTTTAAACTATCCTATAAATAGGCCTTTATTCTTTATAATTATATTTATCTTAGTATTTGGATTTTCCAGTTGTTGCTTGTTATGATTTATTTGATTGTCTGATAATAATATCTATTATTATGTGTTATATATTACTAATAATACAATATATATGTGCATGTTTATATAATGCTATCAAAATTATTTTGGTATTCAGATGTGTGTTTTTTTCAAGTAACATACTTTCAACCTTGTGCCACAATTAATATGTATATTTTTTAAAAAAAAAGATCATCTGTTCTTATGGCACTTGACAGAAGAGATGTTTGGACCAGTTTCCTTAAAACTCACCCCTTGCCAATTGACCAAACAAGATATCTTCCTCCCCTTTCTGTCATCATTTTTACCCTTTCCTGTCATTTGTTGCCTCCCTCTACCACAAAATGTTCTTTTCTTTCTTTTTCTGTCTGTCTTTTTTTTTTAAATCAATTTTATTTTTAGTGTTGGTACATTTAAACCAATCGGAAGATGCTATGTAAACCAATTGTTGAAATAAATTTAAGCTTATAACCAAAAAATTCAAATGTAAGGTTTTTTTTTTTCATTTTTCTTTATACAGTGTAACCCGGATATAAGAGACCCTGGTATAAGAGAAACCCGATTATAAGAGAGATTTTCTCTGGTCTCAAATTAGAGCCTGTGTTAATGTATATATAATAGACCAAACCCAGATATAAGAGAAAACTGGATATAAGAGACTTCTTCTCCGGTCCCGACAACTCTCTTATATCCAGGTTACACTGTGTATATATATATATATATATATATATATATATATATATGGAAATTATGTTTATGCTGATATAGATTCCTTTGTTTTTATGGAAGCAATCAATGTGATTTCATTATCTTCTTCCAATGGTAAAATCTGTATTTTCTGATTCTTTTTTGCTTCAATTATTCACTTTTAGTTATTGCTGATTTAGTTCCTGTAAAGGAAAGGAAATCTGGATAAATCCTTTGTCCCTTAAAGATGCCCTTGTTCTAAAAGTAAACACTTTAGAATAATTACTCAAAGTTATTTCATTATAAAAATTCATATTGTAATGTGTTTGATTGTAAAAGTTAATATTTTTGCTTCTTTTATCTCTGCCGACTGAACATGGCGCATTAAAAAGTATTAGGTTGGTGCAAAAATAATGACGTAATAATGTTGTTTTTTTGACGTTAATACGTCAAAAAACAACATTATTACGTCATTATTTTTGCACCAACCTAATAATTCTATTCTAAAGATTTTAGTTCTGCCTAAAAATCATAATTACTCTTGGTGTGCAGATGTGTACCTCTGTCAACCTCTGAGTTGGATGATAAGTCATTTTTATTTATTTATTCTCTATTCATGGTCATTTTCTTTAGATTAGGAAACAGCCAACTCCTCATCTGAAACTGTTTAGACATGTGACACAAATAATAAAATAAAGCTCAAATATAAGAGACTTTTCAAATCAAAAACAAATGATTCCAAATTGTCTTTCATATACAATCATTTTTATCTAGAAATTTGTCCAATTTAAGTTGTCAGACATATTTAAATGGGTTTTCATTTAATGTATATCTATAAATTTGTTTTTGTATCATATTCTTGTCTCAAATGTCATTTATGCTTTTATTCCTATCTGTCATCATATTAATATTTATATTCAATAACAGGATTAGTTTTCTGAAATTATAAATCATGATTACTTTGCAATAAATCTACTGTTATTGTTATTGACCATTATTTTTAAGTGGGTACTGAAAATTTCTCAGGCCCAACCACTTCCCAAAATGTGACCAAATGACAGAATGTTTTTGAATCTTTTTTTGCTCATGCCACAACTTTTCAGTAACCCTTTATACACATATATATATTTTTTTTTCTGCTCATAGGTTATTTTTATAGATACAAATCTTTAAGTAAATGCTCTGTTTATAATAAGCAGTATTAACTAGCTTGAATGTCCAAGAAATTTCATAGAAAATATGTGTCCTCCGACAGTAATCTAGCCTGTCTCCTACAAGGAACTGTCATATAGCCTGATGTGCTATACTATTTAGCTACAGAGGAAGTGTCTGGTTAGCAAAATCAAATTATCATTTTTAAATAATAGATTTCCCATGATTTCTCTCAATGCTCATATCTGCTCAGTGTATCTTAATGTAAACAAATTATGGTTCCATGTAAACTGCAGAGAAGGGAATTGAAAAGGATGTTTAAAGCTGTGGCATCATTGATAGATTTAAAGATGGAGAATGCGTCATCAATATAATGGCAATAAACATAGTGTTTAAAGCTTTTTTTTTCAAAATGGCTTTCATAATAACCAACAAAGATGTTGGCCTGCACTGGACCCAAGTGACTACCCATCAAAACCCCATCAATTTGAGTGTACATAAACTTATTGAAATTTAATTGCACCCGCTCTGTAGCTAAATGCATAAATTCCAGAAACAAATCCTCTGGAATTAATGGTGGACCCAAGTGACCCTATAAAGAGCATCAGTACAAATTTGCAGGGTATCCTGGAGGAGCACATTTGTGTACAAGCTCACAATGTCAAATGACACTAAAAGCTTGTTACTAGAACATATTTCTGAGTTCCTAATGAAATTAGAAAACTTGAAAGAGTGAGAAATGCAGTAGATGGAGAATGACTTGAAAACTTGTTGGAGTTTTTTTGCCAAACATTTGGCCATTTCATACTGGGATGGGCTGAAGTGGCACATTGTTTTTGTGCACTTTAGGTAATCCATATAATCTCGGACATTGAGACCAAACAGGTCTGATTCTGTTGTACACTTCCTTGAAAATTAAGTTACTTTTAAAAACTGAGAATAACCATCTTTGTACTTTCGCTTCTTTTTTGTTGGTTTTATCACAAGTACTCACCAGAGCTATCCTCTTTTATTTAGAGGAATTGGGAAAAATGGTGTCCATTTCACTGAAATAAACTTGATGATCTAAAATAACCATGCCAAAACCTT
The DNA here is from genome assembly GCA_963932145.1 of Acanthosepion lycidas. Lineage (NCBI taxonomy): Eukaryota > Metazoa > Mollusca > Cephalopoda > Sepiida > Sepiidae > Acanthosepion > Acanthosepion lycidas. The sequence continues at coordinate 51,781,208 of OZ010583.1, forward strand.
TATCTGGTTTAGTGAGATATATAGATATATATACATATATATATACCACTCCTAGATTTTAAGATATATATATATATATATATATATATATATATATATATATATATATATATATATATATATATATTTATAAGCAATTAATGGATTTTTAAACCAACATTATTTCTTATTAATATGAGCATTATATTTAGTGGGTACACAAGTTCAACTAGATATTGTTATTGAAAACAGTAACATTAATATCGATCAGCCTTGAGATCAAACGTCTTAATGATGAAAATTTTCTTCTTGACAGGAAATGAAACTCTATTCCCTTTTTAATCTGGGAAACCAATTTCAAAACAAGCATGCTTTTCCATTGAGCTACAAGTAGCTATTACAGCAAAGTAAAAATACCCTGTTTAAGAAATGGATTAATTTCTTAGTATCCTTCCAAAATTAATTAAGGAAAATACCAAAATTTTCTTTCAAATAATTTTTTTATTTTCCCAAGTAGTCTCAATTTCATTTCAGACCATCTTCAGCAGGTTAAATAGTCTGTGAATTTGTATATGTATTTCTGTAAATTCAAAAAATTTCAACTGTTCGTTTTACTGTACTATGCAGTATTCTAGATTTCAAAATTCTGTGTTTTTCCTCAGTATGAAGGAGATAACTCTTTTTATGTATTTATTGATATTCTTTATATATATATATATATAAACACAAAAATATATTAAAAGTCAACAATATATATGTCATGTCTGATAACTTTGTGCTAGAGGTGTCAAATGTGTCTGACCTATATGTACAAGGCACAATTAGTCTTACAATAACGTCTTGCAGTATTTTTATATTTTATATGCAGGTGGCATCTATCAAATATCTATGAATAACTATAAACAATTGTGCAGGTACCACCAGATTTAGAGATGCTTAGTGGCCATCACCTTATTATTTATGGCCTGTTTGGTGACTATCCTTGGTCAGCAAGCAGGTAACTATTTTATATATATATATATATATATATATATATATATATATATATATATATGTGTGTGTGTGTGTGTGTGTGTGTATGTGCCTCTTTCTGATGTATAAGTTACCTTTTTGTTTCCATTTTCTCTAAAATGTTGTTGTTCAAATGTTCAATCCATGGTATCCTCAGCATGCCTACACATATATACATATACCAAGAGACATAGTCACATGCATAAACATATACATAAAAAGGTATACTAAAAAGGTTCTCAGACCAAGAAGGGAATGAGCTAGAGTCATGTAAGAAATGAGCTATTCCACATGTTCACCTCACAGTTCAAAATGGTTGGCACATAATTTATTAAGTTTCTTTAATTCTTCTGATGTTTGGTCATTGAAATGCAGTTGTTGCATTTACTTCTGATCATGTGCAAATGTTCTTTCTCTCAAGCACATTTTTAGATTTGGAAGCAGGAAATAGATAGAAGTTAATCTGGTGAGTAGAATAGATGTTCTATGCTCTCAAATTATTCAAAACATCCATTATCTTGATAGTCCTGTGTGCAGGTGTTTTGTCTTGCAGAAAGAGAATACCTTTCTGCAGCTTCCCTTACTGTTTTTCTTTCAATGTCTCCTTTAATTGGCACATTACGTTAGAGTTCTTATTCTGCATTAGCTTTTAGGCTCTTCTTATGATAGTCATCAAAATACTTTATTGTATAGTCATCTGCTTCTTCATCTTCTCTGTGCTAAATCCCTTCAGAATGCAGGGGGTCATGGCTCCCCTAAATTTCCTTTGTATATTTTGTCTGTACTAAATCCTACTCTACCATCTATTTATTTAAGCTTGCTATGTAGATTATGTGTGGTTTTCTTCTCTCTCTTCAATCTGTCCTGTGAGTATCAGATTTTCCAAGCCCTCTTTCTTCATTATGTGCCCCGGAAATTTCAACTGTTTCTTCTTGATGTTAAGTATAAGTTTCCTTTTTGTTTCCATTTCCTCTAAAACATTCTTGTTGCTCATGTGTTCAGTCCATATTTTGAATAATAAATTCAATTGATGACATAGTTTCCAAAAAAATATATTACTAAATGTCAGAGAAAATTCAAGTGCTGCCCTCTCATCTGAACATATAAAAATATTTTTTTTTCAAAGTCAGTAGTCGATGAATCAATACCAAGACTTCAGATGTCATGAAAAAAAGAAAGCTTACAGCCACATCACATTTAATCACTGGTTTCCATACAATCACTGCAGTTAAGTAACATCAAACTTGGTCAGTACCTAGATGGGTGACGAGTTGGGAATACCAGGTTTGTCATATTCACTTACACACAAATACCATTGGGAAAAGATATGAATCCACCACTTCTTCCCCCAGCTATCGGTTAATTAGTAAGACTTGTAGCACTAAACCATTAGTATCTCCAAGAAAAAAAATTTACAATCTAAAAATATTTTCTGGCTTTAAATAACCTGAAGAAAATGAATGAATCAATCACTTAAAAAAAAGGAATCCAAAATTGAATATATTGCCAAATGAGAACTGTTTTTTGTCCCTTTCACTGTCTCAGACACTTTTCTAATTCAATGTTTTGATTATTTTCATTTTCTCCAAGTTCCTGGTACTCTTTGTTATATTTTTACCTCTCTTTTGTTTACTTATTTTGGCCTAATAACTGGTGGGTTGATAATAAATAAATATTGTCATGTATGTTCAAATAAGTAGTCATGAGAGATGAATACAGACAACATCCACCTCTTGTCCAAGGGAGATTATTTACTGTGATAAAATATTGCTCAAAGTTTAGGATGCTAGTTGGACTGCAGACTTTTCACCCCCTGACTCTTATTTACTTCTATAGTTGCATGACAGTTTCCATAAACTAATCTGGAAATATCTATGTATTACTTATACACCCATTAGAGTTTGTGGTTTTTTTTAGTGTGTAGATATGTAAGTATATACTAATGCATGTTGATTTAAATACTCATATTATGTAAATTTGTTCAGTCTATGAATACACCATCTTGTACTAAAAGAAGAAAAAAAAAAAAAAAAAAAAAATACACACACACATATATATATATATATATATATATATATATATATATATATATAATGTGTTAATTACATTATATATATATATATATATATATATATATATATAATGTAATTAACACATTATATATATATATATATAATGTGTTAATTACATTATATATATATATATATATATATATATATATATATATATATATATATATAATGTAATTAACACATTATATATATATATATATATATATGTGTGTGTGTGTTAATAAACTTATCAACAAAAAGTGATAAGAGAAACCAAATAAACTTTTCTAAGCAAAAATGTATGAAACACAGAAACTATATGAAACAAAAACTAAGGTTTGTAAAAAAAACAAAGTGCTTTTGTCTTCAGACAGTCATAATATATTTAGTGCAAAGGATAAGAAAAAAAAAATCATGAGTTTTTTTTTTCAGACTCATGTCATTTGTCAACTTTAGGAAGATATAATGAAAGAAAACCCATGAAATGTGGAATAAATAAATATATGTAATTAGAATTTGTTTGACAAAAATGTCCTATCATTATCAGTTGAAGTCCGTGCAGTTTGATCCATTGACTCAATCACAACTTTTCTCATTATGAAATTCAGAATGTTTGTTAACTTACCAACCAACAAGCAGGTTCTCAATATAAAGTTGTTAATTTAAATCCCACACTATTTAAAAAAGTATTTTAAGCCAAACAGCAGAAGACATAATTTTTCTTTTTTACATTAAGGTTCACCCTGTCCAAGGTCCAGTCACCACTCATGGTAAAGGGTTACGTCAAGGGGTAGTTTATATGGATAAGAAATAATGGTTAACTCTAGAATTGAACAGCTTAGGATTATGGTGATTGGGGAAGCATCCTCTTGGGAGTCTGTTCCACAGAGCAGTAGTTCGCGGGAAGAAGCTGTTGAACTTACTTCTCACCGATGGAATACAGAGTGAAAGTGGGTTGTTTTGTTACTTTGTAAGTGGTATACCAGGTCTGAGCTGTGAAGGTGAAACCCGGTGGAACCAAAAATGTAGTTTGAGCACTTTCTATGGTAGTAGCAATAGAGCAGTGAGAAACTTGCCACATCCTCCATGAGAGAGAGAGAGAGGTTGGAATGTGGACTTGAGATCTGAAGAACTAAAAGAAGTTTTCATAAATACAACAAAATAATAGGTGAACTTGAATAAAAACTTGAGGTGAATCAATTAACTGTAGTATGTCAAACATCTTAAGAGTTCACAAGCAAGGAAAATGAGTTCTACAGAAACTTACAGAAAATAACATTGATCTGTATTTAAACACTTGTGTGTCTCTTTTTGCTTGATACAGAAAAAATAAATTTTGAACAAGTGAAGAAATAATGGATTTATAACAAAGATTGAATATAAATAAAATTATATCTAGATCATTAACAGCTTTCAACATTTCACTGTAAAAAGAATCTATTGGAGAAAGAAACTTCTGTCTCACATAGGGTTCAATTAGAATATTTTAGTCATAAATAAGTTTAAATATGAATGTGTGTTAAAAATAGCTACAATTAATATTCCAGCTTTTTACGTATGAAAAAAGGAGTATGCACAGTAATCATTGTTGTTGTGATTTAATAAAAGTATTTTTAACAGGGAGATTACAATTAAATTATTGTTGTAATTCAATAAAAGTATTTTTAACAGGGAGATTACAATTAAATTATTGTTGTAATTCAATAAAAGTATTTTTAACAGGGAGATTATAATTATTGTTGTGATTCAACAAAAGTATTTTTAACAGGGAGATTATAATTAAATTGTTGTTGTGATTCGATAAAAGTATTTTTAACAGGGAGATTACAATTAAATTATTGTTGTGGTTCAATAAAGGTATTTTTTAACAGGGAGACTATAATTAAATTATTGTTATGGTTCAGTAAAAGTATTTTTAACAGGAAGATTATAATATTATTATTGTTGTGATTCAATAAAAGTATTTTTAACAGGGAGATTGTAATTATTGTTGCGAGTCAATAAAAGTATTTTTTAATAGGGAGATTATAATTAAATTATTGTTGTACAATAAAAGTATTTTTTAACAGGGAGACTATAATTAAATTATTGTTGTGGTTCAATAAAAGTATTTTTTAACAGGGGGACTATAATTAAGTTATTGTTGTGGTTCAATAAAAGTATTTTTAACAGGAATATTATAATTAAATTGTTGTTGAGATTCAATAAAAGTATTTTTAACTGTGAGATTATAATTTATTTTTATATATGGTCAATAAAAAGAAAAAAATATTTTGATAAATTTGCCCTAAATGCATTGCAGCCAAAAAAATGTTTTGAAAATTACTTAAGTTAAAACCAAAGAATCATAAAAATGTTAGTGAAGGCAAAATTATTAACTTGTTTAATTAATAATCAATAGTTTATCTTTTTAAATTGATAATTTTCTGTAATTTTTCTTCCACTCATCATCACTTATTTTCTTCCACTTATTTCATTTTGTCATTTACTGTTTGTATCATTATTTTTAGTTTTGTAAGGCTACAGTGAAGAGATTCATTTTCCCCACATTTTTTTGCGGTGTTTCCCTTTCACTGGACAGTTTTTAAAATCATGTTTTTTGTTACATCTACGGCAATAGGTGTTGCAGTTTCCACATTTTCTTTTTCCTTGTGGGTTTCTCTGGGTCTTTTTTTTTACCAGGATCTTCAAACAAATAATAATACAAGATAAAGTAATAGAAAAACTTGGAGTGGAAAAAATAAAAAAAATACAAACCCCAAAATATCTGTTGGATTTCACAAAGTGAGTGAGTTATCGCCTTTGGATTGTAACCAAAACAAACTTTCATTTGTAATTATTTATTTTGTAATTTAGAAAAGTTAAAAATAAATTAATAAAGAAAATAAACTACCTTAGTAAGGGGGATGTTATAACAAAATCAATAATGATTGTAAGCACTTCCAGTCCCACTAGGGAATGCTGGGATCAAGACAGATCCAGCAGAGAGTTTGAATAGAGAATTTGTTAAGTTTACCATGTCTTATGTAGTCTTTGTGTTGTTTTGATTTTTCAGTGGCTAGTCTCATATAACTCATCTTTCCACCCTAAGCCCAGTGGAACACCATTCTTCTTGATAATTAGCCTCTACTTGTCTATATTTCTGAGATAAGGTAATGTAACTATTTACTATATTTACACCTGTAGAAGGCTGGAGTGTACAATGGCCGAAACATATGACAATAAAGATGAGTACAATATTTGAAACAATGTAATAGTGAAAATAGCCTCTACTTATTGGATATTTTAAGGATTCAAACTTATTATGGTCTGGGTTTCTTTTATAGGTAATTTAAAGCCAGAAAATATTTTTAGATTGTAAGATTTTTTGAGGATAAGAATGATTTACTGGTACAAATCTTATTAATTAGCCCATAGCTGGAGGAGAAAGAGGTGGATCCATACCTTTCCCAAAGGAATTTGCAAATAAATGAATATAATAAACCTGAATTTAATTGGAACTCGGCTATCCAATTTCCGATTCTGATCCATTACATCATCTGCATATCCAAGCTTACAGCACCTGATATTATCAAACAATCACCCATCTAGGTACTGACCAGCCTTAAAATTGCTTAACTTCAGTGATTGCATGAGAACTGGTGTTTCAACATGATATGGCTGTAAGCCAGTTTGGTTTTTCAGCTGGCCAGAGTAAAAACTTTAATTTATTCATATGCACGAAAAAATGCTGTCGAAACTACTTCCACAAAGTGATCTTGGTATCTAAGAAGACACATTTAGTGAGAATTGTAAATGGAAGACAAATATCTAGGGAATCATATCATGATCAATATCATCATTATTATCATTTTAACAGACAGAATGAGAACTTTAACATGGCAATATTAAATATGACAAAAGAAATGAAAAGGGACTTGATGTTCATGGTTCTCCCCAACATCCATGGCAACTGGGAGATAACCAGCGTTTTGAAAGTGATCATGTTTAACTAATAGTCAATAGTTTTTCGTTTTAAAGAGATAATTTTCTTATTTATTTTTCATCAAATTGTTACACTTGTCATTTATTTTCTTCTACTCTTTTTGACAAATAGCCTTTAATTTTTGGAACAATCTACCCTAGTGGACAAAATAAATGGTTTGGTTCAAAATTCCAACATATATCACCTGAAGAAGGCCAGATCGTACAATGATTGACACATTGTATATATGTCAATAAAGATGACAACAGTCTGAACAATGTATTGATTTTCTAAGCGAGGCTTAGATGCGGCACATGGCCGAAAGTATGGGGCACCCAGTGACGATCGAACTCACTATTCAGTTGTAACAGTTTTAGCAAGACCAGCTTACTAACCATTACACCATGCCGAGATGCCCAAATGATTTTCTAAGTGTAGCTTAGATGTGGCACAAGGCCGAAAGTATGAGGCACCCAGTGAGAATTGAACTCACTACTCAGTCATAACTGTTTTAGCGAGACAAGCTTGCTAACCTTTACACCACACCGAGGTGCCCAAACAGTCTGAACAATGTAAATGGTGCAAATAGTGTCCTATTTGTTTTTATTTTCTTTAAAAATTTGTTGTTAAATTTCTAAAGTCTTGGTACCAAAGAGGGAAGATCATCAGAATGATTACAATGAAAATATTTATAGAACAGACACACAGAAGCAATGTTAAAGTTAGATAAATATCTTTCCAAACTTTTCTTAGTTTAAAACTTTCCAGTGAAACTTGTCAATAAGGTAAAGTTTTTTTTTTGTTTCTTTGTTTTTATTTTTATGAGGTCAGGTTTCTGACATATCTGAACAATTCAAGCAATTTATGAAATAAATCACAGCCCGTAGATTATTTCATTATTAAATAAACTCCATTTGAGCTAATATTTACACTTTCATCTATTTATTCATTTACCTATTCATTGAGTTTTTTAGCAATCAGAGTCAATTTTCGCTTCCATCAAAAGATATTCCAATTTTATATTAGTTGAAGAAAGATATATAGAAAAAAACAAATAAGTGAAAACCCCAAACCTTCATATTATCTCAAGATTCCTTAGCATTTCTATGATTTTTTTCCTCTCTTCCTCGTTAGCTTTTCCTTAATTAAAACTCAATGTACCAAACTATTAAATAGAAACTTATAGACAAGAATATCATCATTTAATGATTCTCTAGTAATTAATGAAATCTCAGAGTTCCTAACGAGGATGACCCGCCTTCACAACTCCAAATTCTTTGATAATATGGTAGGTTCTTTGAAAATAAACAAAAGAAAAAGGATGCAAAAATTTCGTAATTTATAGGAATTAATTATTTCTTGCAATTCCTGAAATCTCAGGATGTTCACGAATTGCCAATATAAAGGATTATTGGGGAAATAATCAATATATGTATATAACTTTTATATAAGTTAGTATGTATGAATCTGTTATTGTTGAGTATATGAGATATATATATAATCATATATACACAAATATAACTTTCAAAGGATTTATGAACTATATATATATATATATATATATATATATATATATATATATAAGTGCATTGATATATTCATATATGTATGTGATTTTTTTTTTGTGGAATCAAGATGGAAATATAAGAGAGATATTAATATTTAGATATGACTAAATTAATAAATTTCTTTTATGTGTGTATATTATGTTAGGCAAAAGAGATGTGTAGGCGTGTTTATTTGAGTCTCACATATGCAAATTTATAATAATGTGTCCCATTATATTTCCATATACATACATACACACACTCACATATATATATAAGTACACACTCACACATTCATGTACATATAGCTATATATATGTATAGGGTGAAGAAAAGTTCTCAGCATGACCAAGAAGCACTTCCTACCAAAAAGTCTAATTTTTGGAAACATATATATATATATACTAAGAAATACACAACCCCAGTCAACCAGGACAAGAAAATTAACTTCTCTATTATCAAATATTTAAAGCTGTTAACCTCATTGACAACAACAACAACTCACCTACAAGATCCAAATTACAGGGGGCCAATATTATTTATGAATTAACATGCCCCGTAAGGGACTGTGTTCCTGATCAAAACAAATTCATAAATAATTATATTGGACATACCACTACATGCTTATCAAGAAGACTCACTTTACATCTCTCAAATCATAGCTCACTTAGGACGCATTTAAACATACCGAGAAACCTACCAAACTCCATCTGTAACATACTTGTGGAGAATATGGTTATAATAGCCACATCCACATGTAAAAACAGCTGAAAATAATGGAATCATTTATTATAAAAAATAAAAGCTAACACTCAATGCTCTCATCAAGGAACATGGCCACAACATGCTGATCATGTTTGGAAAATAAAAAAAAACACATTCCTCTTACGATAGATACAGATATATAAATATATCTACATATATCTATATATAGATATATATTCTATATATCTACATGCTGAGATATATAGAACATTTGGACAGTTTTCATACACATTACATCCCAAAAGAAAACACCTGTATGAATGCAAGAAAAATTAAGTAAAAGCTTAATTGCAGTAAATTGTCACTCATCTTTAATGAAACTTGTATAAATGAGGAATTGCTGCTCAAACTCATAATTACATGCACACACACATATATATATTTTCTATTTATATGTTATTTTTTATGGCTACACTTATTTGAATAAATGTCCTGTTCTTTAATTAAAGAGAGTCAGTTGAAATTTCCAGAACAAAAGAGGGCTTGAAGTATTTAGCAAGAAACAAGAGAACATGCTCTCCCCAAGATGTGAGCAATGTTTTAAGGAAAATGAACATAAAAGTAAGTTGCATTTGGACAGCTTCTTCACAAGTACTGCTGCTTTATGGAATAAACACCCAGTTGAATGTTTTCCCAGTCAATACAATCTTGAACTATTCATGTCTAGGGTTAACTGTTGTCTTTCTAACATAACCTCATGAACTGCACATCTTGCTTTTTATTACACCACACAGTAACCCTCTACTTTGAGTGGCTCTTGGACCTTGTATTAGGTTAACATTAGTATTAAAAAATATATAAAGAGTCAGAGAAACAAGAAAATGAGTAAGAGATCAATCAGTGAAGCAAGCTAGAAAGAATAAAAAGGAAAGGTAGTCAATTAAATAAAAAGGAAAGGTATTTAATGAATGATAAGAAAGAAAGAATAAGAGGGAAGAGAACAATGGAAAGGAAAAAGATTAAATGTAAAGTAAGGGAGGGAAACTGTTTATGATTGGATTTCCAAATTCTTCTCAAGTCTACCATCACACTATATTTCTAATACCTTTCTCTGAACTCTGAAATTTTATTCACTCATTAAATCTTGATCTCTTCAAGTTTGGAATCATCCATTATCATTCCGGCATAACCCCATAAAAATCACTTTTTTGCTCTTTTCTTATGCTCATGTAAAACCACATAATAACCATGTACCTTGAGTAGCTTTTAGTCCTTGTATCAGGTGAACATTAGTATTAAAAAAAGACTAAAATATTATGAAAATATGAGTCTCCTAAGAGTAAAGTTATTCCAGAAAATGCAGAAACAGTGTGTATTTAATATCTGCTTTTTTAAAGATATTTTTAAAGGAAGAAACAAATTGATGAGAATATGTTTCTTTTATTTAAGTAGCTGAAGTTTTTTATTTTTATTTTCATTTATCATTTCATTGTTGTCTGTTTGATCACTGATTCAAATTTGTTATACTTCAGCCAATATGAATGTGATTAAGTATCTATTTTTTTTTTTTGGTGGTCATTTTTATGTTTTCTAATTTCACGTCTGGAAAGTTACCAATTAAAAAAAGCAAATACTATTGGCACTCAAAACAATGCACAAAAAGGGTTTCTTTTTCTTGTTGTTTCTGCCTTTTCTTTCATGAATGAACAAAATGGCAACCATACAAAGAAGTCAAGTTCATTAAGATAACCTAATTAACTAGTATGCATAATTACTTTAAATAATTTGTTATTTTTTAACTAATTTCTTTGAGAAACTAAAATATCATAAACACAGCATATGAATCTACTTCAAACAATATGGACTTAGGTGCATCTATGTTTCTTCTTTGCCTTGGTAATAACATTTTACATAATATATAATTTCTATGCCTGAAGATGACTGAATGTACAGTTGAAAGTACTTGCATATTAAAGAAAGACCTTATACAGCTTATAATTTTAAAAAAACAAGCATCATAACATTCATCGAGTGATTTGTAGGTTAATGCATGTTTAAAATTATGTTTGCAAAGGGATTTCGCCATTTTATATCATTAACTTTACTAATCTACTTATTGTATGAATGATTCAATGTAATATAAATTGAACTGCACCACATATTTGATATATATAGATATAATGGAATATGCGTACACCTGTGTTCCCCCTCACTGGAATATGATTGGCTGGTGTCCGTCATAAATACCAATGGATGTGTATGAGAGTCAAAGAGCCTTAGTCTGAGAGCTAAGTCTATAACAATGCCCATTAGACTACGCCATTGATCTACACTTCTTACCTGTGACAACAATGCATACCAGTTGATTACTGCTACCGTATTCTACTTGGTTCTATTAGCCAAAACCAATTAGCTACTTCGTTCAAATATATCCTTTTCCGGGACATATCATATATATATATATATATATATATATATATATATATATATATATATATATAGCAAATGTTCTTTAAGCAAATATTATTATCAAAATTGATAGACATTTTGTGTCAGTTAAATTTAATTTTAATGATTAATTTTCCCAAATTGTGAATAATCCTTCTCATACAAGGAGGAAATTTTGCCAAAAATTGTCCAATGTTCATTTTTGGAAGAAAAGTACAAGAAATATGGTCAAAACTTTCAACTTTATTAAGTCATCATCAGAGTAGGTAGAGACTGTAGGTAAGTTTCATAGAACAACTGAGTGTCATAACACAAGCAAAGTGTGTCATAAGGTGTGACATTTTTCTTTTTATTCTTTATATACATTTGACGATGTGGTTTTTTAAGTTACAATTGTTTTAATTTATTGATGGTTGTTTTTGTTGTATAGGCTTCAAGCCTGTTTTTACTATTTGATTTTGCTAGTATTTTGGTATCGTTACTATGATCCTTCTGAAATTAACTTCCATTAATGTTAACATGATCATTCCAAAATGAATTTTCTTGTTTGAAAAAAATTATTTGTAATTTGCAAAAGTCAATTTTTAAAATTAATCAACACAAAATGGCTGTTGTTTTTAAAATATGCATTCTCAGTTACAAATTGAACCTGTATTCTAAAACAGAAACCATCATTTGATCTGACATGCTATACCATTAGTAGTTAAACGGTATAGCATGTCAGATCAAATGGCAGTTTCTGTACAGGAATACATGTTCAATTCCTGTCAGAGAAAAGATATTTTCTACGAGATTTCTTGAACATTTAGGCTGGCCAGTGTAATTAATATTGTTTAATTAAAAATAGAGCATTTACTTAAATAAGTTGTATCTATAAAAATAATGTATAAATAGAAAATATATTAAATAATTTTCAAACTTAATCCATTTCATTGTATATATATATATATATTTTAGAGAAAAATATCCTGGAGAGTGCATAGTTTACTCTAATAAGATTTCATGAAAATATATATATATATATATATATATATATATATATATATATTATAATGAATCATTCATACAAAAAGTAGATTAGTAAAGTTAATGATATAAAATGGCGAAATCCCTTCGCTAACAAAATTTTAAAGGTGCATTAACCTACAAATCACTTGAATGTTATGATCCTTGTTTTAAAAAATTATAAGCTGTATAAGGTCTTTCTTTAATATGCAAGTACTTTTGACTATGCATTCAATCATCTTCAGGCATGGAAATTATTTTGTTTTTGGTAAAATTCAGTTAGTATACGAGATGAAAAAATATAATGCAAATTGAAATATGTTTTTTTTAAATGTGTTATTGATAACAGATACAAACTTTTGGAGTGTGCACTTGCGATGCTAAGGTTGAAGTTTTTTGAAATTTTAAGACAGTGTGTTTTTTACTAATATAGCAATTTGAGACATTACTCTATTGAACTATTTAGTTCATGCCATATTGACTGATAAACTCCTACAACAAAAATTCTCAAATTTGGCGGGCTGAAGCAATTGAATGGCAGAACAGGGCCTGGGAGAAATAGCAAAAGGACAAAACATCTGAAGAACTACAAAAGATAGGGGAAAGTGAAGAGCCATAATCACCTATGAAGGGACATGGCACACAAAAGATTTTCTTTCCTTTGTTGTCATGGATGAACTCTCTGATGGTCACTTCTCTTAAATGTAACTTTTAATAGTGGAGATACACGCAGGCACACACACACACACACATATATATATATATATATATATGCGTAAATTTTGGCAACATATTTTCATTAAGACAGGTTACGTCAAATAATTTAGACATATTCTGTCTACTTATTCTTGATAGGATTCTTTCATATTCACAGATAAGCTTTTTTGTGTGGTTATTAAATGATGAGAGGAAAACACTGTGTTGGTTCATATTGTGTTTATTCCAAGTACTTTCAACATAGCATAATGTCATCATCAGGATATTGTTAATTATAAAATAATAATTTAGTGTTCATGGTTGTGAATGACAAAAATTTTTGTTGTTATCCAATATATATATATATATATATATATATATATATATATATATATATATATATATATATATATATAAAATTTTTATCATATACTAACTGCAATTATAATTCCACAAAAATAATTAACTATTTGCCTTATGAAACTTTTCCTTAGCTTTTTGTATATCGGTCAAGTCTGTGTTTTGATAATTATTTTATATGTTTAGAAGACTCAAGTTATTTGGTACCAATTCTTATATCTTAGAGTGCTTTCATTTTTTTATTTTCTTTTTCTTGTGTGCAAATAATTCAGTGAGTTCAAGAGTCTAAAAGGTTTCCAGATTTATTTTCCTTATCATTGTCCATTTTGGTGTACAAAATACTGGAAGGAATAGGAAAGACATGAAAAACGTAACCAGTAATAACAGTCAAATGCATATAGATACATGTGCAAAATAAAGCTACAAAAAATAATAAAAAAGATGTTAACTCCTTAATAATAAAAATATCCAAAAAAAAAGTCAGAGAAAATGATATGTATTAAAAGAAGAATATTGAAAAGACTTCGAATCATTACAAGGCTTAAAAAAATTACATTGAGTGTCAAAATCTGAACAACAGCAAGAAATGACATTATTACATATTCCGTTCTTTTACGTGTTTATATATTATATACAAAAATTGAGGAAGAGCAATTTTTTGGATATATCAGTTTCTCTAAGATTTCAATGTGCATTCCATAAGGCTAAAATGATAATGAAGAAATAAAAAATAAGAAAAATATTGACATTAGCTACCTTTTTCATTTTATTCTCCTTACTCTGAATCTGTGAAACTGGAAAAGAATAAACATATTCTTTAACATCAACTGGAAAAAACTGAAAAAACCATGATCTAGTAGACCTCTCCTTCTATATGCCATTCTCTTTCAGGAGATGGGAAATCATGGCTCTCCACAATTTCCTCTCCTTTGTTGCTCTAAATAAATTTTGTCTCTTTGTAATCTCTCCTAATCCCTGTTCTGCCAATCATTTACAGAAGCTTATTAAGAAGGTTATTTGCTGCTTTCTTCTGTCCCTCTTGCCTTCAATATATTCTGTGAGTATCAAATTTTCTAAGACCCCTTTCTTCATTATGTGCCGTAGAAATTTCAACAATATGAAAAAAAAACAAAAAAACTTAACTTAATAAAATCATTTGTTTTAGATAAACCAAAGTCAGATTCTTTAAAAATGAATTCAGTAAAAGTTGGTGATGTAATATGTTTTTGACATGTGCTTATAATTGGTAATAGTGTTATTAATAGGACTTTGTACTTTTGGCATAAAGAATTATATTCTTTTTTAATTAGTGTGGCATTTGTAAATTTTCAAATTTATGGCTAGTTTTGTTCCTATGTATTGCGATTTTCCAAGTGTAGCTTAGATGTGGCACAAGGCCTAAACTATGGGGTACCCAGTGAGGATCGAACTCACTACACATTTGTAATTGTGTTAGCGCAACAAGCTTTCTAACCATTACACTGTCTTGGGGTGCCCATTTGTTCCTATGTATTATGAGAGTATTTGAATTTAATGTATGTTTATATAAAACAAAAGGTATTTACATAAAAAACATTCCCAAATCATACGAAAATACAACAAACGTAATGCCTAATAGACATGTATGCATACACACACACACACACACACACACACACACACACACACACACTCTATTATGAATATACATTATCATCTGAATCCCACATAGACAAACTAGAATTTTTATACACTTACATACATAAAGCAATATTTACAGTTTTCATGTAGGCTTGGGATTTGTTAATTTCTTTAAGTTTCATTTGGACGCAATGAATTCGGAAAGCTGCAAAATATAATTGGTTAGTATAATTATACAAATGTTCCATAACTAGTGGAATGCATGTGAAACATGACTGACCAATGAAAATCAAGCACCAAAGTAAAAATACCAGAATTTCTTTGTTTCTTTTTCTCCATATCTCGTTCCCTGATGAAATTTCACTAAAAGTGAAACATGTTAGATTGATAAACGTTTCTTATTTGTTCTTTATCTTATCACATCTATGAATAGATATATAGACACATATCTCTATATTTTAAGTTGGAGTAATGTACACACACACACACAAACACACACACACACACATATATATATATATATATATATATACAGTACCTGGATAATATACATAGGTACAGATGTATAAACACACACAGAGTTTTTTTCTAAATAATATATATATATATATAGTGCCTGAATAATATATACAGGTATAGATATGCATACATACTGTATATATATATATATATATATATATATATAGGAAAGTAGGTAAGGATGCATTAACAGAAGAGGTTTGTAAAAGTAATATTAAGGTTTCACCTATGTTGTTATTTCCTCTCATTTTTACTTACTTTTTTTAATTTATTTACTTTCTTTGCCTCACTTGCTGTCAAAATGTCCTTCAACACTTGAAATTATTAATTTTCAAAGCTACATTGCTGACATGCTCCCAACAAGAAACATCAAGTGATTAGCATATCTGCAGTTATGGACAGAAGCCATTCTATATCCAGGATATCATTTCATTTGATTTTTCTCTGACAGCAAAGCAAACATGAACAAAACTTTTGAGAATCAATAAATAGCCAATAACAAACACAGACTCAGCAGTGAATTCCCATTAATAGTCATGTGTGACCAAGGGGCTTCTACTTCCCATTTATTTATACATATATATATATATATATATATATGTATATATATATATATATATATATATATATATATATATATATATTCTAGTTATCTGTGTGTATAATAAGCATAAATAATGAAAAGTTTGGTGACACAGATAATGCGAGTCTGAAATATAAACCTTTTATATATATATATATATATATATATATATATATATATATATATATATATATATATATATATATATGGAGTAATGGATAGCGGCTTGGATTGAGGAATCGGAGAGCCAAGTTCAAATTCCAGCTGAATCCATTGCATTCATTTACGTGCTAATACCCTTGCGAAAGGTGTGAATCCTCCTCTTCTCCCTCCATCTATGGATAAATAGCAGGACAGACTGGGTTCTATAGCCTTGGATGGCAATTGGTCTAGGAGAAGGACAACTCTGAATTCAAAACCTGAGGAGGGTCGTTTGGGGACCTTGTGGCACGTACTGCACCATGTCTCTGTAATCGGCCCTTCAAAAAATGTGGATGGTCCTGCACGAAACCTTCACAACTATAATCAAATCTCATGTGCTGTTATCGGGCTGTTGGTTTCCTAGGGACTGATCTGCTTGACCCTCATATGTCGAATTTGACAAGAGAGTTGATGTATATACAATAATCATAATATAATATGAAAGTAAATATGAAAAAGAGAATAGGTTGAGAAATATGAATGAAACAGTAAAAAGGCTAGACACTTTGGATTTCAAAGAAAGAATTATTAGAAAGGAAAGAAATAACTTAGGAAAGAAAGAAAAGAAAGAAATAAACGTGAGGGAAAAGAAAGAAATAACCATTGAGAAAGAAAAAATAACCATTAAGAAAGGAAGAAAGAAAGAGAAATAAAGAAATATTCATTAGGGAAAAGAAAAAGAAATAACTATAAGAACACAAAGAAATAACCATATGAAAAGAAAGAAATAATGATAAGGAAAGAAAGTACTATTAGCAAAGAAATACAGAAATTACTATTATGAAAGAAAGATCTATTAAGAAAGTAGGAACTATTAGTCAATGAAGAAAGAATTATTTGAATACAAAGAAATGTAGAAAAAACAAACTATTAGGAAAGAAAGATAGAATTACTAGAAAAGAAAGTTCTGTTAGAAATGAAAGAAAGAATTACTAGAAAAGAAATAAATAATGAACTGCTAGAAAAGAGCAAATAAAGTACAAAAAATTTTGTTTTTTTTTCACTTTAATTTTTACTATATTTGTTTCTTTCCTGGTGTTTTTTCTTGTTTTTTTCCACTTTTTTCATAAGTCTGAGTTCATCCTGCACATCTAAAAATCTACCATTCATCCATGCATGGAATACTGTTGCCATATATGGTCTGGTGCCCCAGCTGTTCATTTCGAAGTTAACAAAATCCAAAGATGGATACACAATGTGATCGGTCCTGACTTGGGATCTAGACTGCAGTCACTCTCTCACGGATGTGATGTGGCTTCCCTCTGTCTTTTCTACATATATTTTCATGGTATCTGCTCCGACAAGCTAATTTCACTGGTGCTCCAACTGCATGAATTTAAGCATGCTACTCAGTTAGCATGTCACCATAACCTTTTACTGTTGAAACAGTTAAA
Organism: Acanthosepion lycidas; assembly: GCA_963932145.1. Taxonomy (NCBI): domain Eukaryota; kingdom Metazoa; phylum Mollusca; class Cephalopoda; order Sepiida; family Sepiidae; genus Acanthosepion; species Acanthosepion lycidas. Next base: position 51,799,291 of record OZ010583.1, read on the forward strand.
TGTAACTGCCTCTTCTACTCTGACAGCTTCTTCTCTCACACTTCTCAACAGTGAAATTCCCTTCCTCTTAATTGCTTCTCTGATAACTATAATCTTCAAAGATTTAAATATAATGTCAAATGACATCTTCTGATGCCTTGGTCCCCATTCTTTTTACAGTTTCCTCAGTCCCCTCTGTACCCAGTCTTTTCTCTTACTTTCACTCTCTGTAATTCCTTCCTTGTGTACTAGTGGCACTCATGCCTTGCTTGGGGTGAAATGCTTAATAAAAAAAAAAAAATCATTCTAAAAATATTTTTAAAATAATTGATTCCCCAGTTTTTTTTTTAATTTTATTTTTAGGTATTTTTGTATTTTAGGTATTTTTGTATTTTAGGTATTTTTTATTTTATTTTAGGTATTTATTTTTTATTTTAGGTATTTCATCTTCATTCATTTTATCTACATTCATTGTTAAAACCTTCTTCCTTGTTTTGTTTACTTTAGTAATTTTCTTTCTCTTCCTTTTTGCTCTCATTCTTCAATTATTTTATTATTCCACTCATACTTAGACAAACATTTCTTTTTTTCTTAAACTAGTTCTTTTATTTTTTTTTATTCATCTCATTCATGTAGATGTTTTTTCACCATACCTAACAGTGACAAAATTTTCTTTCATTCTTCATTTTCATTTCTTTAATGTTTTTGTGCATTCTGTTTTACATTCTAATATATATGAAATGGCTTGGACATGATAAGAACGTAAAGGGTTTTATAATCTTAGGAGAAATTGCAATCACAAAAGTTTTTTTTATTCTTTCTCTTTTTTTTTTTTTTTTTTTCTCCATCCTCTCTTAAACACTATACCCTCATCTTCTGCATCAGGTTAAAATAATTCCCATCCTCCATCATTGTCAATACTTTTCTTTCTCTTTCTCTCTAGAATTGAGGGAGGCTTTTACAGGACTTCTGCATTTTTCTCATTCACCCCCACTCTTATTTATTTTTATTCCTTTATCATTTTTCACAGAGATCTGAACTACCCATTTCTAAACTTCATCTGCTTTTTGGCCAAACTTTGAAAGCAAGACATTTATTGCTTATCTATATATATATATATATAGTTGAATACATTTATTTGTGTCTGTTTTTATTTATTTTTATCTTTTTCCACCTTTTTCTCACTGTGATTTTTGGTGGGTTTTATCATTGGAAATGTTTCAGAGAGAGCTTGAAAACCAGAAAAATGGCATTATTCTTTGTTGGCCACTGAGCAGAAGGTTTTTCTCTTTCCCCACCGTTTTTTCTTTACCCTCCTTTTATTTTTTTTTTTTTTTTACCTTTTTGTCAGGTCAAAGTACCTTAGAAGTTAATGGCAAGATCAAGTATGTTTTTTTTTTTTTCCCCTTCATTTTTATTTCTTATTATTTCTTTCCCTGTATATCTTTCTGCTATTCCTTTATTATTATTATTGTTGTTGTTTTTTATTCCTTTCTGAATTTTTCTTATAGTACACAAATGTTCGACTCATAGATTGATTATAGTATATCATGGAAGAGAGAGGACTTGTCGTAAATTTGACTTCTATTTATTTGTGGAAGAATCACAACTTTAACGTTTATTCAGAAGACCAATCTTCATTTCTCTGGTGAATTGAACAACCTTTATAATTTTATAGCTTTGTGCAAAGGAAAAAACGTTTTTTTTCTTCTGCTCAAATTAATCAGCTATAACCAGTCACTGATTGAGAAAAAAAATAAAAACCACAGTAAGTAGAATTAAGAAAAATAAGAATGTTAGTTTGGAAATTTTTGATGAAATACAATACCGCATCTCAAAAATTCAGACACTGACTGCAGAATAATACTAACGAAGTGCCATCATTGTGTGGATAAGATTTGAGTGAATTTCAATTTTATGGACAGGTTTATAGGAAGTAATCATATGGACTGATTAAGAGGAAATTATAAGATAACCAGCAAAGGAATTTCTAAACACTTTCTTTTCTTTTATTTTTTTTAATCTGTTCACCCCAAGTAAGGCAATAATGCCACTAAGATGCAAGGGATTACTGGGAGTTAAAGATTATGAACAAAATTTAGAAGGCACTGGAAACTCAATCCTAAACAGGAAACAAGGGATAAAGTTCTACTTCTGTTCAAAAACCAGGGCGAGGTATGAACTGAGTGATAAGAAAACCTAACTACTCCTGTTGAGAGAAAGAAAAAAAGAAATAATTAGTAAATAAAATTTCAGAGTTCAAGCAGAGATGTTAGACATATAGAGTTGAAGTAGATTTCAGAAGGAACCAGAAACCCAACCCTAAACAGGAAATGAGGGATAAACCTCTACTCCTTTTCAAAGGACAGGGTCAGAGTTTGAACCAGGAGTTAGGAAAATCTACTCCTATTATCTGATGGATTTATTTTTATCTAACATTTTTATTACTTCAAATGTTATTATGGTGGATACATCTTATTTGAAATAGATGCACATCCATTATTTATTTGCTTGCTTGCAGTGATGTTTTTTGTGACTGTATGGTAAAGCACACTGGATTAAACAGTGGTTTCCTCTTTCATTTCATGAATGGTCCATGCAAGAGGAAATGTAGATTCAGCATTCAAAAACGTGACAAATCCAGTAAGAAAATATTATTAAGTCAAGAGTTCCGATTCTACACTTCATCCAATCAGATTTGTTGCCATCAACAGAGATTTGAACTTGACCCTCTGATTTCACTTTCTGCGTTGGTAGCCATTACAGTGCACACATTGATCACACTCAACAACACAGAATGAAAAAGAAAAAAAAATCACTTAGAATTTTTTTTTTTTTTATCATTTCACCCCAAGCAAGGCGATAATGCCACTAGCAGAGGACTGATTACTGGGAGTGAAAGAGAATGAGGAGAAAGGGAGATAAAAGAACAGGGTTTAGGAAGACAAAAGCTGGCGATTGAGGTTGTATTTAATTTTTTGAAGATTGTAGGTGAGAGAGAAGCAAGAAATCAGAAGAAATTTCTTTTCTCACACATACTTGTAGAACCCTCTTCTGGTTTCATGCTTTCCAGCTAGATTTAATCTTTAAAAATTTAAATGCAATGTCAACCATTATCTACTGTCCTCCTGATTACTCTTCTTTTATTCTCGCTTCTTCATAATGTTTTTGTTTTCTAATTCTTCTACACCCAGCAAACCCTAGTTCAACAGTAAAACCTAGTGAGACCTAGTTGTTAATCTAGTAGTACCTTTAGATTGATGCAGTCAAAGCACCAAAGAACAAAGCTCATCAGAACAATTGCCATGAAAATATGTGTAGGAAGATAAGGAAGCCATGTCCTGATGGTGAGAAGGTGACTGAAGTCGAAATGCCAAGGTTAGAATCATTTGCATTACAGACTCTTCTTTAAATTTTATCTAGAATCTAGAGATATATAGTAGGGACATAAGAACAGATATGGCAGTAATATTCAATGCACAGACGAATTATAGAATTATAAATGTGCAAGATGGATTCTGGGAACCATCTTTCCTAGCAGTAGACTTAGTAGTTCATTCAATATAATCACTCCACTTCATGTCAGTGGAAAACGTGATCTCAAGAACGTTAGCGTCAGCCATGCTTATGGCAGGTAGAAAAATGTTCTCTGGTGATTAAATGAAAGTAATTTGTTTTGGATGCATTAATATAAACAAGCTATTCCTTGCCCCGATTAACCGCTGATTGGAGGTTTTTTTCGAGAGGAGTTGTCAATTTTACTGTCAGACCGGTTAGATCTACTACTAGGACCGTGTAATCTGCAGATATAGCTAGATGGGAACTGATGTCATCAGAAAGGTCTTTGATGAAGATCGGAAACAAAGTAGGTCCAAGGATAGAGCCTTGGTGGATACCTGCATTAATGTGAAATGAACTAGAAGCGTGCCCGTTCAACACTATCTTCATTAAACGATTTGTTAGGAACAATTGGATTAAGCCAAATATTCATCCAGAGATCCTGTAGCCCTCGAGATTATGAAGAAGGTCAGCATTTCAAACTCTGTCGGATACTTTAGAGATATCTAGAGCCACAGCCCGAGCTTCGCCGCTCGTATCTAAAGCTTGATAGGCAATTTCAGTGATAGCTGGGAACACATTGGCGCTAGACCTGAAGAAACGGAAGCCATATTCTTTATCCAAAATGAAGACCGTGTGAAGTAAGATGCTTCACTAATCTGGCGTTGATTTAGCCTCTAGTAAGTTGCCAAAAATAGGTAAGAGACAAAGAGATCAATAATTCGAGAACTTAGAAGGTTCCCTGGAGTTATCAAAGACAGGAACTACAGAGGAGGACTTCTTCAAGCTGGAAAGCAAGAAGCAGCAAGGCATTACTTGTAAAGTTGTGAGAGAAGAGGAGCCAGTTCAGGAGCACATTTCTTTCGGACAACTGCAGAGATACCGTCGAATCCTAAAGCCTTGTGGGGATGTAGTTTAGAAATGATAGCAGAAACCATGGACGGAGTTATGTGCATATCACTCAGTCCAGATTCTATCCTGGTGGTGGGGATCAGGCAGAGATACTCTAGATGAATCGAGAATCGAGTGGAGTTGGTTCAAGGATGATTATTATATCGTATCAATGACTTAACGTTTGTAATATAAGAATGTACGTATACAAGCGCACACGTGTTAGTACACGCGTAAACTTATCTACACGGTTGCAGGCGTGAGACCATATTTCCCGTATTCTAGGACACTACAGGTGGTAAGACGCACCCTATAGTTAGCTGGGTACTTTTGGGGGGAAAAAATGAGTATTTAATAGCTTACTATAATTTTTCTTTATGTGCTGTGTCCCCACTCAGCACGTGGGCGATCATGGGTGTTCACAATTTTCTGTCTTTTGTAGCTCTTAATACATTTTGTCTTTCTGTTATTTCTCTTAAACCCCGTTCCGCCACCCATTTACTTGAGCTCACTCGGTGTGCCATGCACTCTTTTCCTCTGTCTCTCTTGCTTTCAATCTATCCTGGGAGTATCAGATTTTCCAAGCCTACTTTCTCATTATGTACCCTAGAAATTTCAACTGTCTCTTCTTGATGTTACGTATAAGTGTCCTTTTTTGTTTCCATTTTCTCTAAAACTTCGTCATTGCTTACATGTTCCGTCTATGGTATTCTCAGCCTCCTTCTGTAGAAGAATATTTATATTGCTTCAAGTCTCTTTTTCATCTGTAAGGAGATTGTTCAGCATTTGCTGTCATATAGGAGGACTCATATTCCATAAAAGTTCAGTATCTTTTTTTTCTAAGGAAATTTTACCTTTTTGTTTTTTTTTAACACTTTGCTTAGCTTTTGGAAGGCACTTTCACTATCCCAATAAACATTTGCATTTCGGTATCGCACTTTCCGCCCTCTGTTAATATGCTACCCAGATAATTAAATTGTTGTATTCGTTTAATTTTGGTATCTTCAATTTGTGATTTTAGTTAACTTTATTTCTGATTTTTTTTCTCTTTTAAATGCTTCACGTTTCTTTCTTACCTGTGTTTCTGTGTGACACTTGAAAGGATTGTTTTTCAATGCCATTACTAAACTGAGCATCATTTTCTCTTGAAAGTAGCTTGACTACCCATGAATATAAAAATTGTTCCTATTTAGTTTCCCTTATGGTTTTAGCTTTCGTTTTAGTTGGACAAAAAAAAAAAAAAAAAGATTCTTTCAATTTCCCTCTTTTTTATATTCCCAACAATATTTGCCATCATCAGGCCAGCTGTAATGGTGTCATATTTTTAGATACTTTTAGCTTTTCTGAATTCTTTTTGAGTAAATGATCTTAACAAAGAAGAACAAGAAAAATAAATATTGTAAACAACAAAGTATAATTGGCGGAGGAAAAAATGAACTGGAAGAAAAATAAAAAAGAAAAGTCAAGGAATATAATGTGAAGAGGAGGAGAAAATGAAATCATGTATAACATGAAGAGTAGGAGAAGAAGAGAAAGAGATAAAGAAATAAGGTTGGTTCGATAGGAGGAAGAAGAGAGAAAAATGGAATAAATTCCGATAGCAGGGGAATAAGAGGAAAATAAAATAAAATATGGTCAGAGAGGAGTGGAAGAAGAGAATGAGAAAATGGGATAAGGTACGACAGAAGAAGAAGAAGAAAAAAGCGAAAGAAATAAGTTAAGACTGGAGGAAAAGAAAAAAAAAGGAAGTAGGGTAAGACTGCAGAGGGAGAAAGAAAGAGGAAAAGAGAAGGAAATAGAGTAAGACCAGAGGGGCAAAAAGGAAAAAAAAAGAGAATGAAATGGCGTAAGACTGTAGGAGGGAGGTGTAAAGAGGAAATGGGGTAAGATTGAAGGAGGAGAAAGAAAGTGGAAAAGAGAAGGAAATGGGTTTAGACTGAAGGAGGAGAAAGAAAGTGGAAAGGAGAAAGAAATGGGGTAAGACTGAAAGAGGAGAAAGAAAGTGGAAAAGAGAAGGAAATGGGTTTAGACTGAAGGAGGAGAAAGAAATCGGAAAAGAGAAAGAAATAGAGTAAGACGGGAGGGGCAGGAAGATAAAAAGAAAATGAAAAAATAAAATAAGGCATGAAAGGAGGGAAAAAAGAGAAAACGTAAATTAAATAGTTCAACAAGAGAAGAGAATGAGAAAAAATGGCATAAGAAGAAGAGGAGTGGGTGAGGAAAAAAATGAAGAAGATAGAACAAGGAAGGAAGGAAAACGAGACAAATGAAGGTATGATAGGAGAAGAGGAGAAAGAAAAGAAAAGATGTTACGACGGGAGCGGGAAAAAATAGGATGACACAGGAGGAAAATAAAATAAAAAGGACGAGAAAAGGTACAACAGGAAAGAAAGAAAAAGTTAAAAAAAAAAAATGAAATAAAATAAGTTATGACAGGAGGAGGAAAAGAAAACGATAATATAATATGACAGGAGAGGAACACAAAATTTATTGAGTTCAAGACTTAAGGTTTGGTCAGTGAAAGTTTGAAATCGGAAATAATTTTGTAACGGCAAAACTTTTTCTTGCTCCATTAATTTCACCCATTTAGGCGTGAGGAATCACATTTGTGATTTTTTACTTTTATCGCTAGCTACTCTGAAACAATCCGATTCTATTTGCTTTTGTTTTTTTTTTATTTTATTTTATTTTATTTTTGCTTGACAGAATTCTCCAAATCTTCACAAAACAATATTACAGATATATCCCCTCTTTTTATTTTTCTATTTGCCCCTTTTTTATTCAGTGTATATGGTTGAAATGTTTCAAAACATCTCTGGTCTTGTGGGCAATTTTCAATTCTGTTCTTACTATAACGGCAAATCCGTATGTTCGAACGAGTTTTCAGACTGTGACCAATTACTCAAGCACACGAATTCCTCATTCAAAATAAAATAAGCTGTCATGGTAACCTTCGACGAAGAAACAATTCAACCGACATAGCATATAGATTTGGCTTAATGGTTAGAGAGGCAAATCAATGTTTCAATTCTTGTTTTCATCAATATCAATTTCCTTAGTTCTCTCACTCAAAATGGAGAAGGAAAATGCTCATTTTAAAATGGCTTACTACTATAAAACAATGGTTCTCAAACAGGAGAAAATCTCCTTACCAAACTCTTCGGAAGAATTTTTGAGTTTCAGCAAGAATTAAAGCTATAAATTGATTGATTCAAATTACCGGAATTCTGATTTTTCTACAAATTATAATTCTCCAGTTCATATTTTGAGTTAGACAATTTTTGAAAAGGTGTAGGTTGATGGATTTTTATGAGATATTATTACTTATCGAGCTATTTGTTGGGATTGCTATGAGTTTGAATTTGTTATCAGAAGGTTTTTATATTAAGATGATTAGTTTACGGGCATGTTCACCATATTAATCCGCAACAATATAGAATATAGACATTCAAAAACGAATCAATCATAAGGCAATTGAGTAAGAAACACCGATTATGAAATTTCAATAAAACAACATGCATTTATGTACAATTAATATACAATTTGAAAACTTGTAGTTTGACAATGCAAAGTGGAAAAAATATTATTTATACAGAAATTTGTGTTGTTTGTATGCGTGAATAAAGTAGGAGTTTAATTGTCTAAATTCTCCAGAGTTGTTTACCTTGGATTGTTTAGATATTTGATTGAATATTTACGAATGCTTGTTGGTAGTGAGTTATTATCACTTTTTAGTATTGTAAGAAATTGTTCCTGGTAGAGCGAAATGCTGCGTGTGTTGAGTCATTGAAATTTGCGCGGCAAAAATATAACTGGTTATGATTTTTACTGGCGTGGATTCGTTTGGTACTTCTCCAGGATGAAATTCTGACTGCCTGAATCGATTTGAACGCTTCCTTTTTATTTTGTTCTGGAAGTAGGAATCGGCTCCAAACGACTAGGCGCGAAAAGATATTTTGCGTGAATTTGCTACAGTTTGAGCCAATGAAAAGTCTAGTTCACTGGAACTAGGGTGTTGATTAGTTAATAGGTAATTTTGTGGTAGAGTGCATTATTCCGGAGGGGTGAAAAGGTATGTATGGACTATTCCATCATATTTAATGTCGAAATGAGTTTTTTTTTTTTTTTATTATACCCTAATCCATCTGTAAGCATTGATCATGTTTATAGATTTGAGTCTATAGGTAAAAGTTGTTCGTGTTTATAGACTTGAGGTAAAAGCTGATCGTGTGTATATTAGCTGGGACCTCTTTTTGGCAAGTCTCTTCTCTATTTCTACTGACATTGGAAAAATTAAATTAGTTGCTAGGTCTGCTACTAGGATAGTTGGTTCATTGAATATTGCTGCCACATCTGGTTCGATGCTTCTGTTACGTATTTATCGATTCATAAAATCCAAAGAAGAATCTGCAATCTTATCACACATGACTTAGCATTTTGGCTTCAGTCACTTTCTCACCGCCGTAGAGTAGCCTCCCTATGCATTTTCTGTAAATACGTTCCTCTGTGGTACCTAGAATTTATGAATTGAAGCGCAGTACTAGATTGGCAATTGTAATTTCTAGATGTAACTCCAAGATCTATGCTATTAGTTTCTTCTCTTGTACTTCCGGTATCTTGCATTCCAGTTAACTTTGATCTTCAGAAATTTTAATACAATGTCAATCGTTATCTTCCATCTTCTGGAGTTGTGTTTTTTATTTTATTGTTTTCTCGTTAATTTTTTTTCTTTTTTTTTTTTCACATTTTTTCACACTCGGTAACCCCATGTACCTTAGTGGATTTATTGCCTTGCTTGAGGTAAAATGATTACAAAACATCGTATAGAATGCAGTCGGTGTGTTCTAGGCTCCGACGATTTTTGAAAAAAGGGAATGACGTTTTGAAATACGATGCAAAGGGTTTATGATCAGATGTGATTATGAAATCTTGCTTTAAAGTATCTGGGGAGTAGCTTTGCGTTTGTCTCACCCTAACACAACTGAGTATATCCATAGTAGAGATAAAAATACTTTCATGTTATGTAGGATATCAAAAAGAATTAGACGAATATCATATATAATAAATAATATTATTTCTTTATTGGTATGTTTATTTTTTAGATAAAGAATTATATACTTTGCTGTTCAGACCGCCATAGTGATTTGGTTATTATGCTCATAAGGTTTTACAAACAACACAGTAGTTTGGTTAAAGCTGATATGAAATATGTCTAAAGTATGGAAGTGGGGTGAGAATAACCTACACTCGGAGATTGAATAAAGTGTTCAGTTCCAAATTACAAGAAGGTTACTGACCACATAAAAAAAAAAAACTTCTGAAGAACTACATTTCTATGGCTTCAATTCACTTTTTCATCTTTGAGGAGATTATCCAGCAATTAGTATCATATAGGAGATTAGATAAAACAAAGCAGGAAAGCATCCCTCTCCTTGTTTTTAAGGAGTTTTTCTGTCCCCTTAAATACTTCATTTTTTGGAAGGCATCTTTCACTATTCTAACGCACTTTGTTAGTTTCCGTGACTGGAAGGTGGAGGGAATAAACATTTAGCCTAGAAAAATTATTCAAATCGCCCACATGACCATAATGGTTGGTGGGTCGTTAAACCAAGCCAAACCAAACCAAATCGCCCACAGAAAAAGGAAAAAATAGAGAAATCAAATAAAGTGTCAATTCAAAAAAATGGTATTCAAGAAATAGTTGCGGGGATTTAAAAAAAAAAAATGTTTTCCTCTCCCCACCCCTGTTTATTATGAAGACAATTTTCGTACAACAAGGAATAGACTAGACACAGGAAGATGGCTTACCAACTTCGACTCAGATTGTTACATTCGGCTGCGACTGTTGTTATCACGCAGACCGCTTGGACCCTGACTCCATGATACGTTGTTCTTTTATTTATATCTCACGTGTGGACGTCATAGTACACACAAAATACGCGCGAATATTTAATAAAATTGCTCGGCTCATTTATAAAGTGTGTTACTGGAAGAGTAAAAAAAATATCTGATAACAGCTATACAGGTTTAATAGCTGAATCTTAGCACATTAATGTTTCGATATGTATTTTAACAGCTGTGCAATTTCTATCTTTCTCTATAGATTATGAGTTAATCAAATTCTATTTTAAGTTGGTATCCATTAAGCTGGGATATCATATCTTATTAATGATTAATAATTTTCAATAAAAGGACGTTTTTATTTTGTCTGAAACTGATTAACAAAATATATTTTAATGTGGCCGCTATAATCTGAATCTGCAGTCTATTTTGATAATTTTACAACATTTTAATTTACAGATTCTTTTTTTGTTTTTTCTTCACAAACACTACAATATTATAGTTGATCGACATTTTTATGCGGCGGTTGTTACGGGTTAAAATGCTAAGTATCAGTAGGAATGTACACTGAGTGACAACCAGTTATAGTTTGTTTTTTTGTTGTTTTTTTGTTGTTTTTTTGCGTGTGTCGTACAATTGCTGCTATATTTTGCTCAGGTAGACGTACAAAATACTATTTAAATAATATGACGCTATGCTGTTCATATTCTCAAACGATCATAAATTTAAATATTTTTATTTTTTCATTATCACTTCACCCCAATGATCCAATAATGCCACTAGTACGCAGGGGGTTAAAGGGAGTGAAAGTGAGATAAAAGGCGGAATATGGGGAAGATTGAAGAAAAGGACAAAAGACGAACGGAATTCAAGAAGATAAAAGATAGCCATTGTCGCTGCATTTAAAGTTTTGAAGATTGTATTTATCACGGAAGCAAGTAAATGGAAGGGAGTTCCACAGGCGGGAAGTGCGAGAAAAGAAACTGTTGGAGTAGAAGTGGCGGTTGCATTTAACTATTTCAACGGTAAAAGTGTGAGCTCTAGACGCCTGTCTAGCAGCACACTTAAATTCATGTAGTCGGGGTAAAAGAAAAAAGAAAAAGAAAGATCGTCAGATCAGTTGCCATGAAAATATTTGTAGAAAAGACAGAGAAGCCATGCAGTTTTTACAAAATAAGTTTTGAAATCTAATACACGTCATACAATAAAACATTTTCTTTGTACAATTCAATGCAGAGAATAAGAATTCTTTTCGTTTAGAATTCACTGAAAAGAAAATGGAATAATCTTATTCAAGTGTTCGCTGAAAAAGATAGTCCAATACAGTTAGCAGTGAAGAGACACGGTATCAAAAGTTGGAGAGAACGTTTATAAGCTATCCGTTTGGAAGGTAAAAATCTTTTTTCTCTCACCAAGATTGTCTCACAGGGGCGAGTTTTTGTCTTAAGCACGAAGCCTTTTTATTGGCTGAAATATTTTTTCTTTTTTTTTTTTTTTCATACACGGAAGTAATGCGTGATCCGCCTGCACAAAAAAAACAAAAACAAAAAAAACAAAACAATTTTGTTCACTTGTATTCCCGCCACGGAAACGTCAACTTCTGCTTTCACGTTCTGTTGGTGATAGTATTCCTGCACCTGCTTAATTTTGACGACACCACACCGCCAGTGAAAAGCAAAAAGAGTGTGAATTAATGCTGACCATAAGTTTATATGAAAAAAAAATCATTTATTCAGCACAACTAATAGAAGTAAAAAAAAAAAATCAATTATGTGAACAAACAATATAAAATTGAATTTATTTATCAACTTATTGCTTTTTTTGTAGTAATTTACTTCCTAACATAATGCACTTTCATAGTATAATTAATTATACATAACTATATATTAAAGAATAAAGCTGGAAATATTCTCGTAACTTACATGGTTATTTACCATATAGAAAAAAATATTTGGCTCTTTAAGCGCACAAGAAAACTGGACTCTTATGTGAAATTTAACTGAAATTGTTTATTTACATTAAATTTATCTTTTCAAATCATCGCAGGTTTCAACTTCCATTCTTCTGATTGGTGGAAGATAATCCAAAGAATGAGTTTTCCTTCTCAATTTTTTCTTCTTTTTTTTCTAGAACATTCTATTTTTATTGCCCCGAACCAGACACAGCGTCACCATAAACCGGCTCAAAATCAATGCTTATCAAGAAAAGTCCTGTCCGAAACGTCTCACTGGTTCAGGTCTCTGCCTAAGGAGCATTGGGATGATTTTTTTTTTTTTCACATAAATGTTTATACTTATGCACAAAGGTTTTCCTTTCACAGCAATGTCTCGAACTTGGATTTAAGCAAAATCATGTGTGCAGCTCTGATGACAAAACCTGAGCTGCCGCTGATGTTTTTTGTTCGGACTTCCCCAGTACGTAGCTCACGCACTGCATCGCCTCTTTTGTTTACAATAAATTTACATTCATGCACCCAGTCTTCTTATAGTTAATGATGAAACCTTTCGTTTTAGTTTCCTTTACTTTTTCTTCCCAAGTCTTCCATCAACACAGTGTCATATGTTTATTTTATGTTCGCCAATCATAGTCTGCTAGCTGATAATCTTTTAATGAGTTAAACTAACTACTGTTTACAAATAACGATAGATAACTACTCAGCAAGACAATCATCCTACTCTTGATGTTTTGCTTCACTCCTTGTAAAATCCACACAACCTCCTACCGCTACACACTAGTGACACTTAATCCATATCACTGTTCTTTAAGCCCGTGAATATTTCTGCAGTCTCGCGTATTTTATTCATCTTAGTGATTCTTACTTGATAGAAATAACTTTATATATTCAACTTCACAAATTATATTTAAAAAAAAAAAATTGGCAAAGAAGGATCTTCGCTCCCGCATCCCCCTAAAAAAAGGTGTTTCAAAGGATGGTTTTTCCATTCACACCGTTATTATTTTAACCAGGTTCACCCCCTCAGCAGTGTTTATATACGAGATTACAAAAAATATTTACTGAGGGAGTGAACATAGTTAAAACAATAGCGGTGTCAAGAGTAAAACCGTCCTTTTGAAACACCGTTATTTTTTTTAATTTTTTGCGGGCGCGAAGGTCCATGTTGCCCAATTGTGTTATTTCTTTCTAATTGTGATCTTTATAAGTAAGCGATTATTTTGTTGTTGTTTTTATTTATTTATTTTTTTTTTTTTATTTATTTTTTTTTTTTCGTTAAATTGTTTCGGTATTCAGACAAAGTGATTTTCTACCCTGAAACCGGCAACGACCTAAGTATTTAAATCATACCTTGAAAGTAAACACCAATAAGCAATATTGATATTTTAATTGTATATTTTGTAAATTAAACAATATAAATTTTCATATCTGAAATATTTAAGTATCTTCATGAAATATAAAAATATGAACTTTGCTTCATTCATTCTGCTTAATAATAAATTTACTTAGTTATCTTTAACGAAATAGCAAACGTTAAAACGAATTAGACGCCTTTTGAGTATGAATGGAAAAATTGAAATTTATAGACTTTATTTAATGTTTTATCTTTCTCTTATATATATTTTTGGGTGCTAAATGAATTAAACGCATGTTGTATAGGAAATAAATGAGTTCTAAAACTATTTTTACACCTAACAAATTGATTTAATTACAACAATTTCCCTATTACTATTTCACGATATACGCTGGTCTCTCAAAGAAAGAAACGGCTGCGTAATGAAAAGGTTTTGGCGCGCGTAATACTGCGTATCATAGATAATCAAGAATAAAGAATTTGCCTCTGGTAAAAAAAAAAAAATAAATAGTGCAGGCATTGTTTAACATTTCGCCTGTCGCCCGGTTCATAATCCTTCCTCATCTTTTGCTCAAAAGGATTGGTTTATTGTCGGAGTTAACTCCTCCTTAATTTCCAAATTGTTCATTAGGGGACGCTCTCCGTACACTATAAATACTGGGCGATTTATTGCCTTGTTCTTTTTTTTTTTTTTTTCATTTTCAGCGAACACATCTACAATGTAAGCTCTCGCATAAGATTGCGTCTTCCCACTTGTGGGGGTTACCATGAATATTATACACACATACACGTACGTACGAACATTCACGAAAATACAAACACTTTGCGTTCACACACAAGCACAAATGTTAAGGTCCATGTCCATTGTAAATTTTGTTTAATACATATACTTGTTTATATACAGTGTAACCCGGATATAAGAGACCCGGATATAAGAGAGATTTTATCTGGTCCCAAATTAGAGACATACTTACCTAAACAAAATAGACCAAACCCGGATATAAGAGAAACCCGGATATGAGACTTCTTATCCGGTTCCGACAACTCTCTTATATTCGGGTTACACTCTATCTATCTATCTATCTATCTATCTATCTATCTATATATATATATATATCGTTCCTGTTGGGTTTTTTTACATCTTCAGTTGGACTCGACTTGATTCCGCCATATTCTGGTATGTGGACTTTTAATATTCTATCAGGAGTTACACACGTGTTCCTAATTTAACAAAACGTAAACCCGTGGTCCGCTACATTATCCCTTGTTTTCTGTTTTGGATTGGGTTTCCGATTCCTTCTAAAGTCTTCTCATTTTCTTTCACCTCTAGTAACCCATTGTGTCTTAGTGACATTATCACCTTCCTTGGGGGTGAAATGATTAAAACCAAAATTGCTGAAAATGACTTACTTCAATTTATACTTCTAACGTCTCCGCCTGGATTCTGATATTTTATTTACTAATTATTTATTATCCCCTCAATAGGAGTAGATAGGTTCGCCTATCGTCCGGTTCACACGCCTCCCCGGTCTTTTAAACCGGCGTAAAGATTTATCCAGTTTTCACTGTTTAGGATTTGTTTTCCAGTTCCTTCCAAAGTCTTCTCATTTTCTTTCAACTCCAGTCACCCGCTGTGCCTTAGTGGCATTATCGCCTTCCCTGGGGTGAAATGATTAAAAGAAAATTGTTTACAAAACAGGATTATTATTTATATAATTTGTAGTCAGACTAATGTTCTTATCTTTGTTGTTATAACTTTTCGGCCGTTGTGCGCCCGGTCTTCTTCAAGTCTCTGTCGATCTAGGTAACCTTCAGGGAATTTCGGATTAAACATCTTATTTAGCCTACGGTGTTAAATTGTTCTCATTCTGTTGTCCATGTTTAGTTATATTTTGTCTTGTTCTTTGTTAGTACTACTCAGTTTTTATTAGTCCTATTTCCACTGAGTCTGATTTTATACTACTCACTATAGTGATTGAACTAACAGTTACTATGCCACCAAATTTACGAACCAAAACTTTTATCCTCTTTAATAAAGAAAGAGAAATGTCGGCAGAGAGAGTCAAGCTTGATAGCAAGGCTTCAGCAGCATAAGAGGCAATAAGAACATTAAATTGAAAGCTGCAAGTTTTAGCGTTTTCCAACGGATCATTGATTCGTGAATTTGTTGACCTAGTAAGTGTAAATTTAATTCCTGGTGATAAAATAATTTAAAAATTTAATTTAAATAATTAAAAAAAGCTTCAGTAAGCAAATGCCCAAAAGTGGTCAACAGAACTAGTGCACTTCTAGAGCTTGTGAGACTATCAAACTTAACCTTTCCAATCGTCATTGCCTATTTAGTACGGAGTTGTTTGCGCATGCGTGTAATTGGAAGTATACACGTCCAGTTTTTTTTTCTTCTTATAAATAGGAAAGAAAAACCTGTCTAATCTATATTGCTTTTCAGTAGATATCACAAAATCATGTTATTGTCTTGTTCTGAGTCCAAATCCCATTCAAAGCCACTGAAAAATGTCATAGCTCAATGTTATCTAAAAAAATTAATTTACTTATAAGAAAGGAGATTAGGTTACTTTTTTTCTCTGTCTGATTTGAATTCAAAAATTACCCACTGTTGACACCAATGTGTAGATGGTGGATGTCGTTTCCAAACCTAGCTTAAATTTCTGTCGATGAGCATCTAGTCTGGTGTATTGACTATAAACTACACCCAGCAGCAAGGCCTGTGATTGAGAGATTAAAGGTTTTGGGGATCGTTCCCCGATTCACCTTCTTCCTGATAGCACTTGATAGCGTCCCATCTATGAGAAAATAGGGACACCCCCCGACAAAAAACAAAAGTAAAATACTATGAAACTATAAAAATATATTTTATAGTAAACATTGTATGTTTACTATAAAATATATGCATATTTATATAAAAAATTAACAAAAATACCTATTTACAGTAGAATTACCATCAACGCATTTTATAGCAAAAATGACTAGCAATACATTTTATCTGTAGTAGCTGAAGGCATACAATTGCGTTCAAAATATATTTAGTTGAAGCCATAAAACTTTGTTAAAATATTTCAAATTCGGCTTTAAATAACACATAGAGGTTGATATGTGGCTAAACAAAATCAAGCAATCAACATGAAAGAACTCTTTCATGTTGATTGCTTGATTTACAATCCTGTTATTTCTTAGAAATCAAACTGTTTTCCAAAATATAACTTCAGAAAAACATAAAACACACATATTACATCCTTTAGTAATTATGTCCGCATAAACATGTACATGCACAAAAGCTGAGTATCATCTACCATGTACTCAATTGTGAAAGCAGAATAACATGTATCATATTTTTATTACTTTCAAGCAAATTATATTTTGGCATTAAATGATCTATAAGAAATTGCTGTTAAACAATCAAATCAAGAATCAAATCGGTGAGCATCATTTGGCACGACTCAGATTCCAATAACAATACTTGAGCATTTTTTTATGAAGCCTATCGATGACTCCGACGACCAAATGAGAAGAATGAAAATTGAATTGACTATTGCAATTTGCCAATTATACAACTAGTTGAGTTCAAATTTTTCTATTACTTTTCTTTTAAGATGGAAGTAGATTCGTGACGTGTACTATAAATTTCAACTTTGATCTTGTTCAGTTATTATCATATCCAAACTAATATCATCATCTTCATTGTGATAAGTACAGTAACTCAGCCATCATCTGGTGCCAATTATTTTTTAGCCTATATAGGATATATTTTTGGCTGATTGTTGGGTTATTTTCTTCCTGTGGTGCCATACTTATTTCTTCCTGCTAAATCAGTGTATATTATTTCACTATTTGATCCTGGGAGTAAATTCATTACAACTAGATGACGCCACTGCACCGCCGTTCAATACAATGTTTTTTGGAGCCTATAATTAAATTCAATGTCAAATGGTTTCGACATTTGTTATTCTCATCTTCCTACTTGTTGTTATAGAGACACAACATTTCGGCTAAGTATTTAAAAGAACAGTATTTTACAATTTAAAAACTGACTTACAAAAAGAAACAAATCAAAACATCCAATCTTACATTGACTGAAATGTTCCAAACCAAAAGACAGTTTCGTGTAATATTCACAATCACAGAAATTATTATGAACAATACCATTTAAAAGAAAGCAGTGAAACTTTCCTGAGAGCAAACAAAAGAAAAATGTAAAAAAGTTACAAAAGAAACAATCTCTCTGAATTTTATTTCAGCAACAACAAATGTAAATTTCTGTATATAAATTCAAATATCTCTTTCTCATATACAAAAGAGTCGTTTTGTCACATTGAGAATGTTTAGCATCCCGATACCACTTTCTTATCAATGTTGAATTTTGTAAAAATCTGTGCAAAAAGTGGATCAAGGAGCTTACCCAGCTTCATACATATTTTCAGGAAATCTCAACTCCTAATTGGTCAATAAACACACAAGTGGGCGTTGCAATCCACCTACGCACGTCTTTTTCCAGTGCATGACCAAGTCAAGTTTTCCCGCTTCTTTTCCAAGTGCCTGTCACGTGATTACGTTAATTATAAATATCAAACACAAATTTGTTCTTTCTCTTTTCTTTCTTGATTTCATTCGCCTATGAAAATATAACATTAAAGGAAATTGCGCTGCGACCCCATTGCGGTCGAACGCTGAAAACCTATTCAGACACGCACACATGCATACCTACGAAATTTTCCAAACTACATTACAAACATACGAAACATTTCAAAACCAACAAGAAGAACTTTTCTCTTTAAAATACTCTGATCAAACTTTCGCACACATTTTTCCAAAACAAAATTGTAATATTCTGCATATAAAAAAATATATTTGTTGTTCCAAACATATCCTTTTTGTAGTAATTGAATATCGTTATCATTTGATTTTTTTATTTAAATTTATGTTTGTGCATATTGCATGTTTTATTTGCAGCGAAATATTAAAATATTCACGCAGTCTTCTTAGATCCACTACAAATGTTATTGAAGATGACCAGAGTGTACTTGTTGCAGAATTAAGACTAAGAGTGTTGATTTGAAAAAATATTATTAGGTTGGTGCAAAAATAATGTCGTTTTTTCACATATGTTACTATGTGTGAAAACGACATTATTTTTGCACCAACCTAATATCAGACGGCTTTCTATTATTTTTGGTTAATTATAGCTGATTAGTTTGCATGAAGAAAACTCTACAAACATTTAAATTTCGTTCTTCGTCTGGCACAAGATCAGTAATATATTATATATTCATTTTTTTGGGGGGCTGATATGCGATATAGAAAAGCACTATGACGTTTCATAATGTTATTCTCGATCTCCATTTTAAATGCAGTGTCTACGAAAAAACACATATATTTGTTTTCCTTTGAAATAAGTATTTTAAAATCTTCATATTTCCTTCTTTGCGGAACGAAAAGGGACTTTTAGTAAAAATAACGAATGTTAGAGTCTGTCACTAAACAAATAAATAAATATTACTAGCGACATCTGGTGGTGGCGGCCCTGCTGGTGCTTAAACTCCGACGGGCACGCTTTCTATTTACATTGCTAAGTATTTTCACTGACGGAATATTTTATTGCATGGTCATTAAATGCCATCTTTGGGCGATCTATACAAAATTCATCCACAAATATGTGATATTTCATTTTGGTATATAATAGTTGTTGTTGTTTGTTTGCTTTATTTATCTGATCTTTTTTCACTATTTCTGTTTTTTTGTTTTTGTTTTTGTTTTTCTTCGTTTCTTTTTCTATGTACATTGTACAATAGTCACCCACTCAATAATGGAATGGATTATTACTTTGTTTTTTTTTTCTTTTTCCTTGGCCAAAACAAATCTTATTCTGTTTTCTCTTGTCCGGGGGAATAGATAAGACAATAACGAAAGGTACTCTACGCAATCTTCTTTAGGTTTTTATGAAGAATTCGATGCAGATTTCAAATACGTGTGTATTGCTCACCCCTATGTATGTATGTATGCACGCGCATGCGCACAAGATGGAAAAGAAATGAAATCAAAGTGTTCTTTCCTTTCCGCAGGGTATTTCTCCACTCCTCAGACCACTCTTTCAATCTGGCCTAGACTTTATGAAACGGGAAGACACTTTATAGGAAATTCCAATTTGTCTAAGCAGTCCTTTTTTATTTTTATTTTTTTTATAACAAATTGTTCATTTTTTTATGCCCCTATATGTCTATAGACAGAGTCCACTGTCCAAGAACAAAGAACCCTCCTTATGTTTAATGGTAAGTTTGCTTTGTCTGTAAATCTTATTTCACAGGATATATTCCATCTCACAATATGATCTTGCATATACAACACATTTGTTGTTCGTAACTTTTGGGCGTGCGTGTAATGTAACAGTTAAGTGAAATCAGCGAGTCAAGTTCAAATTCCAGTCGTATCTGTTGCATTCACTTTCGCATTAATGACTTTGGGGAAGGTATAAATCGATCCATCTTTATCCGCTCCAGTTTGACGTTAAATAGCAAAGTAAATTGAGAGTTCTCTGGTCTTTGTTGGCAATCAATATAGAAGAAGCATTCCAGTGAATTTATTACCGTGGAAAAGGGGGCGGAAACTGCTTCACTATATTTTTTCCAAGAAGTCATGCAAATTCACATATATTAATTAAAGAAAATTAATTTGTAGAGAGCCATGATCGACTACGTTTTGAAAGGACATCTCATTTCAAACGTAGTCGATCATGGTTCTCTACAAATTCATTAAAAAATGACCTTAAAGTTTGCATTTTTTAAATTGTTTATCCTTAGTCGTAAAAATAAGAATCTTGAAATATTTACCAATATCTCCTCTTTTTTATTATTATGCATGTGGACCTCGAGAGAAAGCGCATGACATTTAATTTTAGCATTCAGTAAAGTTTCGCTAGAAACAAAGAAAAGAGTAAACTTCTATGTGATATCTGTCCTTCTGTATGTCAGCGAGTACTGGACCATCTCCTCAAAGATGAAGAAGAAACTTGAAGCAACAGAAATGTGGTTCTACAGAAGGATGCTGAGGATACAGTGGACCGAACATATGTGCAACGACAAAGTTTTAGAGAACATGGAAACAAAAAGGAAACTAATACTTAACATTAAGAAGAGACAGTTGAGATTTCTGGGGCATATAATGAGGTAGGAAGGCTTGGAACATCTGATACTCACCGGGCACATAGAGGGCAAGAGGGACAGAGGAAAATAACGCATAACATACTTAATGAACTTGAGTAAATGGATGACCGAACAGAGCTTAGAAGAAATAACAAAAAGACAAAGTTTATTAAGAGCTGCAAGAGACAGGAAGTTGTGGAGAGCCATGATCGCCTACGTCCTGAGGGGACTGGACGCTTAAGAAAAAAACACAAATAAACATCTTAGCCGTCTCAAACAAGTACGTTGGCAGAGTATTTTGAGTTAGGGTCGGCCTTTAAGTTGGTCAGGGCGTGAGTAAGAATTTGCGCATTAAATTTAGTTCACATCAAAATTATTTTCGGTGTTGGAAGTCACCCCAACATCTCCACACAGGAGCGTAGTGGGTAGAAGCGGCTGGGCGAGTTGGGACCGCCTGATAGCACGTCACAGATCCTCTGCATGTTGACAGATGGACTCTAAAGTCTCGACCTCCCCGCGCTGATGCTCCTACGCCAGAAAGGCCGGTTTGCAGCAACAGTTTCTCCCGTCTCAGGTTTCGATGTCGGTCTGTGTCAGGGGTTTCTTCAAATGATCCTTGAAGCGTCGTTCTGGGGTTCCGCGTAACCTCTTCTTGCCGTATATCTATGAGTATATGTTAGTGTATATTGAAACAACTCCGTATCATTTCACTTCCTAAAAAATATGCTGAAGTCAAACAAATAACAATGCTTGTTAATTTTATAAAGGTTTACCTACTTGTTTGTTACTTAATCATATACATTGCTGTTCGATAAAAGTGACTCACCTGATTTTTTTTTACTAAATGTTCTCCTCTCCAATGAAACGAAAGTTGTGCTAAATTCAACGGATAAGCGATGTAAAATCCGAAGAAGCTTTTGATAGCTTTTTGAATTTAGCAGTAAGTACTGTCAAGCATCCGTTCAGTATAATGTTCTGGGATGCTTTTCTTTTCATGGAACTGGTTTCTTAAAACCTATTGAAAAGACCCTCAGGAGCGAGCAGCACAAGAGGATTTTAGAGTCTTGTCTGCTCCCTTCTTCTGAAAGGGTGAAAATCGACCCTACCAAGCTCAATTTTATGCAAGATAATGTTCCCTGTCATAAATCAAAATTGATGAAGGAATACTTTGATGAGAAGCAGGTGAGTGTTAGGACAATCTCCTGACCTCAACCCCATAGAATACCTATGGAGCATGTTGCTCAATTGCTTTATCGAGAGCCTGTACTTTATAATGCTCTATAAGTTTTCTATGGGGTTGAGGTCAGGAGATTGGGGCGCCCATGTCCTAACACTCACCTGCTTCTCATGCACCCTTTCAGCAGAGAGATAGATCAGGCTGAGAATGGAGTACTGCTACTATATACGGGAAGGAACTGTCTAGTCGTCACTTTCCAGGTTCGATAGAATTCAAAGCGTCTCCACTTATTTGTGGGTGATAAATTATTTCCCACTCTCCAACCCCGTTTCCAAAGATGAAAAGTCGCAAGTCTCTCGCTGCTCTATCGTTATTTCTATAGAAAATGTTCAGACGAACTCCATTCCTTAGTTCCACCAGTTCTAACTTTCACAGATAAAACCCGCCATTCCACGCACGTTGTAACACCATCTTGAAACAAACCATTGCTTTGTGGAATCGACCCCTAAGAGGATGCTTCCTCGATCACTACAATCTTAACCTGTTCAAGTCTAGATTTAACCGTTATCTTCCGTACATCTCCCAATAAACTGTGCCTTTTACTCTGTCTTCCTCGAGTGGCTCTTCGGGCTTTTACAGAGTGAACATCATTGTAAAAAAAATATCTGTGTTTTTTGAAAGGTAAGATTAATTTAATGACAGGTTTAAGTTACGTACAAGGCATAGGTTCCAATTTCTTCACCAAAGTTAAGCAGTGTCGACGATAGTTGTTTTGATTGATTTATTTTTACAGTTTATCAATCTTTTGCGAGTTACCAGAAAATATTTTAGATTGTATTTCTTGGAGATAATAATGATTTACTTTTGCAAGTCCTACTAATTTAGCCCATAGCTGGAGTGATAAGAGATGGATTCATACCTTTCCTAAGAATATTTGTGCGCAGGTGAATATAACGAATTCGATCTGGCGGTCATCCATCTTGGTACTGATCAGGCTCGACGTTGCTTAACTTCGGTGATCGCACGAGAACCGGTGTTTCAACGCGATATGGACGTAAGCCTGTCGAGAATAGCTGACCGCTTTGGGACACAAGGTAACTAAAAGCGCTTTGTGGCCTTGTGCCAGACTAAGTGAAGTGAAAGGGAACAATAATTTTGTAAACGCGAGAGTATTCTAATAAATAGCAATTCTTAACTTAGGATTTATGATTATGTATGTCGAGATAAAAAGCCGAAGCATCGTATTGGATTTCACTGAGAACAATGTAGCCAGTGGAATTCAGGCACTTAAATTTGCAGAGGATGCATAAAAACGTTTCGTGTTCAAAAACGACCATCCAGTCGTGCCCTCTCACCTTACACAGTGTATGTTCTTGTCACTTACAAAGGAAGGAAGGAAGGAAGAGAAAAAAAATACTGAGAAAAATAAAGGAAGCAGAGAACAAAAAAATAAATAAAATAAAATAAGATGTTAAAAGACTGCAAAGGGCGGAAGAATTCGGATTTTGATCCGTTAGCAAACCATAAAAATATTGGCCAACTCTCGCCCCGTCTCGACTTTGTTTTGCGTACACTAAAACTTCACATAAAACATCGTTCGATTGTTTGGTTTTGCCAGTGAGACGCCTTGGGACGATCGGAGATCGACCGGGTCAAAACTTTGTGATAGCGACACACAACAAACGATAGGGATGTTTGTCCGAAGGGATCGACAAATGGTCAGCAAGATCAAGCATTTTCATAGCTTACCGATCGACTTTCAAATAGGTAGCCTTGTTCCTCTGCAAAAAGAAAGCGCAAATCCTTAAAGTAATCATTTCTTTCTGGATATTTGTTCCGGCTTTAATATTGATACTTGAGTCTTTTGACAGTTTTTTCATAACCTATCTTCGTTTTAAGCAATAAAAGTGTTCCGACATTTGTCCGATGCCAAAACTCGACTAAATTCTGAAACTATTTTTCAGTCAGTACCAGTTAAGATTCGATTCATGACTGACTAGGCAGAAGTTTTTCCCGCAATAGGCTGCCGTTTCTTTCTACAGTACACCGGTTACCAACTAAGGCTAGAGAACCCAATCTGTCCTGCTATTCAACCCATAGCTCTAGGTAGAAGAAATGTATTCATACCTTTCTCAAGAGTATCTTGAGTCAGTAAATGCAACGAACCTGACTAGAATTTGAACTTTTCAGTATATTTTTGAAAATACGGATTCTTTTTTACATCTTTTAATGGATCTTATACGTGTGTCAAGATCCCCGTAGCCCATTAGCGTCGTAGCGACACCTCATGTACTGCAGCTATAAGTGTATTTAGACGAATATAGCCTGACGGAACCCATAATTCTTTAGTGTGATTTTGTATTCACTTTCCGTCTCAAAGACTGGTTGCCACCTAAAGACAATTCCGTTGTCAGTCCCTTTATATTGAAACGCTTGTTTTGTGAAAAAATGCATAACTACAGCGGATAAATTAAAAAATTATAAAATAACTATAATAGAGCGTATTTGCGCGTGTTTTTAAGAATGGCCATGACATCAGAATGCAGATTTTATCGCAGTTACAACAAGCTTGTCTTTATAATTGACCCTTAGAAAAGTTCGACAGTACTTGGGTTAAAAAAAAAAAAAAAAGACTACAGCGCCTTCCTTGACGAATTTCATCTTAACATCAATAAACTGATTAGACAGCTGGAAAGGATCAATACAAAAATAAGAAGACACAATACGTCAATATTATTCAATGAAACATTATATATATATATATATATATATATATATATATATATATATATATATATATATATATATATATATGCACAAATGTAAAAGAACGAAAAGAATATAAATTCAAATGTTCATAACATTAATTTAAAAAAGAGCTAAATACAAAAGTAGAGTAATAGTTATTTATTATAAACTGTTACATTGGAATATACCGCAGCAAAAATGCATATTTGTTCCGATATCTAAACTCATCGAGTGGTTATCAATGTTAACCATTTGATGAGATGTCTAAATTAGACATCGAAACAAATATGTATTTTTGTTGTGGTAACTTGTATGTTTCAATGTAAAATTAAAATTGGATCAGGCGATCACGCTACCTCGGTTTCAAGTTTTCGGTATCTTCAGGCGATTTGGGCTAAATAATTCCCTAACGATTTATTATTAAAAAATAAATAATGTCACAACGCGAAGCATAATAGAAGGTGAGGAGAAACGCAAATTGCATCTGCGGTGGCTTCATTTCAGATCTAATGTGCAACAAGATATCGTTAACAGTAGAAAAAGGTAACTGTAGAAATAAAAGTAGATGTCCACTAGATGGAGTTTGCAAAACTGAAGGGGTAATTTTAAAAACATGTAAAAGATACAAATAGCCAGACCAAAAGGCAGCTTCAAGAAAAAAAGGTATATATCACAAGTCATCATTCAATCTAGAAAGACTTAGGAATTCTACCAGACTAGCCAACCATGTGGGGAAATTAAAAGAAAAAAATAAGAAAGATCCGATTGTAAACTGGGAATTTTTTTAAAACGCCAAACCTTACAGCAATCATAGCGATATCGGCATTCTTTGTCAGGAAGAAAAGTCAACAATAATAACATTTCCGGGCAAAAAAAAAAACCTGAATGAGAGCGCAGAAATAATGACACGATGTATACACACTAAAAAGTTACTTTTGAGTTCGTATTAACCAGGATGAAAGTATATACATTTCATATACTCTCAAATATAATTTGAATACACTTGCTTTTCTCCTCCACTTCTATTATGCTTTATACGTTTATTTATTTTTAAATAATAAAGCGTTAGGAAATTATTTAGCCTGAAGATAGCGAAAGGTTGAAACCAAGGTAGCGTGATCGACTAATCTCCTAATTTTTAAATTTAAAAGTACTGCGTGTTAAATTTTTGTTTTTTATACGTATATTGAGCACTTTTTAATAGTAATGTTTCCTGGTATAATTAAACTCTGAGCAATATATATATATATATATATATATATATATATATATATATATATATATATATACATAAGTTTCGTTAAAGTCGACTAACAAGGTACTGCAATTAACCCTTAAGTGCCGGTATTTGTCCCCGAGGACCAACATTGTGAACTATTTGTATCACATTGTACACGGTGTTTGGTCATTTTACGGGCATTCCTCAAAAATTATCCATCCACTTTATTTTTCAAGTTAACAAAACGTATTACGAAACTGATATTGAAATATATGTAATTATATCCACAATGCTAATAGGTCCCCAGACACCCATTTAGGCTACTAATGTTTGGCTAAAACCTTGGGGATCTTAAGGTTAAGCTTTTTATTTAATTTACTTGTATACGTACAAGTGTTTTGTTTTCTGGCCACAAAGTGTGTAAAAATTGTCTGAGTTTAGGAAATATTCCTATAACTTCAGGCACATAAAAAAAACACATTCAGTTAAAAATAAAAATCGTCCTTGATAATGACTAAAAGAATAGCCGAAAGTGCTCGGATATGCAGAACCTTTGAACATTTTTGACATACTTTGTGTTCGGAAAAGAAAACACTTGTACGAACACAAGAAAAATTAAATAATAAAGTTTAATCGCAGTACCTTGTCAGCCGCCTTTAACAAAACTTGTATAAAAGAGGGATTGCTGCCCATATATATATATATATATATATATATATATATATATATATATATATATATATATATATAAATGTATGTATGTCCGAGAAATTTTCACAGAGGACGAATATTTTCTGTGAAAATTTCTCCGACATTCAGGCCGGTAAATGTTGTTTAATTCTGTTTATTATAAACAGAGCATTTACTTAAATATTTGTATCTATAAAAAGAATCTATAAACATAAAAATGTCTTAAAATAATTGTCGGACTATGTCCATTTCATAATATATATATATATGAATGAATGACAGGTTTCGTTAAATAATTTAGACATGCTCTGTCTACTTATACTCGATAGGATCCTCTCATATTCGCGGATAAGCTTTTTCGTGGGTTATTAAAAGATAAGAAGAAATCACCGTGTTGACTCATATTGTATTTATTTCCGAGTACTTTCGACATAGCATAATGTCATCATAAGTGTATTGTTAATTATAGAGTAAGTATTTAGTGTTCATGGTTGTGAAGGATAAAAATCGTTGTCGTCATCCTAAAATTACCATTTTTATATGTGGAATCAGAAGCACTGTGTCATGGCTTGGGTGACAGACACCATTTAAGGGGAGGTAACTAGGTGTGCTGTGGAAAAATTCCGGACTTGAGTAGTTGTTAGATAAAGGAAAAACTATTAATGACAAGCGCTAACATTTAAAGACTATCTATTGTACACATTTTAAAATGTTTGTGGAATATTCGTAATGAATTTTATTGATGTTTGGTTTCAATTTTTTGATATAAATTATAAATAGCTTCGAGAATTTTTAGTTTGTGTTTATTCTTTTCGTGGAAAAGTATGGAGGTATTTTCGATGAGGGTTTCTCTGAATATATATATATATATATATATATATATATATATATATATATATATATATATATATATAGCTTAATATTACGAGACATATCAAAAGCGAAGCAAGCGGCTTCAGGCCTCTACGGGAGATTTTTTTTCCCCTTTTCCTTCTCATTACACATTTTCTGTTGTTTTAATTTAAGTTAACTCTCCTGTAGAGGCCTGAAGAGCGGGAGCGAAACCGGTTGCTTCGCTTTTAATATGTCTTGTAATATTAAGCTACACACTTTTATTTCTATAATTAGATTTTGTACCTTCAAAAATATTTTCATATATATATATGTGTGTGTGTGTATGTGTGTATATATATATATATATATATATATATATATATATATATTAGATGAAGCAGCATTGCCATTGTTAAATTGATTTTTCTTTCATCTTAGCCGATCAAGAAGAGATGACGGGAATTTCCGACGTTGCAGTTTTATGTCTCAACAATGAATTATGGAAAAATCTACTGTAGTTAATGGGGTAATTTCAGATATCGCAAATCTTAGACCGATTTCTTTTTTTTTTTCGTTTGTAAGCAACAGAAACAGGAAACAGTATGAATCCGGCAGGATTCTAATTCGTATTTCCTTTCATCGGTACACCTCTCTAATTCGATGCTTGCTTTACCGATTAGACTAGTGAAACCTTCCAACTACACTCATTTTTTTTTTGTTTCCGGTTTGCTTGGCTTACCAACGCTCGAAGAATGAAAGTGTGAGTTTTCGCGAGAAAAAAATAAAAAGGCAATTGAAATTAAGATAAAATAGCGAAAAATTAATTTTAATTTATGCTTTTGAAAAATAGGCAAAAGTAGCACAGACAGGAGTAAGGAAGTTCGGGTGGGGAGTTGATCCGACATTTCTGAATCGTTACCAGATAATCGAGTTTAAGAATACCATTGATCTTGCAACAAAATTGATTTTGGGTGGAACTCTTTTAGAAACCACAGGATCCTGGGCATAACAAACGAACTGAGAACATTTCAGGTAGGGAGTGAGATTTACTATGTGCACATCTAATTATTTGATTGATGCAATGTCTTTATTGATTTTTGTTGTCATATCCGCTCAATGAGTTAACAAAATAATAATATACAAGAAATGTCCTGCATTAAAAATTTTAGTAAAAAAAAAACAAAACTGATATCTTCTCTCAAAGGCGCTTGATTGAACAGTTTCAGAAATAGCGTCACAATTTGTGCACTTTTCATTTACCGGCGGCAAACATCTCGTGGGCATTAATTTGATTGGTCAATAAATGTTACTTTTGGATTTGAATTTACTTGGGGGAACTAATGTTCCAAAATAAGTGTTTACTACATGATGTTGTTAGTGAAGTCGGAGTGCCGAGTTCAAATTCCGGCTTAGTCAGTTAAGTTTACTTTCGCACTAATTCCCTCAGTAATGACACGAATCCGTCTCTTCTCCCCTCCTCCAGCTATGGATTAAATAGCAGAGTAGCCTCTCTAGCCTTAGGTGGCAACTAGCCTAAATAAAAAAAAATAAAACAGAAAAAGCAAAGGTAGTCAGAATAGTTCACAGATAATAAAGAGAAGGAATCTGTGGAGAGCCATTATAAAAAATAAAAATGAAAACAAAAGAAAAACAGGATAATGAGCACCAAAAATAGAATAAGTAGTAATAAAAAACGATTTTTTTTTTCATTATTTATTGATTATGGAGGTTCGTAACAATGACCAACAAGGTATCGGCGTACCAAGTTCGAATTTCGGCTAAAGCCGTTTATGTACACTTCACACTGATACCCTTAGTAAAGAAAAGTATCTATATCTCCCTGCACTCTGTCTTTTCATCAGATGCCTTTAAAAAAATGTATTGCCGCTGACATGACACGACAGTAGCTGCAGAAATGGTCAATCTTGACAATCGCTGGTAAGATTAAATAGTTGGTTGATTGTTTCAAAAAGTGACTTGACCAAAGAGTTATAGCATCAACAGAGGGAATTAAACTTGGAGTTGAATTATCAAGGGGAATTAAACTTGGATATTTGAGTTATCAAGGGGAATTAACTACTAAGATATCTAATAGGCATGATCCGTGGAATTAGAAAAATCTTATCTCGTGGACTATATAAAAGAAAGCCGGAGCGTACAACGACCGAAACGTCGTGAATTTGACAGTAAACATGAGGGCAACAATCCTATCAATTTAAATAGTGTAAATAAGATTAAATTATTATTTAACTATGAGTCGATTAAACCGTCAGTTACAAAGAATAACCCCAAAATAGGACCAGTTATACAAAAATAGAATGAACTTTTATTCAAATCCATTTAAATGGAACTTTTGGGGAATGAAAGTCGTGGTTCGATTGTGTTCAATAAAATCAACTATAATTAGGGTTCGCTTCGTAGTTTCAGACATCCGCTGCTGGTCTTAGAATATACTCCACGGGGAAGTGTTGATTACTGTATGACTATGGAAATGGTGTGTCTACATTTTGTATCGTGACATTGTTTCATCAATCGTGTGTGCTTAACTTATCTTTTTTTAATCGAGTTCCCCTCATGCAAGGCAATAAAGCCACTAAAGTATAAGGGGTTACTGGGTGTGGAAAAATTAAAAACCTTACTTATGAGCGAGAACAAAAAGAGTAATGAAGAGGACAGTAGATAGCAATTTACATTGCATTTACATTTTTGTAGATTCAAATTGGCATGGAGCCCGAAGGAAGTCCCACAAGCAAGAAAAGAAACTGTTAGCATGGAATTTACGGTTACATCTATCCAGCTCAAATATAAATTGATGAGATCGCAACGCCACTCTAGCACTGCGCTTAAATTCATAAAGTCTAGGTACCATAGCGAAGCACTCCTCCGAACAATTACCATAAATGTATTTATAGAAAAGGCACAGTGGGATAGTCAATGAAGCTGAGATGCCAGATCAGGACCAATAATATTGCTGATTCTTTGGATTTTACCATGGAGCTCTAGATAAGTAACAGGAGCACCGGCCTATATGTAGCAGCAATATTCTAAGCATAAGCTAATGGTGGACTTACAGATATGTAAGATAGATTCTGAAGAGAAAAAATGTCTCGCACGACACAGTGAACCAACTTTCTTAGCACTTGACTAAGAAATGGATTCGATATAGTTTTTCCATTTTCTGTCAGCTAAGAATGTTAGCCCAAGAAGGCGAAAAAAGGTTAGCATCAGCCATGTTGATGGAAGGCAGAAAGGAGCCTATCAGATGATTAATGGGCAGCAGTTTAGTTTTGGATGCGTTAAAATTAACAAGTAATCTTTTGTCCCAATTAACAAAAGACTGAAGGTCGTTTTTGTCATAGGCTGCCATTTTGACCTTATCGAACTAATCAGTCTTACTGTCGAGACACGAGTAAATGGTCGTGTTATCAGCGTAGATACTAAGTTGAGAGCTGATGCCATCCAAAAGGTTATTAATGAAAATTAAAAACAAAGTAGGACCAAGGATGGAACCCTGTTGAAGATCAAATTAGAATATCTATCAATGAATTAGAAAGTGTTGAGTTTACTAAATATATATGAGAGGCCTTGGTAGTATCGGTCATCAGTACAGATATTTATCGAAACATAACAAAAAAATAAAAAAAGGACTTGAGAGAAGTCGAAAGACCGTAAATGAAGCTTTATTTTCTCGAAAGAGAAGGTACTATTCAAATGTAGAAAGTTGTTACATGCCTTCTCCTCAACCCTGAAAAGGGAAGCCAGTGAACGTTACGTAAGCTGTTTTTACTCACAATTTCGACACATCATGTTGCTAAGAGGCTGTGTCTATCTATGCTTCAGAAATGTATCTTCTTTTAGAGTTGACTGGTTTCGGTTATTGATATCTGCGTACTACAGATGTTGCCCTCTCCCCCATTTCGTAATTATACACAGTTATCAATAGTGTCAGCACAGTTTTAAACGTGAAATTTATAAAATAAAAACAAGTTACAGATAACTCTTTAAGAATTCAAGTATCAATTTGACATTGTATTTATACTATCAACAGAACCGCTTTCTAAATTGATAAAAAAAATCAATCGTCCTGGGTAAGACGATAAACTACGTCCAACAGCAAGGCCTCTGATTAGGAGGTTTTGAGAAACGTGGAACCACCTCTTAATTGCTGGTGTTCCCAGGTCCATCCTGACCTGGGGGGTGGGAGCACTTGTTAGGGTCCCAGCTATGGGTAAATAGTTAACCCCCAAACTTGGGTCAAAACACTATTAAAGTGTAAAAATAGGTTTTAATTTCAGAAATAATTTGTAAAAAAATTACCAACAATAAATTTTTGAAGAAAAATTACCAGCAATACATTTTGGAAAAACAAATATTACCAGCAATACATTAAAAAAATATATATATATTACCAGCAATACATTAAAAAAAAAAAATATTACCAGCAATACATTTTGGAAAAACAAATATTACCAACAATACATTTAAAAAAATATATATATTGCCAGCAATACATTAAAAAAAAAATATATTACCAGCAATACATTTTGGAAAAACAAATATTACCAGCAATACATTAAAAAAAAAACAAAACAAATACTACCAGCAATACATTTTTGAGAAAAAAAATCACCAGCAATAAAAATCTTGTCGGCATTAAATAACCCATTGAGGTTGATATACCGTAAAACAAACCCCCCACCCGCAAAAAATCAAAGTTTTTCGATTTTTACAAATGATAAAGAAATGTTCAATTTATTTTATTTTAACGAGCGTGACAGTTAGTTTATATAGTATCGTGAATGGGAAAGTTATTCACCTATATTTTTTTTCTTCTGTTTTTTTTTTTTTTTTTTTTTTCGAAATAAGCATCATTTTAACCTTATTTTCATGTGTTCTTTAAATCTCCTGTTTTCGTGTTTTACTCTTTCATCTTTGTTGGCTGTTCTTTGAAATCAAAAACATAATTATCTGTCATTCGCTTCTATTTTGCCATGTGTAAATCATTTTTTTCTTCAATAAATGAAATTTGTTAATCAAATACTTTGATCTATTTAATTTCCTAATTAATCTAAACCTCCAGTTAAAATCACTGACTTGTAAAATATGTTTTCATCACCGAACGCACTTCAGCACGAATATTATACCGGAAAACGCATAGTATTTAAAAAAAAAAACAAAAAAAAAACAAACAATAGAAAAATTTTAAAATAAGTAACATCAACCTTTTGCAACTAAATGGACTCAGAAAATCAAGAGAAGTCCCCTAAGTCAGTGTTGGGGAAACATTTCTTCTTCAATTAGTATCCGTCTTGCTTGATCAGCCCTGCTAACCTCAACGGCATATATTTTTGGTAAAAGCGAAGATGACTTCTTGATTCGCGAATAAACACAAATTTTCCAACACGACACGACGGACTTGTGAAGAAAAACAGCTTTTGCAACATCTACAAGTTTTCCTTTTCGGTGTCGGAGAGAAAGCATGTAGCTCATTTCAATAATTGTTTAGCATGTTCTTTTTCTAGAGAATAAAAACTTTATTTACGTTCATTCAACTTTAGCCGTTTTTTTTTTTAATGTTTGGGTAACTATCTTTTCCAACAACAGATACTACCGAAAGTCGTCCAAAATATGTAACCTAACATTAGGATTCTCTGTCGAATAATGTTTATCCCTCTCACCCTGTGACATTTCCGTTCAGAAATCGTTCTCCACGGTTTCTTTTCCCTTAATATCTGTAAACTGTGTATTTCTATGTTTTTTCATTGGAAAGATTGCAAAATTGTTTCCTGATGCCTGTTTTTTTTTAAGTTATCCTTCTTCTTGAATAGTTATCAATCAAATCTAGAGATTACATGTCTCGTCATTTAACCAATAACTGGGGGAACGAGGAAGGAGAAATAGATTTATGCCTTTCCCGAGGGCGTTAGTACAAATCGAATTTGAATTCGCTTGGTTGATTTCGCTTTCCGTGACGATTACCGTTTGTCCACGCCCATCTCCTTAAAGCGCGTAACTATATTATTATATCCCGTCAGTTTATTTTTTAAGAAGAGAAAAGAAAGAACGAATGTTAAAGTTGTTCGAAAATTCAAAATGTTTTCTTTTACACATGTAGTTTAAAAACCAAACGTCGTTACCCAATGAGCCCTGGTATTTACCTATTCAACCAGTGACGTGAGCAATTTGAAGGAAAACGTTATATAAACAGAAATTCGCATAGCTGGGGTACTGGGGTAAATATTGAAATTATAAACATTTTTCTAAGCATGAAACCAAGTCACCAGTAGATAAATAATAAGCTATGCAAAAAGCTAAGAAGGTTCGCCTTTCCAGTTACGTTCTTTTTTTTATTATTTCATTTATATTCTGTGCCAAGACGAAGACGTAATTCAGCGCAGAAGTTCTTATGTAAGCTATCAAGAAATACTGATAGATTTCCAATGATAGAAAATAGGAGAAACGGTAATACAACTGAGTAAAGCAATAGGCAAGAAATATAGATAAATATTAAAAAAAAAAAGGAAAAAGAAGAAAGAAAAAAAAGAAGGTTGAAAGAAAGAGGTAAGAATGTAAAATGGTAGGAGGAGAATAACTAAAAAGAGAGAGGGTATACAATATGAAAATAAGATAAAGGAAAAAGGTGAGACTGAGAAAAGGTGAGAAAGAAACAGGAAGGTGAAAGATGAAAAAAGGAAGCGTGCGATTATTGTAACGACGATGTACAGAATAAAAAAAAAAGTACGAAAAGAAAGAAAGACGTTTAGAGAGTAAAGAAACTATCAGGAAAAAAAATAGAAAGACAGACAAGTGATACGAAAGAGAAATAAAGTAGAGGAAAGCGAATGCACATTAGAAAGGAGGGGATTAAAGGAAAAGAAAGAGAATGAAGAGAGGAAGATCATGATAAAGAAACGAGATTTTATTTTTAATGAAAGAATTGCAAAAAAAAGAGGAAGGAATCAAGACAACAAAGGAAAAGAAGTGGAAATATAAGAATTATAAAAACGAGGGGGAACACAAGTAAAAGATAAAAAAAATGGGGACAGGATGGAAGTAAAAGAATAAAAAAGAAAAAAGAAACGTAGAGGAACACAAGTAAAAGATAGAAGAAAGAAAGAAAGAAAGAAAGGGGGCAAGATAGAAATGAAAGAATTATAGAGACAACGAGGGAAATATGCACAATTCGAAGAAAGAAAAAAGGAAGGAAAGAAGTGTGAGAAAGGAAATAAAAGATGAAAGTGAATGAATTAGAGACAACGACGAAAGAAAACACGATACAAATACAGAAAGATAGGGAGAGATATAGAAAAAAAATGAGGGAGAGGAGACTGGAAATAAGGAAGGACGGAAGTAAACGAACAATGGAGATTACCATGAAGAAAGGAGAGAAGGGGAAAAAAAATTAACAATTGTAGGAAGAGGGTAAAATGCAAATATAAAAGATTGTGGAAGTCTTAAGAACTGTTCTCTATCCTAAAGCCAAAATATTTCTGGAACATTCCCTGAAAACCTCGAAGAGAATAAGTTGTTCTGTCTGTTTCGTTTTCTTTTGGGTGCTTTTAAGTTTTAGTTATGTTTGCTTGTCTCCCCACACCGCCTCCCTTGCATATTGCGATGTTTGTTAGACATTTTCCCCATTTTCTTTTATTTCATTTTGGAACCTGTCCTTGTTGTTGTTGTTGTTGTTGTTGTTGTTGTTGTTATTTTCCGTATTCTCATCTGTTGATATCGTCCCTATCCTTTTAAGTACGCGAAAAATGTAACGGTGAAATATCAAACGCTAGCATTGAATAACCCAGCGGAGAAGAGAAAAATCTAAAAAGAAACCAGGATACGGACAGAGAAAGAGTGTGCAACTGATTTTAAAAGGAGGGAGTTGGTGTAGGTAACAGAAGGAAAACGGAGGTGTGTGTGTGTGTTTGTGTGTATGTAAAACGAACGGGAGTTAGTTGGTAGAGAAAGATGGCGAAAGAGTTGGTGACTGGGAGGGACAGATGGGCGGACAGGTAGAAACGCTAACGAAGAGCCTTTGGTAGAGGGAGATGGATTATTGACAGATATTGATGGTGAGAAGGGACCGTTGCACTTGCTTCGCAGGAGTTCTCTATTCTTAAAACTGCCTCTGAACAACACCATATTCTATCGAAATCTTTTCTCAAGAAAAATGATTCCTGAAGATTGCAGAAGAAAACTTTCATATTTTTATTTATCCATTTTTCTCTTTCTTTTTCTTTTTTTTTTTTTTTTTTTTTTTTTTTTTTACTCTCCTTCCCTTCTCTCTCTATCTATTTTTGGTTTGCTTTTTCCCTCTCTATATAGACCTTATTTTTCCTCTCTAACTCATCCCACGTTTTCCATGCAGAAATTGACCTCTAAAAGAAAACATAATTCTTTACGGGATTTTTATTTCCAGGTTTATTCTCCATCTAGAGTTTACGTTTATCCCTCACTTTTGCCATTTGTACTGGGAACTTATTTTGCCTGTTGTGTAAGTATTTATTTATACTTTATGACTATTTCTTGTGTGGTCATCAAACAACTTTCTTCGACTCTCCACCACAGAGACAAACTGCTCTTTTTTCTCCTATTTTTGTTTTGTTTAAAGGTTTTGCTATGAATTGGGATTCAGAAAGACCTTGGACAATTCGCTTCGTTCTTTCTCTTTGTTCCTTTGGTGTCCTCAATCATTCATAGCTCACAAACATTGCTTTCTTTTTAACTGATTTGAAATTGTCACGTAGGTCCATACCCAGCCCGAAAGTAAGAATGATTCCAATCGATTGGCGGCATCTAAACGTTGACTATCTGAAATTTTCTGTCATGCAGTTCCTTGTTCTTGTGTGTAAATCTGAGAGACACGTTACTGTAATTCAAAACTTAAAATAAAAAATGATTATTTCCCCCTATGAACTATTTTCTCTGATGTATAATACGCACATCTACGTTTGGTGAATTTTTATTTCTACTTTTTTTTAAAGAATTGTTATTTCGATGGATGTTGTATTGAGAAAAGTTTTTTTTTTTTTAAATCCGCAACAAGTTTTTCTATACCGTCTGAAATTTGCATTAATATCTAAAAAGTAAACATATATTTCTTCTTTCCTTTCAGATGACTACGTTTAATACTTGTATCTTTCCTAGGATTAACAAAAATGCATTCCAAACCCCAAACAAAGTGACAGAGTCCAAAAGTGTCTCCGAGCCCTTGTGGGTGACGAATTATTCTCAACACTCCAACCCCTCTCCCACAGGCGGGATGTCGCAAGCCTCTCACTGCTCTATTGCTACTTCCACGGGAAGTGTTCGGACGAACTGCATTACTTAGTCCCACCAATTCAAACCTTCACAGCAAAGGATACGCCATGTCACTTACATAGCAAACCACCCACATTCCCTCTGGATTCCAACGAGAAGTAAGTTCCACTCGAACAGCTTCTTCCCGCGAACCACTGATCTGTGGAACCGACTCCCAAGAGGATGTCTCCCAGATCACTACAATCTTAGCCTGTTCAAGTCCAGAGTTAACCGTTACCTTCCACTCTTATCCACACAAGTTGCTCTACCTCGAGTGGCCTCTGGGCCCTGTAAAGGGTGAACCTTACTGTAAAAAGAAAAAAAATACTAAGAATCAGGGAAATTTTCGTTAGTATCATAGCTGAATTGCTATGTGATATCAATCCTCTTGTATATCAGTGAATACCGGACAATCTCACCGTAGATGAAGAGAAAACTGGCAACAGAAACGCGATTCAACATAAGAATGACGAGAATTTCTTAGACAGAAATAGTAAGCAACGAAAATGGCCCCCCCCCCAAAAAAAAGAAACTTATACTTAGAATTAGAGCGACAGATGAAATTTCTTGGACACATAATGAGGAAGGAGGGCTTGGAAAACTTAACCCTCACATGGCATATCGAGAGATTGGGAAGGGCAACGGGTCACCTAGTTGACGAGCTTGTGGGAGTATATGGTGGGGCGGGAAGCTTGGCAAGGGGGATAAACGTTTCTAAATGCCACAAGGGGTAGAAAATTGAGGAGAGCCATGATCGCTCACGTCCTGAAGGGACACAGCACAGAGAAGATATTTTAATAGTACGGAAAATAAATTTTAAAGCGAGGTAAAGTCGGGGTTACGATGCTTATTTTTAAAGATTACTAGGATTCAGTCCCGTCGACAGTGTTTTGAGTTTGCGGGTGGGATGTGAGTATGAATTTGCTCATAAAAGTTCGTTCATATATCATTTTCACAGAGGAGGTCAAATAATTGTCTAGGGGATAACCATGCAGTGATTTTCTTGCTTAGAATGGTGCATGGCCAAATCATAGTAGATAACATTCCTTTTTTTTTTATTTCATCTCGAACAACAACTGGAGCCATTGGAAAATGTGCAAGAACCCCAAGCCTTGGAAATCAGCATTCAAAATCCCGACCATTTACCTGGGTTCAAAAATCTGTAAGGAATACGTAACTATTAGGTTGGTGCAAAAATAATGATGTAATAATGTCGTTTTTGACGTTAAAAAATACGTCAAAAAACGATATTATTACGTCATTATTTTTGCACCAGCCTAATACTTCAAGAATTTTGAGCTCTTTGATATTTACTCAGTTTAGTATGTCAAAAGAGGTGGACGGACAATTGCGTACCAGACAACTGCATCCCTAGACAAATGCATCCCTAGACAAATGCATCCCTAGACAATTGCGTACCTCTGATAATTTAGAACCCATGGCTAACTTCCGAAAATCAGACACTGGTGGAAAAATATTCGTGGACAAGGATATTACAGCTACCGCTATAAAAACAAACAAAAAAACAAACACCGATGAAACTAAAACATACTGGTGATGTTTTCAACGATAGTGCAGCAATGTTAATATGTCATTGCATTTTAAACAAAAATAAATTTTTAATTTTTATTTTATTCCTTTTTTAAAAAAAATTATTTCTATCTATGATTTTTTTTTTTTTCAAAATTTATGGTATTTGCTTTTAAAAGTTTCAAACCATTAGTAGAGGTACGGAATTATCCAGAGGCTCATTTGTCCGGGACGCAAATATCCAGTACGCAACAGTCCTAGAACCAGCAAAAAAAAAAACTACATTCGGTGGCGTCTACTTTCCAATTAGATGCTGGGACCAGCTTGCCTTGAGAATTAGCATTCGAATACTGACCATTAAGAATTTTTTTTTAATTTTCATTAATGAACTTCCCAATGAAATCTGTTCTCGACTTGGTATCTAACCATTTACTCTCGCGTCTATAGTAAGGCTGATCAATCCGACAAAGTCAAAATGACAACCGATGTCCAAAACGACGGCAAGTACGTCATTAACTGGAGCAAAAGATGGCTTGTTAATTTTAACGCCTCCAGATCTAAATTGCTCTCCATTAATCATCGAAGAAACCCCCGCTTCGCCTTCCATCAGCATGGCTGATGCTAACCTCCAGGAAAGTGGCTCGTTGCGCTTTCTCAGACTAACATTCTCAGCTGAAATGAAGTTGAAAGATTATATTGAATCGATTGCTAAGTATGCGGCTAAGAATGTTGGTTCACTGAGTCGTGCGAGACGATTTTTAAGCCCAGTACTAGACTGGCATCTACAGTTGAGTTGGTCAGATGTAGTTCTATGATAACAGTTTCCTCTCTCCCATTTCTCGCTTGTGGAACTTCTTTCTGACCCCAATTTTATCTGCAAAAATTTAAATGCAATGTCCTTCTGATTGCTCTTTTCTCTTCCCGTTCACTATTAATGTTTCTGTTCCTAATTCTTCCACGCCCAGCAACACCTTGCCTCTTTGCGGA
>OZ010583.1:51846000-51948500 GCA_963932145.1 Acanthosepion lycidas
GTTTTGTTGAAATCGGTTGAAAAATGTAGGAAATCCGATCCAATATATAAACGAACACACACACACACACGAAGAACCTGGGTTTTATAATAAGTATAACTCGATATGAGTTGTTCCCCTTTCATTCTGGCAACAGAATCGTGTTTTATCATGTTTTCAAATTGATTTTGTGCAAAAATAATTGTGTTTTTTTCAATTTTTGGCAGTGTCAGAACCACCGCAAGATAATTTTATGCAGTCCTGTGAAGTTTTGTTGAAATTGGTTGAAAAATGTAGGAAATCCGATTCAATATATAAACGTACAGACACACACACAGACACATACGCACAATCTGCATTTTAGTAATATATATATATATATATATATATATATATATATATATAATGCCTTCAACTCCAGATAAATGTATGGTTGGTGATTTTGCTAGAAAAATGTATTGTTAGTAATTTACAAGACAAAATTCAGAATATGGAATTCTTTTCTTTTCTTTTTATATTCCATGTCATTTCAGGTCGTAGTTGATCATGGCTCTCCACCTGCCTCTATCCCTTGAAGCTCTCAACAAGTTCCTTCCCACTGCTACCTTCCCCAGACCACATTGTATCGAAGATGCTTGTGGGGTTATTTAAGAACATGATTTCAGTTTTTATATAAAAATATATCTCTGGTAATTTTATATGAAAAGGTATTTTTATACTTTTATTTTTGTTTGGGAGTTCTCTATTTGCCTATAGCTTGGATCCTAGTGGGTGCTACCACCCCAGGTTAGGGTGAGCCTGGAAACAACAGCAATTAAAAGGCAGTTCCACAATCTTTGAAACCTCCAAATTCACAATAAGAGACTTTGACGCTGAATGTACTTTATCATCATACCCACGGCTATCAGCAGGAAGGTGATAAGTAGAATAGTTCCCTCATTCACCAATATTTCGATATATCTATTTAAACAACAGTCCATCATTAATACAATTTGATTAAAATTGTAGACAAGAATTTTTAATAATTAATTTTTTTGTATTACATGCCTTCCCTTCTGATTCCCATAAGAAGCACTAGCAGATGTTACAGAAGGTTGGCTTTATTTACATATTCTCTACATCATGTTTCAAATGCTGTGTCTACTTTCATGTCAGAAATAGATCTTCATTTAGCAGTATCTATACAAAGACTGTCCATTGTAAAGACAAGAACCTGCTGATTGGCTGTTAAAGGTCACCTGACCAACTAAGTGCGGTACATACGAATTGGGGAAGAGAAAAGAAAGTTATCCAAACATATTTTTTGCATACCAAACAATACATGTATTAATGCAATGGATATAATTATTGCCAAGATCTAGCACTTTCGCTTCTGGCCATTAAGGAAAAGTGTGAATTATAAACTTCTTTTTTGGATTTTTGAATGTATTTTTCCTATTTGCCATGATGGCCTTTGCCATTTATGCATAATGCAGGAGGCATAATAGTTTCCGTCATTTTTTAATTGTTCAACTTTCTTTTCTTGATTTATTTACTAGTGGAAGTTATGAAAATAATTTTATCCAGAGTACACACCTGTATATGTGTGTGTGTGTGTGAACTGTTCCAATTGTAAATAATGCATTGAAATATTCTCTCAAATGTCAAACCTAACGGGAAATTCAAATAATTTCAATAGACACTTTTATGTGTTATATTGTCTAAACATAATGTAAACAGCTCTTTTCTTTCCCCCTCTCACTCTCTCCTTCTATGTCTCTGCCCCTCTCTCAAAAATATTTATTCTTTTTATTATTCAAAAACTCTTGGAGAGATTCCTTTGCTTTCAGATTTCCCATTCTGCGAGAAATCGATCCAGTTTTCTATAATTCCTCAAGCTGCTTAAATTCCATACTACATTTTTAAAGATTTTGTTTTTGAAAACAAATATTTAGTTTCTTTGAATCTTTTACACTCTATAGATTGATTTTTTTTTGAACAACCAACTTTATAAACCACATCAATGTTACAAAGTTGTTTGTGGAGTATGAAGGTTAATGACTTGCAAGATAAACGCTAACACATCTAAAAAAAACAAAACAATACGACTTAGGTACTGTTGGTAATTTTTCTGTAAACCATTTATACCTTTTTCTTTCAATGATATGTTTAATTTCCTTTCAGCCAAAAACGTTACTGTATGGTTTCATTCAAATAATTGTTTCCCAAAAATATTTCATAAATATTTTTTTGCATCCTGAGCAAGTAAATTCTCCATGCCCTTCTTTACAAGTCCCAGAAAATTTCAACTCTTTCTGATTTTCATTGAAACACTAGTTCTCATATGATCACAAGTTAAGAAAGTTGAGCATGGTCATTACCTAGATGGGTGACCACTTGGGTAATACCATGGACTCTAAACTCGGATGTGTGGGTGGTGTAATGGATAATGGCTCAGAAGTAGAAATACAAGAGAGCCAAGTTTCAATTCCAGTTGGTTTTGTTAATAGGTTGGTGCAAAAAATAATGTCGTTTTCTCACATATGTTACTATGTGAGAAAACGACATTATTTTGCACCAACCTAATATATTCACTTAGACACAGATATCCTTGGGAAAAGTATACACCTCTTCTCCCTCCAGCTATGGGTTGATTAGTAGGATTGTAAATCATTATTATCTTCAAAATATTGTTACAATCTAAAAAATATTTTCTGGCTTTAAATAACCTGCAAAACGTTCATAAGCCAAAACAAACAAATCAATTGATCATAAAGACTTTCTGATTTGGATGGAAACAAAAGGAATAGGTTTTGAGTTTAAATGTAGGATTTAGAGGTAAACGGAGGGAATAATTGTTGGTCTTCAATGTAAACTTAAAACCCTTTATATTAAGTCTAAGCAGGTTTCCTTCTGTAAGCAAAAGGAATGGTTGTTGGGCTTAAATGTAATCCTGAAACCCTTTATATTAGGTCTAAGCAAGCTTCATTCTCTAAGCAGAAGGAATAGTTATTGAGCCTGAATGTAATCTTAAAACCCTGTATATTAAGTCTAAGCAAGCTTTTCTCTGTAATCAGAAGGAATGGTTTTAGGGTCTAAATGTAATCTTGAAACTCTGTATATAAGGTCTAAGCAATTTTCTCTTCTAAGCAGAAGGAATGGTTGTTGGATGTA
The DNA here is from genome assembly GCA_963932145.1 of Acanthosepion lycidas. Classification (NCBI taxonomy): domain Eukaryota; kingdom Metazoa; phylum Mollusca; class Cephalopoda; order Sepiida; family Sepiidae; genus Acanthosepion; species Acanthosepion lycidas. The sequence continues at coordinate 51,849,133 of OZ010583.1, forward strand.
AATGTAAACTTGAAAACCCTGTATATTAAGTCTAAGCAACCTTCCTTCTGTAAGTAAAAGTAATTGTTATTAAATCTAAATGTAATCTTGAAATCCTGTATATTAAGTTTAACCAAGCTTCCCTCTCTAAGCAGAAGGAATGACTGTTAGGTTTTAATATAAATTCTGTGATTTTTATAGCTGATTTTCTGTGTATGTTGCCAGTGTATAGACATGGCATTGCTGAGTGGAGGGCTTCCGAGACTGAATTCAACAGCTGAAGTGGATAACTTCCCTTGATAGAATCAATGGCTAAGTGTTTGTGACCATGGTGAGCCTTCAAATTAAAGGACATCATCTGTGCTTTAGCCTGATTAGGGATGTGTTCCACCAGGACTACTTGTACAAGACATGATATGCATGAAAAAAATACTTCTCGAGCTACCAACCCATATATGTGGAGGTGACTAATAGGTGCACAGTGATATTACTGCCATACCAAGTCATGAAGACTGAGGAAAAATTATTATTATTATTTATTAAATCTAGAATCAAAATGCCTGTTTATTCCCTTTGATTTTTAATCTATCATTAAGCTCAATCAATTGTCGCAACTTGTTAAATCGCCAAACTCTCTCTCTCTCTAGAGAGAGAAAGAGAGCAAAATAAATAATCTGGGAGATGATATGTTTTTTTTATAAAAATTCCTCAGAAAATAATTTTCATTTGTTTTAATGTTATCACTTGAACCAAGGAAAGGAATATTTTCATGGATGCAAGACTGAACTCATTTAGAGCGGATTTGCATCTTGTAAGCCTGATTTTCTTGAAAATTCCGATATTGCTGACAGAGATAATTTTGCTGAAGGAAGAAAAATGTGAGTAAGAATAAAAAGTAAAATATTGGTAAAAAATCTGTCGTGCTTTCATTTCTTATTATTTACAACCTGTTTCCACTCATAAATGCCAACAAAACAACTGCTCAGAAAGTAAATAAAAAAAGAAAACACTTAAAAAAAACAAACAAATCTTGGATAGAACAAAAACAAAATGTTCTTTCCACTGTAAGCCTGTACATTAATAGTTGTGTCATAAAACTCTCTGGTTCTGCTATAAAAAATAGATTTAGTTTTATGTTTACCACTTGATTTACAAAATACATAGTTCCGAACAAAGGGATTAAGGAAAAAGAATAATGAATATACACACAGACATGCATGCATTTAAGATAGAAAGCAAGAAAAATTGTGTTGGGAGGAAGAAATTATACAAGGCTTTTAGTTTCTGCTCACTTTGTCATTTAAAAAGTGTTTATTGCCTTTTGGAAAAGTCTATGTTCCACTCTACATCAAGCAGGAAAGGCAAAATATATAATAAATATATTAAAAGAAAAAAGAACCCAAAAGCAAGTCTGTTCTCAACATACAAAAATGAATAAAACCTCTGTCTTTGCCTAGCACAATTCACCAAAAAAAGATAAAACTCAAATTGTGCTTGCTTAGCAGTGTCTCATCTGTTAGGACCAAAATCAAATCTATCATTCTTACTCTCCAGTGTTAGAGGTAAAAATGGTATCAAAATCACAAGTAGCAGTACAAGGAACAGTGTAATTATTCTAGAAATCCAACCACTCTTCACCTAAATAAAACCAATCACTATAACCTTTCAATCAGTTTGTACTGCATTGGTCCACCAGTTCTCTCTGATAAGTATATAGCAAAATCATAAAGATATAGTTTTGCTTTCAAATCTTCTTTGGCAAGATCTGTCAGTCTTAATCATTTGTATGTTCAAGGAACTTAGAACAAAAGCTAACTCTATGAAAGCATATTAAGAAAAATACTTAGCACAATCTTTTTTTTTTTTAAATATATTTTTTAGTGTCATTATCAGCCATTTATTTAATCCACTTAACACATATCCTTCTGGTGTCATTTGAAGCTGAAGCTTTTTTTTTCCATATGTTGCAACCATTTTACTGAAATTTTATAGTTTCTTTATTTTGGATGAAAATTGGGAAAATTTCCAATATATTTCAATTAAATTTTCACTCTCCAAAAATTATAATTTATAATGATAATTCAGATATTTGGAAGAAAAATGGAGGACATGAGTTAACATGATGCCTTCTTTTTTCCATCTACTGTGAACATTTGGTTTCAAGTTCTATTTTCAAATGGAAACTTTTAAATTTTCCAATATATCTCAGTGGATTTTTCACTTTTAAGGAATTATAGTTTAGAAGTATGAAAAAAAAAAAGAAAGCATCAGTTTGAACTAAAGTCAAGAGGATATATGATAAACTAGCTTAAAAATCCTGTAGCATTTTGACAAAGTTACCAATATAAATATAAGTAGGAGGATAATAGCTGCACCAGTTTTACAAATGAGAAATACTGCCCTTGAAAATTACCATTCAAAATCATAAGAAATGACCATTGCCACCAATTAGAAATATGAAATAACCCCAACTCACTGCAAAATGTAATTATAATGCTAACATTTGATGACAGAATTTAGGTAAAAAATTTCAGGTAAAATTGTTTTCCCATTAATTCTATAACTGTTTTTTTACAAACCATAAATAAATCTGTGGAATATAAACAAATTTCATTCTAATATGTTCATAGGTGTTGCCTTCTATGAAAGCCAAACAAAGCTTCATAATCTACCCAATACTATATAGGTATAAGAAGTATAAGATATTTGACTCTGGAGAGAAAAAGAAATTACCATATCTATTTTCTGTTGTCTTCCTTGAAGTAGCTATTTTGGGAATGTCTGTGATATATACATATGTGATCACTATCAGTCATTGCAAGGTCACTACTGGACAAGTCCTTTCTCAATTCCTCCCATAATGAACATGACTATGTTATTCTTTGCCATGTCATTGTTTCTTCTTTCTTCTGGTCTTTTCCTACTTGTTCTCCATTCAACCAACCTTTTGCTTCAGCTGTTATCCTTTCATTTTGATGTGTGTCCTGCTCACCTCAATTTTTATTGCTTAATTATTTCTGTGATGTCTTTTACCTTGGTCTATTCTAAGATTCATATTTTTTTCTAGCTCTTCTCTTTACATTGATCTTTGTGTATTTTTTAATTTGTTTTCAAGTGATTTTGTCAGTTTCCACATTCCTCAACCATATTTCAGTATTCTCTTGATGTCATTTGCAAGGAAATAATGTATAAACTGAACTTTTGTTGAAAAGAATTTTCATATATATCACACCCAGTCATTGCAAGGTTACTACTGGTAAAATGTCTTTTTTATCTCCTTTCATAATGACTTTGTTATTCTCATATCAGCATGGCTCTCTATCTTTTCTCTGCTCTTTTCCTACTGTGTTTGCTATCCATCCATCCAACCATTTGCTTCATTTGTTATCCTTTGTTTGCTATGTGTCTGGCATACCTCAATTTATGTAGCTTAGTTATTTATCCACTTCATATTTTGATTATTTCTCAATCTTAAAAAAATTTAACATCTTACTGTAAGAAGCTAAAAATATTTAAAATTCTTCCAAAAAAAGGTTTCTGTTGAGTATAGCTGACACCATAATTTTCTTCCAGCATTTTCAATGTAATAGACTTTTTTATTTTCTCTTCAAGTTGGAGGTACCAGGGGCAAGAAAGCCATCAAAGCCCCAACCCAACAGTTTGATAAGTTTTTACTTAGTATTTTATTTTTCACCTTTTTTTTTTTTTCATCAATTCCTTGCCTTTTAGACATCTCTAAAGAATTATGATAACAAGATAATCCTCTCAATTTAGGTCAATATTTATTGCCCTGGAGTGGAGAATATCTAACAATATTTAATTTTCAGGGCAACTATCAGTAGCAAAAGTCCTGCATAACACAGAAAATGGTATGGAAACTTGACAAAACATTGTGTAGCAGTTTGCAGATACATCAATAAATCCACTGCCTAATGATTAAAAAAAGAAAGCATTTATTTATTTAATACAAATATGCATTTTTTAAAAATAATCTTATTCTTTACCAATATGCTTAATTCAATGGGGAATATTAATCATAAAGACTGAACAAAATTTAGCTAATAAGTATGCATCAGGTTCTTCTATGTGCTGTGAACTTTCAGGATGTTGGTGATCATGGCTCTCTACAATTTCCTATCCTTTGTAGCGCTTAGTAAATTTTGTATGTTGCCTATATATTTCTTAATTCCTTCTTTGATGACCATTTACACAAGCTCCTTCTTTTTATTCTTCATGTCTCTTCAGGATGTTGGTGATCATGGCTCTTCACAATATAATTTCCTCTCCTTTTTAGTTCTTAGTAACTTTTTTTTTTTTTTTTTTTGCTATCTCTCCTAATCCCTGTTCTATTAACAATTTACACAACCTCATTCTTCTCTTTTTATGCGCAATGTTCCCCAGCATATGGGCGATCATGGCTCTCCACAATTTCCTCTCCTTTTTAGTTCTTAGTAATTTTTTTTTTTTTTGCTATCTCTCCTAATCCCTGTTCTAGTAACAATTTACACAACCTCATTCTTCTCTTTTTATGTGCAATGTCCCTCCAGGATATGGGTGATCATGGCTCTCCACAATTTCCTCTCCTTTGTAGTTCTTAGTAAATTTTGTCTTTTTGCTTTCTCTTCTAATCCCTGTCAACCATTAGGTAGGTTATGCACTGTTTTCTTCTGTAACTCTTGCTTTTGAGATATCCTGTGAGTGACAAATTTTCTTTTGCCTCATTATGTACCCTAGAAATATTCTTCTTATCATTGTAAATATAAATGTTCTTTTGGTTTCCATTTTCTCTGGCTCACATGTTCAGTTCATAGTATTCACTGCATCCTTTTGTAGAATGACATCTCTCTTACTTCAAGTCTCTTCTTCATCTGTGAGGATATTGTTCAGCATTTACCGCCATATAGAAGGACATAGCAGTTCAGTATTCATTTCTTTGTTTCTAAAGAAATTTTCATATTTCTTAATGTTATAAACACACAGGTATGGTAGCAAGAAAGAACAAAAATGAAACAACAAGTACCACTGGTGAGATGAGAAGAAAAGAAGACAAGATTTGTTAATATAAAATTCTTATTATTTTCTAAATTATTACCAAAACAGAGGATGTGAGTAGAATGTTTTTTGTGGGCAAGGGAAGCAACTTGGAGGAAGGGTAGAGTTGGTAGGACCTGGAGTTGATGTGTGTGTCGGGTTGGTTTACAGAGATCACTGGTGGTGACATTGAGAACTTGCCAGTGGAGCATCTGTTAAAGTTTTTCCATTCACCACAATTCTGTTTCAGTCATTATGAGCAGCATTCTTAAAAACAAATGGGATTGATCATGTTTTTTTGTGTCTTTCTTTGGCAGCAATGTTTGTGATTGGATCCTTTTATATTGTATGTTATACCTTTTCTTTTTTTTTTTTTTTTTTTTTTAGGGAATTTGTTCAGTGAGCTTAATGTGATGCTCAGGACCCCTGATCAGAGGACATTTTTTTTTATTTTTGCTATCTTAGCATTCATATTTGGCCAACATGTAGAATGAATCAAAAAGAGATCTAACTTAAAGCAGAGTATAACATTAAGACTTTGCTTAGCTTTTGGAAGGCATCTTTTGCTATCTTAATGCACCTTCAGTTTAAACTGATGCTTGGAGGATATGGGCTAAACTGTTGCTTTCTTTTTTCCATATATTGTAAACTATTTTGCTTCAAGTTCCTATTTTCTTGATTCAAAATTAACACTTTGACATTTTCCAACACATTTCAGAGAAATTTTCATTTTCAAAACCTATAGTTAAGATATATGGAGACTAATTCATTTTCTTGATTAATAACCAGTTATTGTGAATCCTCTCTAACTGTCCTTGCTAGCTTTACCTGTATTATACTGAGACAGACAATCACATGTTCAAAGAGTGGCTGAGTATCTGCTAGTGGATGTGCTGGAAAGCAATTAGGTAAAAAAACAAATAAAATGAAGCCTTTTATTTGCTAAATTAATGACCAGCCAGCCATAATTAAATGCAACCTTATTCCACACTTTGGCTCCAAATTTTCCTTTTTCAATCACTGGAAATTCTAGAATGAACTTTGTCAAAGATTATCAAGAATGCTCTTCAAGATTACATTCATTAATGAATACACCCAAATTGTATCCCAGAAACAGACAAGCTTCAATCATTACCGAACTGGCAAATGTCAACATCTCTACCCTTCTCAAATGTTCCTTTGCTTCAATCTCATTATAACTTCTCATTGTTTTTCCTTGATTCTCTGCCCAGCCAGTGGGGCTCAGAATATGCTGATTTCTTCTGCAGAAGAGTAAGAAACCCTGTTAAAGGGGCCACCTTTTGGGTGAATGTTTGCAGACCCAGATGTAAACCTGACCAATGTCTATTTTTACTCTAGGGTAAACCCAACATATATGTAGCTTTTTCACTCTTGTGTGAGCCAGACCTTTTTAAAACTAATTCAAACTGGAAATAAATCTACCTTTTAGACTTAAGTGCAGTCCAATACTAGGTTTTATCTTTTTGACACTACTTCAAACCAGAACTAGGTCTAACTTTTAGTAAATCATAATAAATCTATTTTTTGACTCTAGTGTAAAACATACAATATCTACTTTTTTTTACTCTGATTGACTGATTTGCTTTTACAGCTTGTCAATCTTTTGCAGGTTATTTAAAGCCAGCAAATATTTTTAGATTGTAAGAATTTTTTTTCAAGATAATGATTTACTGATACATGATATTAACTCATAGCTAGGGAATAAGAGGTGGATTTATAACTTTCCCAAGTGTATTTATGCATAAGTGGGGGAGGCACAGTGGAGTAATGGATAATGGCTCAGATTGAGAAATTGGAGAACTGAGTTCGAATTCCAGTTGAATCCATTACATTCACTTATGTACTAATACACTTGGGAAAGGTATGAATCCTCCTCTTCTTCTCCAGTTATGGGTGAATAGCAAGGCAAACCAGATTCTATAGCCTTGAATGGCAACTGATCTACCGCAGAAAGAAATAGCAACCTACTGTAGGAAAAAAATCTGCCTCGTCACTCATGTATTGAAAGATACATGATTGCCTAAGTGTGCATCACACATGGTACATAACTGACTGAATATAATGAACCCAACTGGAATTGGAACTTGACTCTCCAAATTCCAGGACGTAGTATTCCTAAGCAATTATCCCTCTAGGTATTGAATGTCCTGTTTTTGTATTAGGTTGGTGCAAAAATAGTGACGGTTTTTGACGTATTTTTTAACGTCAAAAACCGTCATTATTTTTACACCAACCTAATAGTTCTTAATAAATTTTATCTTCTTGTCATCTCTCTCAAACCCTGTTCTACCATCCATTTACTCAAGCTTGCTCATTAGGTTATGTATTGTTTTCCTCTGTCTTTCATGCCTTCAATCTTTTCTGTGAGTATCAGATTTTCCAAGCCCACTTTCCTCATTATGTGTCCTAGAAATTTCAGTTGTCCGTTTGTGATGTTAAATAAAAATGTCCTTTTTGTTTCCATTTTCTCTAAAACTTCCTTGTTGCTCATATATTTTTTACTCATGGTTCCAAACCCATTCAAAAATATCTAAACTGTCAGCTCTATACAACTGCATTCTCAGGTCAATGGTTAAAAATTGTTTTGAGCAAGTGAAGCCTGTGGGTGATGAAAAAGACTGTCATACTTTGAACCTTGTAGATGAGGCTACAGAATTACAACAATGACATATACCAAATAACAGAACAACATGACTTGAGGAAGGACTTTCAACAGCAGCAACAGCAAAAATGGATAGCACATGTAACTGGAAGAGAGATTAATGGGATAATCAAGATCCTGACACTCCACACTACTTCAAATAAAAGGTTAGGACAGAAACCCCCATCAATAATAGAAAGAGTGATAATAGCTACTGGACTTTTCCCTGAAAAGTTGTTTGAAGAGAAAGGTTTAATAAATTCCAACCAACTATAGTATTAGCTGTTCAGTCAATGAATGCTGAATGTTTCCTTATAAGGAAGCAACTAATATTACCATTCTTATTCTTCTTCGTGTGCTGTGTTGTCCCCCTTGGCATGTAAACATCCATGGTTCTCCAATTTTCTGTCCTTTCTAGCTCTTTATAAATTTTCTTTTTTGTTATTTTTCCAGGTCCTGTTCTGCCATCCATTTACTCAAACTAAGTATATTATGCATTGTTTTACTCTGTATCTCTTACCTTCAGTCTATACTATGAGTATCAAATTTCCAAGCTCTCTGTCCACATTATGTATCCTAGAAATTTCAACTGTCTATTCCTGAAACTTCATTGTTGGTCACATATTCTGTCCAGGTTATTCTCAGCATTCTTCTGTAGAATCACATGTCTGTTGCTTCAAGTCTATTCTTCATCCTTGAGGAGATTGTCCAGTATTTACTGCCATACAAGAGGATATATATTGCATTACAGTCTGGTACTCTTTTGTTTGTTTTTAACAAAGTTTTTCTGTTTCTTAGTACTCTGCTTAGCTTAAAAAATATATTTTTTGTTATCCCAATGCAACTTCTGATTTCAATGTCATCCTTTCCATCCTCTGTTAAAAGACTTCCCAGATATTTAAATTTTTGTACTTGTTTGATTTTGATATCTCTGATTTGTAATTTTCATTTTGGGCTCATCCTTTTCCTAATTACCATGAATTCTGTCTTCTTGCAGTTGATGTTATTCCTTTCTTCTTGCTTTCCTTCACTCCCTTCTGTAGGAGTTTTTTGTAGTATTTTTTTCATGTCATCTGTATACTTCATGTTGTTCCGATTGTAGTTGCTAAACTGAATTCATTTTCTATCCATATGCAGGCAGTTTACTGCCAGCATACGTTTTAGATTATTCTAATATCCTTCCTAAATATGTCAAAGTTACCAAGCAGTTCTTATGAGTGTTAAAAATAAATTCTAAAGGTCAGACTTCGGTAGGAAACGATAGGCACAATTTGTGATCCCTACAATTATTAAAGCTTCTCTCTTAAAATGATTATTTTTCAGCATCAGTTAATTTTCTCAATATATCTTGTTGTTATTTTGTGGCATATTCCCAAAATGGAGTGCTCAATAATATCATTTGCAGGGCAAGATTTTACTATAGGCTTCATAGGCTGAAGCTAATGGTCTACGAATCTAGGCGGATATTTTATGACATTGTCATAGGTCTTCTTTACATAGTCAAGGATTGGGATGAACCTCACAAGTAGAATAGCCTCAGGCTTCTCTTTATCTAAATTTGGAACTGATCAACTATCAGTGTAACTTCTTTGTTCATATAAAAAATTCTCACAACAGGGTTTTCAGTAGGGGCCCTTTTAAAATTATTAAATACTATTTGCTTCACATTTGGCCATTAAAATTAACATTCTTTTTTTATTTTTTGTAACTTTACAAATGACCCAATCACTTCAGTGTATTTTGCCATAAGGATTCACTAATCGTATAGATTATGATAATTTCTCTTTCTTTATTAATGAGCAGAGAAAGAGTTAATATCTAATAATGCATTTTGCTATATATATGGCACCCATCATTTTCAAGAGACCATATAACTGTACCCAAAGAGTTATGTCTCAGCTGCTGGTGGTGGTACAGCATTTGTTATGGCTGTACAGGTTCACATGGGAGTGACAGTCTCAATTTTAACAAATGCATGTGAAGACACTCTCTCTTGATGTTGCCATGTTGTTTTCTTTCCTTCAAGCATGCTTCTCCCCAGCATCAAACCTGTTTCTTCTCTCCTCACTCCAACCTCTGGTGTACATTGTCTCTCCAATTACAATGATTGTTGGTGACATCTTTCCACCTCTCGATGTCCATATCCATCATCCTCATGTCCTTTTTACAGACGTCTTTGAAGTGAAGATGAGGTCACCCTTGTGCTCTCTTACTGGTGGCCTGTTACCCATACAAAAGAACCTCTTATCAGTAGACTTCTGCTTCCCATGTTTTCCCATCATGGTGAAGTAACTCTGGGTGTCCAATCCAGGGTGCTGGTCTGGGCAGGTTTTTTATCAGAGACTGGCAGTTGGCCAAGCAGCTCATCACTCCTCTCCAAGCCATGGATGTTGTCCAAGAGAAAGGTAGAGTCCAATACAGACTGGCACTAGAGTCATTACCTGAGTTGCCAATACAAAGTTGAACATAACATCAGACTTGGGGGCACTGGCTCTGGATTTGTCCTTAGGGTTTACTCTCAAATTTTGCTATAAAAATTCACTAAACTTAAGGATTATAAATCCTCTTTTTATCATTGATAAGGAAACATTTCATATTTAAAAACGTTTCTCACCATTAAAATTAACTAATTTTAATGGTTATAAATACTTTTTTCGACTAGTTGGTGAAGAAACATCACATCTAATAACATCATTAACCATTAAAATTAATTAATCCTAAGGATTATTCTTTTTTTGAACTAATGGGCAGAGAAACAGTAAATATCTTTTGGATGAAACGTTAGTTGAAGCTGAATAAAAACTTTCCTTTGAAATCAAATATTATAAAAAGATTGATTATCACAGTTAAATATAGATTTACCTAGATTAATGACAGTTCTGTAATCTGTCAGTTGCTTTAATTTTGATCTTTTGTTTCTTCCAAACATATAATCCAAACACACACACACACACACATATATATGTTTTAAAAAATCTATACTATGACATGCTGAAAAATGGCACTTACATTTTTTTGCCATAAGGCATTCATGTCCATCTCATCCCCCCAGTCGCTATATTAATATTGGTTTCTTTAAAATCATCATCATCATCTACCAAAATTTAGTGATATGCTTGATCAATGCATATGGGTGCATTCTACTTGGTGGGAGTCAATTGGCATCATTTTTTTCTAATATGTAAACCAAATGGTGCCTTACATATTTGTGGTGACTACAAAGTCACGTTAATCATAAAAATTTCAGGTTCTTATCCAGCCTCAAATATTAAATCTTCTTTACAAGCACTCTTGTATATCTTGATCAGTCTTTGTAAATTTATTCCAAGTGATAAAATATGAATGGGCATTTGACAGGATTCTTTCTAGGAATGACATACATTATCGTTCAACTTTATCCTGTACTTTATTCATTTTCATACATTTATTTTCAGTATCAGTTACAATAAAATTATTTTTGTATTATTATTATTTAATACATCACTTCCAATTAGATGTAGATTTTTTTACACTTCAGAGACTATTATCAACATGATTTTCTAATTTGTGTACTTCCAGTGTGTCTCCCAAACTACCCAATGCTTTTTAAACAGGTCTATCAAACTGTTAAAATTGTAGATTGCTTTTAAAACTTTTGATTGACTAGTATGGATCCAACAGTTCCTGCAATTAATGTGAACTAACTTACTTGTATGTCTACAATTCAAAGTTATTCAATTTAATTCAAAGGGTTTTTTTTATTTGTCTTGCACTGTGTAAATACATTTGTTTTTGTATCAGAATAGTTAGCATCTATTCAATTTGTCAAAGGCATTTCAACTCTTGTTTATAAATTTACAAACTGAATGGAATGGATTGTTTTTGTTGCATTTTCTTCATGCCTATTCAAATGCAGAACATATTCCTTTAATAAAAGAGCATTCAAATCCACAGATTTGCATTTATTTATTTGTTCAGGTGATAAAGTAGCAGAGTTTTATTTCATTAGAAAGATCAGCATTATTAAAACATTAAATTAATGATTGCTGTTTTATAAAATTTAAACTGTAACTTTAACTATCTAGCGCCATATTGTAGCAGAGAAATCTTCCAGGGTTAATGCTGAAAATGAATGGTAATGAAAAACGTGTAACAGAAAACACAAGAGGATATTAAGTTGAGATGTTATTCCTTTTTATATGTTGGTAATAAATTTACAGACGTGTTGTGTTTGGTGTGTGTTATATTGTGATATGTGACACAGTACAAAGTACATAAATGTTTTTAGTGTTATTTTTATTTGATTGTATTATGTATTTTGTTAGTTTACTTGGGATCTTTTCTGTTAATTCATCCCAAATAATGTAAAGTTACTTATCGCAAATATTAATTCACTCCAAGAAATTATAAATTTTAAATCAAAATTTGTTTTTTAATGGCACTCTTTTGAAATTATAAGTTTTAAATCAAAATTAGTTTAGCTTGTTTTGCAACAATGTCCACCCTCAGAATGAAAATTTACCAAAAATCAGGGAGTTATTCACATTTCATTTTAGCTTGTTTATCAGGGTGAGTGTGAATGCTGACCCCACACTTAGAAATAGCACACACAAGTTGCCCACATTTGGGATGATTGCAACGGTTAACCTAACCAGTGTGCAATTGAAGGGCCTTGATCTGGGAGCATTTGATGTGAATTTTAGTAAGTATAAATTTATTTTATTTTGGTAAGAATTAACAGAAAAGACTCTTTACTTAAATGTATCAGTCACAAATTCTTTTGAGGATTAAATTGCATAACTAGTAATGGGATTCGGAGACTGTTTTTTTCTTCTCACGTCTATTGTATAGGGAATCAAAAATCCTAGTGATGTGTCTAGTAGATAAGGGAACACTAATTCTACTATCATACCAATTTTGATGGTAAAAAAGGGAAATTGTTGGAAATCATGGACTTGGTATTAGGTTGGTGCAAAAATAATGACGTAATAATGTCGTTTTTTGACGTATTTTTTAACGTCAAAAAACGACATTATTACGTCATTATTTTTGCACCAACCTAATATTTTCTCGGAAGGGTAATTTTTATTTTTAGCTGTGATGAAATATCATTACTTAGAAACTGCTACACATGCATCAAGTGACATGGTTCTTGATTGTCATTGTTTTAATATTTTTTTTTATTATCGATGTATTGAATTCTTTGATACTCACTTTACCTTGAGCCAACTAGTCGAATGCACAATATTTAGACCCATTGTGAAAATGACATCAAAATTAAACAATATGTTCACAAGTTTCCTGACATTAAAGACATAAATTTTGTCCATTCAGCTATAGGCAGTTTAATTTTTAGTCTCATATCATTCATTATTATTTCAGTTATTTCATCAAAATACACTTCTGCCATGTGTTTAGGGTAAGTCATTTTCACCTCAAGCAAGGCAATAATGCCACTAAGAGACAAGGGATTGCTGGGAATGGAAAAGAATGAGAAGACTTTATTGACGGGAAAGGACATTAAAATAGATATGTCAAAAAAAGTAAAGGATAAAAATGTAATAATAAAAGAATAGGTTTCAGGAAGACAGAAGATAGCAATTGACATTACATTTAAATTTAAGAAGAGTGTAGGTAACAGGGAAGGAAGAAACCGGAAGAGAGTTTCAACAGTTTCCTTATGCTTAATTGGAATGAAAGAATAGAAAGAATTTAGAGAAGAGAAATGATAATAAAAGAACAAGTTTCAAGAAGACAGAAGATAACAGTTGGTGTTGGATCAAAATCTTTAAAGCAAGAGCTAGGAAGGTGTTCTATGGGCAAGTGGTGTGTAGAGATACAACAGTGATCTCCTTTTAGTAGAGGTGAAATCACATGGTTCATATGATGGCCACTTAATGATCAAAGTGGCAATCAGTCATTCCTACAGTTAAACCAAACTCCAAGCACTCAAACTGGGCAGTTGCTATTTTAGCCATGGTGCAGCTAACAAGCCTATGGCACCATTTTCCTATGGAAATATATCTTCACCAGATATAGAAAATATATCTGTTTCACAGTCATCATGTTGGGAAAATCCCAAGTTTTGCTATTTCCCATTTATGGTATATGCCCTTGCTGGCAACATAGCAAATGAATCTGGCCTGCTTGAATCCAGAATCTAAAATATGGCTTTTCCAGAAATATAGAAGAATATCTGGCAGACCCAATTCTCCTGTAAGACTTTCTTTTTTCATCTCTTTTTCACTCTGCTTGTTTTGTAGATATGTGTTGTATTTTCTCTGCATGGGAAACATGTTAATATGTATATATAATTTTGTGTATGACATAGTGATATAAAACTCTCTCTGAGAACAAAGCATGTTTGTCATACCTTTTCCTTTCAGCCTTTCCATTCCATCCATGAAATAAAGTGTTATTCTATCATGGATATAATAATGCCAATAATTTTGAGGCATTCTTTTAAACTGAGCCTAAAGGCTGTTAAAGATATTCACAGAATTCAGGATGTAGAAGGAAATTAAACATCTTATCCTACTGCCCAAAACTGGCCTAAGCATTTTAAATGTGGTGAGCTGAGAATTAGGCAATCCTCAGTTGTTTATTGCAAGTGGGGTGGGTGTTAAATCAAAATGCTAAAATGGAAAGGGTGATTAAATAAAATTCCAAAAGTGTATGGGAAGGTCAGAGACTAAATCAAATGATAAAAGTGAAAGTAGGAGGTATTATTTAGAGTAGTGGGAGATAAAACTATGAACAGTAATTTCAATTCTTGGGATCTGACTGTGTTTATTATTAGGTTGGTGCAAAAATAATGACGTAATAATGTCGTTTTTTGACGTATTTTTTAACGTCAAAAACGACATTATTACGTCATTATTTTTGCACCAACCTAATAACTACAGCTACTAAACTAATGAAAATTATAACTTTGTGTTAACTTGTTTTGAATTAATTATGAATCCAGCTGAATTTACAAGCCATGGACAGTAATTTCAATCCTTTACAATTGAATATCACTAATTTTAATGATTATATGTTATTCTTTTAGCATCATCTACACAAATACCTTTGCTTTGTCTTTTATCAACTTCAGAGGATGAGCTATTTATGAATGAGCTTAGAATCAGGAATTGCATAGTAAGTAAAAATGTCAAGGTGCAATATTCCTCCCAGGTCTTGAAATTGGTCCTCATTTAAACTGAAAGTTATTGTATCTATACACAAAACAACCACACCTCATCGTCAGTCAACCTCGTAAGCTACAACATTGACACTTGTTTTCTCGTCAACAGGTAACAAACTAAGGCTCTCAGGTAACAAATGAAAGTGAATTCACACTGTCTGTAAGCTTATAAGACTGTCATTTGTGAGCAGAGAGTTAAATATATATTTGTAAGTATGAATGTGTGCACACATGTCTAGAGTATTATAAAGAGTGTATAGCATTTGGCCTCTGGTGTCAGCGCTTATCAAATTTCTGCAGTTTAATATGATATTGGATGGCAAGTCTGTCTTCAGTCCCTGTTTCCCTGCAGGCCGCAGAGTCATGTTTGATATCTTCAGGTATCAGGTGGAATTTATCAACCCTTCAGCCAACAATAGTTCGAATATCTCTCTCTTGTGAATCGGCTTTATATTGGCTTTTTGGTGTTTTGCCAAACTTGACTTTCGACTCATAGATTTCGGAGTTTATTTGAATCTTGTATTCATAAGTTTTCTTTCACGCTACAATCCTCATTCTTTTCTGGTTTTTGTTTTCATTATTGATTTTCTTGATATTTATTATTTAGCAGCCATTGTGTGTAACAGGTGTATAAGGATTTTTTTTTTTTTTTGCTTGTTTAATCTCCTCTATTGTATGATTATATAATGCAAAACCATTAAAATATGATAACTTAAAATGTTTTTTTTTCCCTAATTCAGTATTCATTTTCTCAAAGATTCAGTATGATATTTTTTATATTTTTGTTCATAATTTACTAGAGAAGCTTACATTGATTGATTAATTGATTTCTTTTATGGCTTATCAACCTGAATCATTTCTTTTATTGTAAGAATAATTCTTTTTTTTTTGTGTGTTTGTGAATATTAACAATGTTTTGTGGATAACAATGTTTTTTCAAGATACATGTTATATTATTTAACCCTTAACTGGTGGGAGAAGAGATATGAGTGTAATAAACTCGACTGGAATTCAAACTTTACTCTCTGATTTCTCATTCTGAGCCATAGGAGATTACAAAATTGGTTGTTATTTTATTGGTTTTATTTTTGCATTTATGTGAGACTAGCAGCATGACCCGGTGTTGCCCGTGCTTGATTCAAAAATCATGCGACTCATACAGCAATTGCTATCACTTGACTTAAAATACTTTTGCCCTTCCTTGCCTCTAAAGGAGTGCCCTTTGCCATGCTGATGTTGCTACATGCCTTACTTCTTGCCTATATCACACTGCAAATTTTTTCTAAGCTCTATACTAAACACTAAATCTGTTACGAAAAAAAAACTAAACAAAATGAACACAAAATGATCAGTTTTAAAAAAGGACCCGTAACTGGAAAAACCAAATGAAAAAAGAATGTTAACAACAAATACTTTTTCACACCCAAGCCAGTTTTTCAGAATCAGAATCAACATTGAGTTTAAGCAAGTGAATGACCCCAATTGGAGTAAAGTGCCATGCAGATTAAAATTTTTCCCACTTGTGACAAATGCAGCTATTGATTTTTTTTGCATACTAGCATGCTAGTTAACATTCGTGTCAGTCAGCTGTTGGCTCTCATGCTAGCCAATAAAATCTTCCTGCCTATTCGTGGCAGTCAGCTATAGGCTCTCACTCTGGCCAGTAGAAAATGGCTGCAAACTACATGAAAACTGCCGTAGAAGCATGAAAAAATCGATTATTTCCACTATCGATGAAAGTTGGGAAATGCAAAGTCAGTCTTGGCCTTCCCGCTAACTTGGAGCATGTGCATGTAAATTTTGGTGCAAATCCGTCGAAAATTGCAGCCGTAGATTCGTTACACACACACACACATCCTGCCTTTTATAGATACAGATTATATGGAACCAACACTGCTAAGAGCTACAAAGGATAAAAAGATGTGGAGTGTTATAAGCATTATGGCTTGAAAGGACACAGCATATAGAAGAAGTATCAGGAAGGATTTTTAAAGTTTGCTTCATGCTTTACATATGCTATCTTTCTAGGATTATATTAGTATTGAAATTTTGGTGATGCTAGTAGTAATGTTTTCATCTACCTTGTGTTTCCCTCCAAGCAAGGCAATAACACCATGAAGAAGCAAGGAATTACTGAGAGTGAAAGAAAATGAAGAAACATTAGTGAGGAGAAAGGGCCATAATAGAACGGCTTTCAGGAAGCCAGAAGATGATGTTTGATGTTGGATATAAGTTTTAGAATATCATAGGTGACAGGAAAGCAAAAGAACTGAAAAATTTCCAAATGCAAAAAGAGCAAGAGAAGATGCTACTAGAATAGAACTTTTGGTTACATCTAGCTATTTCAAGAGTAAAATGACAAGATCTAGTTGCCAATCTAGTACTATGCTTAAATTCACAAGGTGAAGGCGCCAAGGAGGAAATTTCAGAACAATTACCATGAAAATAAAGCATAGTAATTGCCAATTGTTAGTTATTAAATCTTGGACTCCATTTAAATGGAGAATCCATCACAATTAAAATGCTTAAACTTGATTTGGAAAGCTGTGATGTGATATTGTTATATTTCTTTCTACTTCCTAAATTGTTTGAGCAACTTTGAAGCCCAAATGAAAATAATGGCTCCAAATTGCCAGCATGTGAAATGCTTGTATCTGCCATTTACTTTTTTAATGCCATGCCGAGAAAATAGATACAACCGAAAATTAAAATTAAAAATGTTTACAGTAACACCCATAGGACAAAAACCTAGTGGAATACTGCATTGGCTCATGAAAAGAAATGGCAACCTGCAGGAAAAAAATCTGCCTCGTCAGTCATGTATCGAAAGGTACATGATTGCCTAAGTGAGTATCCCCCATGGCATGTAACTGATCGATAAATGTACAATGTACAATAACATAACAAGAATAGATATAGGTATAAAAGAGAAGCTGATGAAAATATAATACCCCAAACATGGATTTTTTGCTATATGATTTATACTGTGAGAAGTATAAGCTATAAAAACTTAAAACACAAGTCATGTTTATTAAATAGCCCTGTCAGCTATAGACTCCCATCTTATATCATGCATGATGTCCAACTCATTCAGAAATGTCTAAACTATCAGCTAATGTACAACTGTTTTCTCAGATCAAGGAATAGAGACAGCTACAAGTAAATGAATCCTCTATGTCTTAATGAAGGCAATCCATCATCAGATCCTATAGTTTTGATACTACTAAATCACAAAGAATTTTACCAAATCGCAAACCTGCATCATTTGAAAACTTACGACAGCAACAACAACTACAATGGGTAGCACATGTATCTAGAAGGGGAATAATGATATTTGGTTGGTGCAAAAAATAATGTCGTTTTCTCACATAGTAACATATGTGAGAAAACGACATTATTTTTGCACCAACCTAATATAATCAAAAAAATTGACCTTCTACCCGATCTTAAACAAAAGGTTAGGAAAGAAACTTCCTTCAGTAACAGAAAGTATGACAGAAGACTTAAGACATCTATTTTACTACAAAAAAACTGTTTCAAACTGCAGTAACGCTGCCTGTGTAATCAGTGAGTTCTGACTGATCCCCATGTGGAAATGGCTAATCCTCCCATTACTGTTTAATACAGTTCAGGGAAGGAAATAAATAAAAGAAAAATACTGTCATATAAAATAACATATATGAGAAGCTACTACTAATACCAGACTGACAGGTGAAATTTCAATTATATTTTGGGGTTCCTGAAGGGGGCTCAAATGCCAAATTACTCACAAGAAACAGAAGGGAATGAAAAAAAATACGGTTAAATTCTGTCTTAATTTGAAGCCTTATCATGATTTCAACACTTTTTTTTTTTCAGAAGGCACCTCCAGGTACATTCATTTTCAATTTCTGTGTGCACTAAACCAAGAAGAAAATGCAAAAACTCTCTTTTGCACCTTCGGCTTTAAATTTAAGATTCCTGGAAAACGAGTAACCAACTTGATAAACATTTGGCATTTGTTGAGTCCGGGTATGCTGATAAAAGTGTAGGCTCTGATTGTTTTAGGATATTGGTTCCAGGGAATATTCAAGCTGGGAGTGGAAGCTGGGATAGTTGCTTGGATTTGTCTTCTTCCAATTCCTTTTACAAGGACAGTGGACATTTATGTCTGTTTGAGACCAGACACAAATTTAATACATGACTGACCAATCCTAATACAGACCTTGACAAGCACAGCAGCAAAACCGTTGTCTCAACATCAGAAGTGTCTCAAAAACAGATTTGAGTCAAGAAAAACAAAATGGACTGCAGGGCAGGTACTAATTATTTTAGGTCATGGTTCAATTGGTTTGGGCAGGCATTACTCTGAATATCTTGCTCAAGGGTATACTTCTAATGATACTTCATTTTACGTATGTAGATATATAAATGTGTGTATGTTTGGTGAGGCTATTATGTTTATGAGATTATTAAAAATGTGGTTGCTTCTGTCTATTTATAGATAATCTGCAAGCATAAAGAAAAAGAAAACTAACATATGCCTATGTGCATTTTTCAAGTTTGGTGAATCTAAGCCCATATATCTTTCTGAGTGTTAATATTGAATGTATATGTAAATCTCTCTCTCTTTATATATATATATATATATATATATTATAGTTCAAAAGTTTGCAGAAGAGTGAAAAAAAAGAAAAAAATCAAAAAGAGCTCTTAGAGTCATTGAAAAAAGAATGAAATTGATTATCGAACTGGTATTTTGAAAAACTTTTCAAACAAATGCCAAAAATTTCTGCTACAGTTAGCAAGGCTAAAAAAAGATGTTTTGACGAGAGCAAAATATAATCATAAAATACTTTTTTCTTTTTGTCATAATAAAATTTCTAATAAAAAATCATGTCTCACTTTCTTTTAACCATGTATGATAATTTTCCCTTATTTAAAGTTGGAAAATGACTACATTTTGGGGCCAATTTACAAAAATTTCCATGGGTTACCTCAAACTTTTGAACTGTATATATATATATATATATATATATATATATATATATATATATATATATAGTGGCTGAGCAGTTTAAAGCACACCTAGCTCATAGGTACTCTCTCCAGTATAAGGGGTGTGCAGTTTCAACCCCTGTCAAAAGGCATATTTTTTATTAAATTACCTGAATGCACTGAACAGTTGATGCAAACAAGTGTGTCAACTAAACATAACATTTCTAGCAATAAGAAATAATGAGAGATTATAAATAAAATTTTAAAAATCCATTAATTTCTTAGAAAATACTTTGTTTACCTATTGGATATATGAATAAAGTCAGTAAATATGAGCTTCTCAAGAGATGTGTATTTCTTGAAAAGAGTAAGTGAAACTTGCTTTGCTGTGAAGACTTTCATATATATATATATATATATATATATATATATATATATATATATATATATATATATATATGCGTGTTGGAATCATATTTTTAAATAAATAATTATATATATATATATGTTCATTTATGTTTGTGAGTGTTTGTAGATACATAGCTAAATATAAATATATATATATATATATATATATATATATATATATATATACAAATACTCACACACATAAATGAACATATATATATATATGTTCATTTATGTGCGTGAGTGTTTGTAGATGCATAGCTAAATACTTTCTTCTGTATATAATCACCTATGAGTCCATTTTTAGACAACTGTCCACCATCCCATATCTCCTAAGGATTCCAATTAAACAGTTAAGATGTTTGGGAATTTGCCTTTTACATATAATACTAAGCCTTTGGAAAGTGAATAATATTTAAATTTTGGATAATTTATTTTTCTTAAGTGTTTTATAAGCTGGGAAATACGGCAGCAATATCCCCCCCACATACGCACATATATAACATATCATTTTGTCAGATTTTTATCCAGCTTTATTCATATATGTCTGCATGTATATGTTTATGCACAAACACACACACATACATACACACATATATATGTGTATCTATCTATCTATCTATCTATCTATCTATCTATATATATATATATATATATATATATATATATATATATATATATATATATATTACTCCTCACTGGTAACATCTCTTTTGAGAATACTTTTACTAATTTTACCAATATTCCTTTTAGTTCGGTTGAGCAATCGGTATTGTGGGTTGTGTTAGAAATTAGTTTTGTGGTCTTTAATTGTGATGGATTCTTACTGTTGATGGAATTTATAAATCCTATCATCAATTCTTAATTCAGTGGCTAGTTTTTGGCTTCATTGTTGAAGTCTTTTTCATATATATATATATATATATATATATATATGTGTGTTCATTTATGTGTGTGAGTGTTTGTAGATACATAGCTAAATATATATATATATATAGATATGAAAGTCTTTATGACCTTTTATAAAATGGAATAATATGTATATTTATTAATATATACTTAATAGTTCTCTTATATTACATCGAGTACTATTTTATTAATACTGTCATTCAGTGTGAGATATATATATATATATATATATATATATATATATAAATATTTTTGTGATTATATAAATATTTATATCTTTTGGGGAGTCAGATTTTTCTAAGACTTCCTTTTCATAAGGTTAAACTACCGATTTTCTTACCTCCTAGCATCTAAAATTGTGGCTTAATAAGGATTCCACTGCTGCAAGCATTGCATATGCCAATTTAAATCAGTATCTTCTCCTCACAATGATATTTTAAATAAGCTACAAAAAACAGATTCTTCAATCTTTCATCTTAGTGCAGGAAAAAAAATCAGTTTCATGGGTTGGTATTTAAAAAAAAATCTAGTCATTTGTTATTATTGAAAATATAGCCTTCCTAGAGCAATTACACCTTAGAACCCTTCAATGTGCATTCCTTTGGACTTAATACATCCTTTATGCTTTTTGAAAACAGACTGCAAATTCCTCCTTCAAGACTACCATCAGCTGCCTCAATCTTATTCATCACATTTCAGTTACATTTTCAATTTATAGAAAGGCCAGAAATTGTAGGGAGCCAAATCTGGTCAATGGTAAGTGAGGCTAAAATGCATGGGTGATCCCATTTTTACAAAAAATCTGCATGAGACATGAATCTCTTTGCTTAGTCATTGCAAATTCAGTGTTGATATAGTACACTATCTCAGTCAATGGTTCCTCACTGCCAACTGAGTAACTGCTTAGGAAAGTTTCTGCTCATGCATGCACAGTTACTTCCACAAGGATTGGTTGCTAAGTTGCATCAAGCTCATAAAACCAATTCTCACATTATTCAAAAAGGCTGGATTCATTCCAGACATTTAGAAATACATTCACACACACACACGCACACACACACATAACAATGTACATCAGTGTGAATATGCTAGGACACACACACACACACACATATATATATATACATATATATATATATATATATATATATAGAGAGAGAGAGAGAGAGAGAGAGAGAGAGACGGATACATTGGCGTGAATACACACATACACTATGACAAAAACAAGTTGCATCAAGGAAAAATGCATATAAAAACAAAAATTGAGAAGTATAAGCAGTCAATTGCTGATATCCCCTGATGAGTGGAAGGAGTCATTCCTGGAGGGTCCATCTACAAAACTGGAGTTGGGTAACATCAATCAGTTACATGACAAACCTTTTACATGTATTAATTCACACTTTCTCTTTCTGTCCCTTTCTTTCTCTTTCTCTTTCTCTCTCTGTATATATATATAGTGATTTTCCAAGCGTAGCTCTGATGTGGCACAAGGCCGAAACTATGGAGACACCCAATGAGGATCAAACTCACTATTCTGTCGTAATTGTTCTAGCGAGACAAGCTTGCTAACCATTACACTACCTCAAGGTGCCCCTCTCTCTCTCTCTCTCTATATATATATATATATGTATATGGATGTCATTTTTCCCATAAAAATATTAAAAGTTTTTATTAATAATTTTCTCAGCAGATGTTCTGCATTTGTACCATTGTGTCAGACAGAAAAGACCAAGATACATCAACATCTGTACATAAACAACTTTCATCAACAATAATAAATTAATGAAAGTAATTGTAAGTCAAGGGCACATGATGAGAAAAGAGGGCTTTGGAAATTTGATACTCATGGGGCAGATTGAAAGCAAGAAGGATAAAGAAAAACAATGTATAACCTACCTAGTGATCTTGTGTAAATGGATAGTGGAACAATGTCTAGGAGAGATATAAAAAAAGACAAAATTTATTAAGAGCTATAAATGACAGGAAATTGTGGAGAGACATGATCGCCTGAAGAGATATGTCACATAAAAGAAAGATTCTCAATTTATGTAATTATTGATTTATAATATACACTTTCTTCAAGATCTTTAAGCCTAAAAGTTCAGCATGAATATTATACATGAAAATGAAATATTAATCTAATTTTTTTGGTCATATGCGTAGTCATATTCAGGATGGTATGACCTAAATGAATTTACATCTATGGTTCAAACTAATGTATACCAAGGCATAAAAGAAAGTCACTAACCAAACACTTTCTGGTTCCCAGTTTCTTTTGTGCATAAGACAACCTTCAATTTTTATGAACTTGTATCAGATGATTGCTTCGACATCATTTTCAAAATGACAAACATGCTCAAACATGTGTAAGAAATTAGGTTTGTGATAAACGGCACTTGTATTTTTTGAGGGAGCTATAAACAGAGTCATGTCATGGCTGACTGCCACTGACCAATAAATGGTGAAATTTAAAGGATTTTTTACATGCCAAGTGCAGGTATACCCACTTTTATTTTATACTGTTCGCCACTAGAATATGCATTTGTTTATAAATTTTTCTTGTTGGATCATTATGTGAACATGTCTGGGCATTTTCTCTAAATACTGTGTAAATTTTGTGTTTCAAAATATAATATAAACTATATCAATTCTTATCTTTAGTTGATACAAACTGGAACAAAATGGTAAGTGTATTTACTTAACCCCCCCCCACTGAGTCAGGTTGTGACACAAGGTCGGTTTTTAATGTGGGGAACTGAGTGTTTTCACTTGGGCTGCTGGTCCAAGCTGATCATAGCTTGTCTTGGCTTGTCCTAGCTGGTCCAGGCCAGAGCCAGTCCAAGCTAGTCCTAGCCGTGATACCACCAGCCCAGGGATGAGCCCTGTGCCAGGTAAGTATCCAAACTGGAACAAAAATGGTAAGTTCAGTTCCAGGTGAAGAAGTTCCTTTTGTTGTTTGGTAAATTTCTGGTTCATGAGGATAAAGCAGGATCTTGATCAATAAACTGAGGAACAGCATTTCACCAAACAATGTAAAATATTGATTTTCTAAGCGTAGCTTAGATGTGGCACAAGGCCGAAATTAGGGGGCATCCAATGAGGATCGAACTCATTACCCAATCATAATTGTTCCAGCAAGCCAAGCTTGCTAACCATTACACTGCCTTGAGGTACCCCAACAATATAAAATTTGAAGAGAAATTTCATTTAACTTAAATAATGTCTAATGGTTAAATCCACTTTGTCAGGAAGAGTGACAAGCCTTCTACTGCCATTGCTTAGAACATGTCCATTAAGCTGAGGAGTTGTTCAATATCTTCAGTAATTTGTTAGACAAGGATAGTGAGTTCAATCTTTGCTTGTGCTACAAGAGTCAGCATAATTAACAGGTGAGATTGATGAAATTTTCTCAGAGATTTGGAAGATAAATTCTTTACTTTGCATAAATTGTTCACATTTTCTGCATAATTTGTGAATAATGCATTTAAAATGTGATAAAACATTGAACAGATGTTAAATTCACTTTGAATTTGTCTACTATAAATTCTAAAAAGTCACTACATATTATACACCAATACTTAATCAGTGGAGGACCGGGTCTAAAAATATTGCTTGCTAGGAGACAAAGCATCACTACAATGCTATCAGGTCCTCGACAAAATCCAGAGATGAATATATAATGTGATAGGTCCTGATCTGGCATCTCGTCTACAATGACTTTCTCACAGATGTGACATGGCTTCCCTCTGTCTCTTCTACAAGTATACAACTCTTCTGACGAGCTACTTTTGCTGGTTCCAAGACTGTATGAATTTAAGCGAGCTACTAGGCTAGCATCTCAGTTCCACCCTTTCACTGTGGAAACTATTAAATGTAACCATCTCTTCTACTCAAACAGCTTCTTCTCTCACATTTCCCTGATAATCTTCATATATTCAAGTGTGATGTCAATCGACATCTTCTGATACCTTGATCTTGTTCCTCATCCTTCTCTGTATCCTTTCCTCAAACATAACCTCTTTACTCTTATTCTCAATCCTCTTTAACTCCTTGCATGCTAATGGCACTCCTGCCTTGCTTGGGGGGAATTGCTTAAAAAAATGTGTAATTCTGATAAAGAATGAATGTATTTTTTAAAATTTTATTTTAAAAAATACATATGGAAAAAAGGGTAAAATTAATATTTTTGTGGAAAAAAAGTGTATTTCTTAGTAATTACAATGTAACTATACCTGGCAGTAGATACAAAAGATAAATCAGTCAGTTATGTACCATGCATGATACATGCTTAGGCAATCATGTATCTTTCGATACATGACTGACGAGGCAGATTTTTACCCACGGTAGGCTGCCATTTCTTTCTGCAGTAGACCAGTTGCCATCCAAAGCTATAGAACCTGGTCTGTCCTGCTATTTACCCATAGCTGGTGGGGAGAAGAAGAGGATTCATACCTTTCCCAAGATTATTAGCATGTAAGTGAATATAATGAATTTGACTGGAATTCAAACTCGGCTCTCCGATTTTTCAATCTGAGTCGTTATCCATTACTCTACCACGCCTCCTTATTACTCCACTGTGCCTCCTAAAGGTAAATACAGAATGTTATAATAGAATGTTTTATTTTTTTTTTAATTGTAACTAATTGGTTGATATTTTTAAATCACTGCACAATTTACACTAACAGATAGCTGAAAAGCTCAAAAGAGCATTGCATGCAGTTCCCTATATTAAGAAGAGTAATCATTTATGTTCATTAGATGAATCTGTAAATCTACCAATATAGTATTCAATTTATCTAACAACTCCTTTTCAATGGAGAAAAACATGTACGATTCCAAATTCTCCTCAGTTAGTGAAATTTTTTACCTTATCTTTTTGTTTTCTACCTTTGAAAATTTTCTCTCACATTGCACTTGAATAACTGACAGTGTTCAAATTTCTTTATAAAGTTCTTGTACTTTTTATTGCTAAATATTGCTGTGTTTGTTCTTTATTGGCCACTCAATCAGGGGTCCACTTGCCATGACACCCTGACCAGTGCACAACTAGTTACTGTGATAATTAAAATTCCATACATATTTTAGTGTAATTGTGCAATCAATTTTTCTACATTGATTCAAAACTTATTCCAATATTTGTTTACACTATACTTTTTTGACAAACACTTAACTTTTTTTTTTACCTATAATTTTAATTAGATTTTTATGTAAGTTTAATAAACCCAGAAGAAAATAATTGTATCACAGAAGAAATTATTTGAAAAGCAGTAAGTGTACTGTATCAAATAAGCATTATGTTGGTGCAGAAAACTTGAAGGAAATATTCTGATCATGCCAATTCTTATATTTGGTACACAAGAATACATGCAATAAGCTTTGGAAACAAGGTCTCTGAAAATGAAAATTGTTTTGATTAACCCTGATAAATATATATTAAATATCTCAGTTATTCCTTAAAGAAATTCAACAGTAATTCTTCTGAGTAAATAAGTATAATTTTATCAAGGTAAGTTTTGAAAGGGAAAGACCCATGTGTTCTGATTATGAAATGCTTGTTTTTCCCTGCCTTCAAAATCCAGGAGAAGGTAACTAAAGAAAATTTGATCTTTTTTAATGGATTTGCCAGTAAAACTATTCTTATTCAATCAATCAAGGTTTTTTTTTTCTTATTTCAGTAGCTAATGTAAATGAAACATTCACACACTTCCTATTTACATACATTCATCCATATATATTTTTTTCTGACATTATGATTTTTAAAGATGCCAGATACAGATGATTTCAGTTGGCCAGTCCTATATGTAAGCTGTTTTGAAAAAAAAAAAAAAAATTGATTCAGTGTTGGATAGTTATGCAATCCATATACCAATCTAATATACTTTTCCATTCTACCTTCTTTCTTCTGCTTCTACTTTGTGCATCAGAGCATTCTTATATAGAATAAAGTATGGGTTCCACAGCATGACATCCAAGTTGATCAATTTGTAGCAATCTGATGTGAAACAATTTTATATGGCAACATTTTTTTTTTTTATTTAATGTATTTTTTGTGGCAGTTTTTTTTTCTTCTGAGATCAGTTTTACCCTTATATTTCTCGAAATTGTGTATTTTTCCCCATATCTGCAAACTGAAAAACTGGCTTTGCATTATTACATACACATTTTTTCTTAAGTTTATGAATACATTTACAGAAAAGAAGACATATCTAAAATGCTGTATTAGATTTATATACACACCGAGAAAGCATCGAGAGTTCAATTGATGCATTTATTGAAAGAGTGGAACTGGATTTCACGTGGCAACAGGTTTAATGATTTTTTTCTGCTGTCTGTTTCTTTGACAGTCATAAATTAATTTTTTGCTCAGAAAACATATAACCTCATCAATATTCTCATTAAAAAAATCACAGATTCATTTTGGCTGTATAATTCATCAAGCTGTACAATTCATCAAGCTGATTTTATATTTATTTAAAAAGCTGATCCAAACTGGCCAGAGTTGTTGGACATTGATAGAGACTGAACATACTACACAGGCAAATTCATTTGTAAAATAAACTTGTGAACAATTGCTAACACAATCTTTCATAATTTTTCACAGGTGAAAGAATAGTTTAGTATAAGGCTTTAGTGGCTTCACATGAACTTGTACAAAGTCACAGAAGCATAACATGATCTTAAATATGGTAGCAGTAGGTTAATATCATCTTGTACAAAACAAGCTTAATATAATCTTAAATATGGCCACAGTCATTTGATAGTCTTGAATATGGCTATAGTAAGTTGATGTATTCTTGTAGAAGTCTATAGTAGATTAGCATATTCTTCAATATGGGCACAGTAGCTTCATCTAGTTTTAATCATGGCCACAGTAGTTTAACATAATCTTACAAATGATCATAATAGCTTAAACATAGCCACAATAGTTTAACATCGTATTAAACATGACTATGATAGCTTAACATAGTCTTGTACAAGGCAATAGTAGCTTACCATAATTCTAAACATGGCCACAGTTGTTTGACATAGATTTAAATATGGCTATATTAATTTCATATATTCTTGTACAAGTTATTAGTAGCGTAGCATATTCTTCACTATGACCACAGTACCTTAACTTAGTCTTAAACATGCTCACAGTAGTTTAACAGTTTTAAACATGGCCACAATAGCTTAACATTGTCTTAAACATGGCCACAGTAGCTTAATATAGTCGTAAAAATGTCTACAGACGTGCGGCACTCATTGAAGATCAAACTTATTACATGAATGAATTGGTTTATAAGATGAGCTATATATTTCTTTATTTCAAATTAATAAGAGCAACAGTATCTATTTCTCAGTTAATGCAATTCTTCTTTCATTATCTAACATTCTTATTCATATAGATTCATAGCACCATTACTTCTTCATTAAAGTATTTTCTCTGATCTATACTATCTTTTGTAGTTATCAGTGTAGAAAGTGAAATCAGAGTGCCAAGTTCAAATCCTGCCATCATTCAAATATTCTTATTGCCTACTTTAATATTATACACTAACTGGTTGTTGAGCTTTCAGCCATTTGCTATGAAAATGTTTTTTGAATTCTGCCAAATACAAAGAAGCATTCTCTCTCTCACCCAATAGATAACATTTTTGTCATGATGTTGAAGACTGTCTTGAATCTACCAGCAATTTTATTCATTTAAGATTCTTGTAATAAATTTTCATTGCCAGGTAAAATCTTGCCCCCAAATTACTGCTTCTTTTTTTCTCTGTCATGCAAAAAGAGAAAGATGCATGTTCAAACACTGACAAATATTTGTTTCTCAAAGTTCATAACTCCATTTTCCTAGCTTTGAAATTTTTGCCAAGTTTTTTTAGATGATGTATAATAATTGACTGTGTTGTTTCACATTTTTATTCAAATTCCAAGTCCGAGTTGCATCAGTCTTCAAAAGTTTTGCCAGTTAAACAGTTTGCAATTTCTAAGTTCTTCCACATATTCTTGTCCATCAGCTCAAAATTTCCATTCTTAGACTTTAGATACATCATGTACCACATTTACATATGGGGTGCAACCAAGGGGCCCCAATACTAGAGGGGCACCCAAGGGCTTTCTAGACTTGGGTCCCTGATAAAACTAAAAAAAAAATAAAAATATAAGAACAGAGGAGATGTGTTTATTTTAAGATATAATGGTACTCCTTTGAACTAACTAGAAACAATTTTGAGTATTTGGGTCCCTCTAATTTGAGCAGTCTTTTAAATTCAATGGGGACCTTTAAAGATGTAAAGTTTGGATAAAAAAATATGATGAGATTGCTGATGAAATAAATTGGATGAGTTCCACCACTATTAGTTAAAGTTTTTCATATTTTACACCAAAAAAAAAAAATCATTTAAAAATATATCTTTTTTTTTTATAGACATTTAGGGTGTGGTGAACATATGTAATGAAGGGGCCCCCAAATCCTCTAGAATAATTTGCGATATAAATGTTACCACCTACCCAATAACCACAAGGATAATACAAAATACCTTGCTACCCATAATGCACCATCAAATAGAATCTATAAATATTGGTGTCAAAGCATAAAACAGACAGCCTGTAAATTGTGTTCAAGCATGAAAAAGTCTGTCATGGCTCAGTGTTGATCTCAGTGCCACTTTTATATTTACATATACACTATCTCCGATAACGAGCACTTTTACCCATAAATATAGCATACCTTAAAACTATATTTTTATTATATATATATATATATATATATATATATATAATAAATGTATGTGCCAACTGTAAATATTATCATCTCTTCCTCAAGAGTGGAAGGGTTGGTAGTAAAAGTTGGTGCTTACAAATTAATTAATGCACACTTACAATCTATTCAGGCATCAAGATTGATTTACATAATGAAATTGTCAGTAATACCAAAGAGCTGCAGACTGAGATTTTGAATGCTTTAAAGGTGATTTGAAATGTTGATCTACTTTTGACTTATATATGTATATACACATAAGGAAGAAAACAATTTCATCTAGATTAAAATGTACAAGTGTATATCAGTTCTATATCAAAGTTATGCACATATGTACATCTGTTCATGTGTCAGTGAAATGGTGCCTAGTAAGGAAGAATGGGGCATACAGAATATTGGCTTGTATACTTTTATGAGTATGGATAGATGTAAATTCTTCCTTGCCTGATTCCATTGGATTTGATGTCTCATCAAGGAGAGTACATTTCAATTTTTCTCAAGATTGAAGAAGGAATACTTCTAAGTCACCTATGACCCAAACCAATACTGAACAATGTCAGCAAACACACCTTGCTTAGCCAGAAAAAAAATGAATTCATACCACAATGCAAATATATATATATATATATATATATATATATATATATATATATTGCCAAACATATATACACATCTGAAAATCTTCTATGAATACATATATATATATATAGATAGATAGATAGTTTATGCAAATATCTGTCTATCTATCTATCTATCTATCATATCAACAATCTATATATTATATAATATATATATATATTTACATATGAGAAAATTAATATATACATATATGACCATATTGAAAATATTTGTGAATATGATTAATAAAACTTAATATATATGTATTTTCAGGTGTATGCCTCTACATCTCTCCTTCCTGCCCTCTCTCTCTTTTTCTCTCTCTCTCTCTCAATCTCTTTATATATATATATATATATATATATATATATATACACAAAATGCAACTGTGTAATCAAACATTTTGGGATATCTGTGATTGTATGCATCTTTGAAAATATAAATATTTTTAAAGAAAAATAGGAAAAGATGAGTAATTATTTTAATTTTTTTTTTCTTTTGCATTTATATATAAGGAGATACTGAAAAGTTATTGGGCCTAACTGCTTCCTAAAACCTGATGAAATGTCAAATTTTGTAGGAAGACTTCTTGACTGAGACAAGAACATTTCAGCACCTCCTTGTGCACAAGCACACATACAAACACATACACAATATGCATGGGGAACTCTGGATAAAAATTATTTTAGAAATAGCATTTAGTATTGTTTTACAAAGTCTATGCAAATGTGTAGTTCTTCCTTTTACTTTTCTTTTTTTCAAAAATTTTTTTATATACATGCTTATGTAAATGATGAATTCTGGTATATGTGCATATGCAGATATATACATATCGAAAGCATACTGTATACAAATACATGCACGCACACACACACACGCATATATATTAAGAAATATGCATAAAATCTTATATTCGGTTTTATATATATATATATATATATATATATATATATATGCTTCCTTTAAATGTGACTGAGGATATATATATATATATATATATATATATATATATATATATATATATATAATTTGAATGTGAAAGTCTCTCTATCTACCACACACTCTCTCTCTCTTCCTATATGTATGTATGTATCCAAACTGTTTGTATAATAACATAAATCTATAAACTATATGTACATATATATATATATATATATATATATATATATATATATATATACATATTCACATATACCAATATGGAAACTAATTTCAATGTATACAAACATGCAAACAGAAGATAGATGTAAAAAAAAGTACCTATAATATTGTGATTGATTTATTGCAGATAAATACATACACCATCTTACATAAATTCTAAATTGCTTTTATTCTTAATTGTATCTTCATATATGTTTGCTTCTGTATACACATCTTAGGATTTGTTCTCATCCTTTTTACAATAATATTTACATATGTATATATGTGTCCCATCTATACATGGGCACTCCAACAATACAGGCACAAAAACCGACACATATAATTATATATATATATATATATATATATATATATATATATATTTTGAATGACCAATGCAATCAATACTTACATATGCATCCACCTCTGTGTGTGAGTTTAAGTATATATATATATATATATATATATATATATATATATATTGGTTGTGCATTCAGTCCATTACACTAATTTTCTTTTCCCATCAGTTATGGCTTTATTGATAATAATACTATAACCAAAATCACTTTTGTAGATACAAAGGGATTACGGATTTATTTTTTATGAGGTATATTGAAGAACAAAACAGAAACACCTTTTCTTTTCAATCCTAAACAAAGCAGGGAAAAAAGCAAAACTAAGTTGAACTGAGTTGAGTCAAAAAAAAAAAAAAAAACAGCTCTTATTGGAGAAAATTATTTTCAAAAAAAAGAAAATTGCAAAAATAAATTAAAAGATAAATGACTAAAGAATGATAACATGTGAAAAAAAAAATTGCTGAAGAAAATTGAAAGATAAAAGTGACTCTAAAAAATGTAAGCTAATTGTAAAAATAAGAGAACAAATTTTTCCATGTAATGATAAAATGAGAAAAAATGATTTGAATAATGAAAATTAAGTATGAGTTAGTGAAAATAAAAAAAAGACTGACAATAATATGATTAGTTTAAAAAAAGGATTAAAAAATGGAGAAAAATAAAGAATGAAAATCCCAAGTACTTTTCTAAATTTTGGAAATTGGAAGAGAATAAGAAAAAGTAAAAATAGATCCGATGAAAACAAAATCGACAGGAAATAAAAAGAAGCAGAAAATTTGATTGAAAAGATTAAAGCTTTCAAAAAGAAAACAAATGTGATTAAAAAGCTGTATTGATGTTTCAATTTTCAAATTACTTTTTCTTCATTGTATTTATCCTAATCATTTATACAAAGCATAGTTTCTTATTTTTCTTCCTTCTCTTCTGGCAAAGAAATGTTTTATGTACATCATCTTATTCTGTTTATATATTTTCTGTTTTTTTACTTGCCTCAGTGACAAGAAGGCATAATATTTTTCATGAAGAAATGTCTAAAATTAACCAAAATCTCCAACTAGGAAAAAAATAAGAAGAAATTGTAAAATGCCATTATGGACGAAGTAAAAAAAAAAACAAAAACAGAACAAAACAAATTGGAAAGAATTCTTTGCAGAAAGAATATCAAAAAGCCTGTTGAGAAATTATTCAAAGGTTCTCCACCCCTTTAACATTTCTTATATTATAACACCCCAAATTTATTTTTCAGGAACCAATATTTCATGTAAGATTTTCTTTTATACATACATATTTACTTCGCTCTCTCTCTTTCTCTCTCTCTCTCTCTCTCTCTCTCTATATATATATATATATATATATATATATACATAATTTCAGATATTACTAAAATATATATCTGTAAAAGGACAATATAAAGAAAGACAAGTTTTCCTTTTGACTTTATTCATATATATGAATAAAGTCAAATATATGAGTTGGGACCAAATACAGATAAGAGAAACATTTCCAATTTGTTCTTTATTTTATACATATATATATATAAGTTTTAGTCATAAATAATTTCCATGTTGTTTATCAATTTTAATCTTCAAAAAATGATGTACAATTACATTTCATTCATTCACCATTATGTGCACTGACTTCTTGCTATTTAACCAGTTGCACTCCAATGGTTATTGAGTAAAATTCTATGAGCTTTGATGTCAAAAAGAGATAATTGGTTGATGCAAAGTCAAATGTATATGGTAGGTGAGGTAGAACAGACCAATCATAGTATAAAATTCTTCCCTGCATAATTCTTGCTGTATATAGCCTTGTTATGTCTCTGACATAACAAGGCTATGTACAGCATGTGCATGTGGCCGAGTGGTTAGAAAATTCGCATTCTGACCCATGAGACCTGTGTTCAAATCTCACCATGATCAATTTGTCAGGAAAGAGACTTCTTGATGTTATCAGACTGGATGGTTCGATCACAGAGTGCAGCAACCCTTGGAAAGTGTCTGAAAACCAAGCTACGTGTTAACCAAAGCCTTGTGAGTGAGATTGGGTAGACAGAACCCTTGGGTGTTGTCGATAGCTGTGCTAGCACAAAGTCACAAGTCATCATGGCTGAAGGGTTGAACAAGCTGGCATTGTTCAAATTGTTGATCATGCTAGATAACATGCTCTTTCCCAGAAACTGTAATTAAAGTCTGCACAGCATAGTTGCTGTATAAACCACAGGAGGGCTCTGTGAGTGTTGAATAAGCACAAATATGCCTGAGCAAGCATCTGCAAAAGAGATTTGCCAGCCACCCTAGAAGATGGGTGCGCTTTAAGAAATCTGAATAAATAATACAATGATGAATTCACCACATGTAAAACATTACTTTTCTTTGTGGAGTTAAGTTTTGGGGTTGTTTATAGCAATTTATCCTTGTCAATCTATGGCCTTTTGTATTGAACATTGTCAGATGTTTGTGTATTCTAGATTTATTTTTAACAGCCATATATAGTTAGAATGGTATATTCATCATTACATCATTGTTCATTTTCTGGTACATGCATGCATGTAAAAATATTCGCACACAATGAAAGAAGAAATCATCCTTGCACTAATGAAAAGTGCATAAATTATTTTTTAATAATCATAAAATATAAAAGTGATGAAAAACTAGAAAACAATCAATCAACTACTGGTATCTCCTGAAGAGTGGATGGAGTGATTTCTGAAGGGTCTGTCTACAAATACTTTAGAGTTGGGATGTTGAAAATAACATCAATCAGCTGACAAATCATATATTTGTATTAATCCTATATATATATATATATATATATATATATATATATATATATATGTGTAAATAGCGAGCCAATCATATTCAAGGATACCTGTCTACTAGGGCAAGCTAGCCAATCCCTATTGCAGATGCCTACTCTGGAGTTTATACTGCAAGTATGCTGAGCAGACCTTAGTTACAGTTTCTGGGAAAGAGCATGTTATCTAGTGTGATCAGCAATTTGAAGAAGGCCAGCATGCTCAATCCCTCGGCCACGATGACTTGTGACTTTGTGCTAGCTATCAACAGCCCCCAAGGGTTCTGTCTACTAAATTTCACTCACAAGGCTTGGGTCAACCTGTGGTATGGCTTTTTTCAGTCATTTTCCAAAGGTGCCACATACTGGAATTGACCCCCTCCAGTCTGATAACATCAGGAAGTCTCCTTCCTAACTAATCCACCATGATGAGATTCAAACCTGGGTCTCTTGGTTAGAATGCAAACATTCTAACCACTTGGCCTATATATAGGCAGCAACTTTTCATTTAAGCAAGTTTTGTTGAATAGGGCAGATTTACGGGTGTTTAAAAATCAATATGACAACAGAATGCAGATTTTTAAAAAATTTTAACATATATACACAAACACATGTTTAAGTGTGTCTTTCAGTTTATTGCAGTTACAATAGCATGTTTGTTTTTGTAATTTGCCCCTGAAAATGATTTTCCATCCTGGGTATGATGATAAACTACGTCCAACAGCAAGGCCTCTGATCAGGAGCTTTTGAGGAGCGTAGAACCACCTCTTAATTGCTGATGTTCCCAGGTCCACACTGACCCAGGGTGGTGGTACCTGTTAGAGTCCCAGCTATAGGCAAATAGTTAAACCCCAAACTGGGGTCAAAACACTATGAAAGTGTAAAAATAGATTTTAAAACCAGAAATACTTTTTTTTTTAAATTATTACCAGCAATACATTTTTGAAGAAAAAAATATTACCAAAAATAGATTTAGGAAGGAAAAAATATTACCAGCAACAAAAATTTTGTTGGCATTAAATAACCCATTGAGGTTGATATGCCGTAAAACAAACCAAACCAAACTAAACTATCGCTATGAATCTATTTAAAAATTTTGTTGGCATTAAATGACCCACTGAGGTTGATATGCCATAAAGCAAAACAATCAACAAACTAGTAATATATTTTTTGAAAAAAATATTACCAACAATGAAAATTTTGTCAGTATTAAATAACCCATTGAGGTTGATATGCCGTAAAACAAAATAAACCAATCTAAACCAAAAAATACATATTCTATTCATACGAATCTGTCCTAAAATGTTGTCGGCATTGAATAACACATTGAGGTTGATATGCTGTAAAACAAAATAAACCAAACCAAAACAAACCAAACCTGAAAA
Source organism: Acanthosepion lycidas (assembly GCA_963932145.1). Lineage (NCBI taxonomy): Eukaryota > Metazoa > Mollusca > Cephalopoda > Sepiida > Sepiidae > Acanthosepion > Acanthosepion lycidas. Next base: position 51,885,302 of record OZ010583.1, read on the forward strand.
TGATTTTAGAAAAGATCAAATGTACTTGGATTTAAAAAAAAAAAATGATGCTTTCCTTGATGAATTTCATCTCAATATCAAGAAACAGACAACTTGAAAGGAACAATACAAAAATAAGTACACACAATATGTCTATATTAACCAACAAAACATGTATAAATGAAAATATGCTACCTAAAAAGAGCCTTTTGAGTCATGAGTCCTTGCATACATACTAAAAAATTCCTTTTAAGCATATATAAGGCCGGATAAAAAGGAAAAAAAATCTACACTTCACAATTAACCCCACACCAGTACAATTATAATACTCTTGCTTTTCTTCTCTTCCTCCTCCTCCTTCTTCTTCTTCTCTTTCCTTCTTCACATTCTACTCCTTCCTTTCTATCACACCCAGCATCATGCATTTGTTTATTTATTTTTTAAAAGTAATATAACATTCATTAGTTTTTTTTTTTAAAAAAATAAAGTGTTGGGAGGACAATTGATAAAAATTGCATCAGGATACGATGATGTTTCAAAGTAGTAAATTCAACTGATCTCCTAATTTTTAAAGTTAAAAGCTTTACACATTATTTTATTTTTTTCACACATGTATTGAGGGAGAGGTTATAGTTGTTCCAACAAGAGAAAACCCCACAGCAAAATTCACAATAAATAAAAATTTAAACTGCAACTCCAAAAATGTGATTTATGCACTCAAGTGCACAAAATGCAACAAGTCCTATATAGGCCAAGCACTAAACAACAGATTTTCCCTTCACAAAAGCAACATGAAATTACCAGACAACAGAAAACTCTTTGTATTACAACACATCTACAAATGTAATCAAGGTAAATTTAAAATTATGCCAATATATCAAACAAACAATTATTCTTACTTACAAATACAAGAAAAAAAAACTTCAGAGAAAAATATATATACACATACTAGCAAAAACAAACACAATAGACTACCCTCAAGCACACATGAACCCTACACAACATAGGAAGTATGTGTATATATATCTGTGTGTGTGTGTGTGTGTGTGTGTGTGTATACTAATTCCTTATAATAAAACAGTATATATGTATAGAGAAGGAATATGCATACACATACTAGAAAAACACGGAAATGCACAAAAATGGAGATAGGTCTAAGATACAGGGGTCATAAAAAGATAAGAATGAAGACTTCTTTTCTTTTCTTTGGCTTTTCTCTTCTTTGGCTTTTCTCTGAGCAATCCTAATTGTTTTAGTACCCCTTAAGCAGAAGAATATTTTTGCCACAATTCCATTGGAAAACATAAAGAAAATTAATTCCTTTTAATAATATATGGAAATAGCCACTCTTTGCCTGATGAAGGCCATGAGATCCGGAAACGTGTGTAGCAAAAATGAAAAATAAAGTATAATATATATTTTAAATATTTTTTATAACCAAAAACGTTTGCGGTTTCTCTCTTCTCTTTTATATATATATATATATATATATATATATATATATATATATATATATATATATATATAAAGTGTTCACCTAAAATTTTAAATTTGTCAGCCCAAAGATTATTATTTCCCAGCAAGATTAGGCAAATAAATAATAAACAAAACCTCCAAATTCTCAAGACCCTCTGTATCAAGATCAACCAACCAACACTCAACAAAATTTATTACAAATATAGCCTCAACATATTAAAGTGCATATAACATTTATATACTAATGCCATTTTACATTTCTACCAACTCCCAGTCAGCTCCCTTATATTGAAATGTTTGTTTTCTAAAAATTCCAGGATTAAAACAGATAAAATTTTTAAATTCTAAAATAACTATAACAGTGTGTTTACATGTGTTTAAAAATCACTATGACAACGGAAAGAAGATTTTGAAAAATTTTAGTATAACTACACAAACACATGTTTACGTATGTCTTTCACTTTATCACAGTTACAATAGCATATTTGTCTTTGTAATTTGCCCCTGAAAATTATTTTAGAAAAGGTTGAAAGTACTTGGTTGAAAAAAAAATCAATGATGCCTTCCAGGATGGATTACCTCTCAGTATCAGGAAAGTAATTAGACAAATTGAAAGGATCAGTATAAAAATAAGTAGACACAATATGTCTTTATTATTCAACAAAACACACACACACACATATATAGTTTTAGCTCTCTCCAAGCATTTGTGTGTGTATGTTAAGATAAGACTACTTTTTCCACAAAACTTGAAATGAAAGTATAAATGTTAACACAAAAACTAGGCTCGTTATATTCCTTTACATATATATGTTATTATATAATATATATTTACATTGGCTATATATATAATGTACTGTTTTCAAAAAGAAAATATGTTGTATCCACCATACCAAAATAGGAAATAAGTATAAACAGCACTAAAACTATACATATTTTACTTGCAAACACCATAACTAACGACTCTGAAAGAAATTTAGCAAATCTTCATATAAAAATTACCACAAACAATACAAAAGCAAAACATGATTTAATCAAATGCAAAAGAGAAAATTAATTTTACTTCAGAAGCATGACATTACCAAATAGAATTTAAACAATTTTCGGACAAAACATCCCAAGATTTACAAAAGTGAATATATGAACATAAAAAGTGACTTTAAATTAAAGAACACACAATGTACTTGTGTGTCACCGAAATTTTGACAAGAAAAAACTGTTTTAATAAAAAGTGAATATTTATTCCAATGAATATGCATTGAAAATGTCAGGATTGAAGAGCTCCCTACAATTAATATACAACCAGGCTAATTCCAGTTTATCTCTTATTCTTATGAAATTAATATTGGAACAATATGGGACAGATAAAAAGAAAAAAAAAATCAGTGCTGAAATTAGTTAAAATCTAATTTCTATAACAGTAAAAGAATGATAGCATGTGATAAAAATGATTTTTTATTGAAAAAACTTGAAAGATAAAAGTGACTGGAAAAAATACAAGCTAACTGTGAATGCAGTGAGCATCGTCAAAAATAAAAAAAAACAAATTTTTGCATGTTATGATAATATGATAGAAAAAAATTTTGAATATTTTTCTCTTTTTTTTTCTCAGCTTCAATTTAGAAATTTTTTTATTGCAAGTTGTACTAGCCATGTCAATTTGACATGAGATTTTGTGCATGTATTTTTCTTTGCAGACACTTTTTGTATGTTTTCAAAGCCTGTAAAAATATTTGTATTAGATTTTACTTCTCATATGCTTATGCCTTTTGCAGGGTGGTGGGGGTATCTGTTGGGTTGGTGAAAAACATTGTCTCCCCTTACACAGAAATAGAAAACCATGTGACAACTATCAATGCTCAGACACACAAGAACCTGGAACCTGCTCCTTGGCCAAAGGACCAACTCTAGATAATGGGAACTACAGACTTATTCTGATGAAACAAATACCTCTGGTCATGCTACACATTTTATGCAGTGGGGGGGACAATGTCTGTATTAGCTTTTCTAATAATAATAAATATTGTTATCATTATAACTTGCATCTAAGCTTTTTCATTAACCTATACACTTCAACATCAGAACTTAGATGAATGTAATATATTGCTTATATTTTTATTGTTTAAACATGGTATTGTTTATGACTATATCACATTAAAACATTTGATTACCAAAGTTAAGCAACATTGAGCTTAGGCAGTGCCTGAGCAGTAACCATTTAGGAATACCAGGTGTTGTAAGTTTGAATGTGTACATGGTGAGGTAGATAATGGCTCATAATGAGAAACCAAAGAGCTGTGTTCAAATTCCAGTTAGGTTAGTTACATACAAATACTTTTGGGAAAGGTATAAATCCATCTCTTCTCTCCATAGTTTTGTGTTTGATAGCAGGACAGACTGGATCCTATAGCCTTGATTGGCTACCAGCCAACTGTGGGAATTCTACTGCCAAGTCAATCATGAATGAAAAAGAAACAGGATTGACCAAGCATGCATCATGCATGGCACCTCATGAAGGATACATACATATATATATATATATATATATATATATATATATATATATATATATATATATATATATATATATTACTAGACGAAAATCATCTTCCGTTTTAAATTTAGACACCCCAACCTTACCCTGACTTGACACCTATGAATGTAACTCTATACTGATACAAATTATTAACACCCTGCGCCCCCTCTTTATATGAACAATCGCGCTGGCCATTACCATGGAAATTTTGATTTCAATAATGAATCTGCTATTAAAACACGTAAATTTCAGAAATAAGTTATTCCAAAAAAAAATTTCGCTTGAAGATGGAACAGAGCTTACTTTAATTCAATTTAATTCAAATAATTATATTGAAGTTTTCGGCTCTTGTTTTGAAACATGAGAACTTTTATGTAGCATGTTGGAATCATATTTTTAAATAAATAATTATATTTATGCTCTACTTTTGTATCAAGCACTATTTTTTTAAAATAATAACAAAAATACTAAAGAACTTTGGATTATTCACCTAACCAGTTCTTTCCTATTTTCTATATATTTTCACATATATACATATACATATGTACAGAGAGAGAGAGAGAGAGAGAGAGAGGTAGATGAAGAGGGGAGGATATTAAAAGAATTTATATTTTACTTATATATTAGTTTATTTTATATCGATATACATTGATATAATAATTTTGGGGAAGATGATTATTAATTAAAATAATTAACTTTGCAATCATTTAAAGTATAATTGGGTTTTAAAAGATTTACCTGTTGTTTGAATTTCTTATTTTTTTATTGGATGGGACATATAATTTTTAATATGGAGTGGCAGTGATCCTTTTTTTTAATCATTTCACCCCAAGCAAGGCAAGGGGTTACCAGAAAAATATACTATTATGGAGAGAGGACAATAAAAGAACATGAATTAAGAATATTGAAAATATTGACATTGAATTTAAATTTTTGAAGAAAAGTTGACTAGGGAGCAAGAAGCTGGAAGAGAGTTTCACAAATGAGAAATGTGATAGAAAAAACTGTTAGCATAGAACTTATGGTTACATCTAGTTATTTCAACATTAAAATGATGAGACCTACATGCCAATCTAGTACCGCGCTTAAATTCATAAAGTTCATCAGTACAATTATCGTGAAAATATTTATAAAAAAGGCACAGGAAAGTTATGCTACAGCAGTAAGAAAGTAACTGAAGCTGAAATACCAGGTTTTTCTTTGCATTATGTCAAGAATCTCTAAATAAATGGTGTTCCAATAACTTGGACCAATTTTAAATGTGAATTAAGTTTAAGCATCTAATGAGTTTTTTTCTTTTTCTTTCAGATTTGGCAGACATTTGGGTGATATTATTTTTTACACATAATTGCCATGACTTAAATAACATGATCCAATGGAGAAATAAATAAATTTTCACCAATAACACTGATTTATTTACTGCTGACTTTGATCCATCTTAATGAAACACCTTCATATATAATCCATCATAAGTAAACACCCTTTATATAGCAGGAGCACCAGATCATATGTGGCAGCAATATTCAAAGCAAGAGCAAATGGTACACCTATAAATATGTACGATAGATTATGGTGAGAAAAATTGTCTAGCACGACACAGTGAACCAACTTTCCTCACTGCAGATGTAGCAATTGATTCAATATACTCTTTCTACTTCATGTCAGTGGTAGATACTAGTCTGAGAAGGTGCAATAAGTCACTCTCATGAAGGTTAGAATCAACCATGCTGATGGAAGGTAAAAAGGGTTCTCTTAGATGATTGAAAGAGAGTAGTATAATGTTGGAGGCATTAAAATTAGCAAGCCACTCCTTGCCTCATTTAACAATAAATTGTAGGTTATTTTTTAGATCAGCTGCCAATGTGAATTTATCAAACCAATCAGAATTACTTTTAAGACGAGCATATAGTTGTCATCAGTATAGATACTGTTGTAACCTAGGGAAGGTTACTGAATAGAATAATCACATGAAGGCTGGTAATGAACAATAATACTTAGGACATGAACGACACATATAAGATTTGCTAGCAGCATGTAGAAGTAGTCAACTGTTAGAAGTGATTCAAGTGAATTCCACAATGAATCTCCAACTGCAGACCAACATACAGTATTTACTACTGAATAAGTTTAAAATTGATGACATCAGGAAGGTTATTGATGAAAATTAAGTACAATATAGGTCCAAGGATAGATCCCTGAGGAACACCTGCATTAATGCAAAATGATCTAGAAGTGTGGCCATTGAAGACAACTTTCCTTTTTGCAATTTGATAAGAAAAACTGAATCATATAAAAAATTCTAAGAAGATTAATTTACTGATGACTTATATATATATATATATATATATATATATATATATATATATATATATATAGGATTGGTGGCACAGTAGAATAATGGATAGTGGCTTGGATTGAGGAATCAGAAAGCCAAGTTCGAATTCCAATCAAATCCATTACATTCACTTACATGCTAATACCCTTGAGAAAGTTATTAATGCAGGGTTTGAATCCAGATTTTTCCTTCTCCTAGACCAGTTGCCATCAAAGGCTATAGAACCCAGTCCATCTTGTTATTTACCTATAGCTGGAGAGATGTTTGGGGATCTTGTGGCATATAGTGCACCAGGTCTCTGTATTTGGCTCTTCAAAAAATGTGGATGGTTCAGCACGAAACCTTCACCGCTATAATCAAATCTCATTAACTGATCTGCTTGACCCTCATGTGTCAAATTCAACCAGAGAGTCGAAAATATATATATTTACATACATATACATATATATGTTGGATGTATATGGGCAATAATTTTTTTTTATTTTTGCACCTTTGATTAAAAACCAATGAAAGTTTCTTTGTTGACTATATTTTTATTTACTTTTTCAATATTTTGAATAATTTTTTTTGTTTCTGCTAAAAGCCAACGCACAAAACATTGATATTTAAAATAAATTAAACTGCAGAACAAACAGCAAGCATCTTTGAAAATGTCTTGTGTTAGCTGAAAGTGTGTAAAAATGGGAAATTTTATTTATCAATACCAACCTAAAATGAGAAATATTGAAAAAGTTAATGAAAATATAATAAAAAAGAAACTTTCATTCATTTTTAAATTAAACTCAAATGTGCATGTATATATATATATATATATATATATATATATATATATATATATATGCATGTGTGTGTGTGTGTATGTTTGTAGCTATATCTCACTATTTATATCTATACCTGTCATTCTACCTCTTTTTATATATATATATATGTGTGTGTGTAGGCATATGGAGCCCATAAGTAAAACCAATGAGTTAAAATAGCAACAGTCATAAATAATTATAGCAACAGTAGTTACTTACTAATGCGAAAAGAATTATGTACATTTTTAAGCAACTTGATATATTCAACCCATTTAGCTGTCGGATACTTTTGTTTCCAGTCGACATCTCATAATTTTGTGTCTAAGGAAATTTCAGACATCTTTCTTTCCGGTCAAAATGTGGACAAACAACACAAAGAAGCAATAACTCCGGACTGACCAAGGTCAAGGAAAATTGTATTTGTTGTCTGTTCAGAATTAATGGTCAGCTATTTTACTGACTTCCTTTCTCATTGAATCAGCATCGTCTGAAAACCCTGCTACCTGGCCAGCATCAATTATATTTGCATAGATCACAACTATCCTTACAGAAAATGGGGAAAACATTTGTAGGAAGAAAAAATGTAATTCAAAATGAATTAAGGAGTGTAAGTTACAAAAAGAAAGAATATAGAAAATACGATTTTTTAAAAAAAGATAATTTTTCATTGTGTAATTAAAAAAAGAAGCCCCTTTTGCAAATAATAGAATCTTCCTTACTACCTTCAAGAAAATTTCAGCTACAAGTAGAACATCAAGTAATTGTAGTATCACCATTATTGGTAATAGTGAGTGAGACCAGTTATTTCCAAATAGAAGATATTCAGCATTCATTGACTAAACATTTAGTATTACTGTGGACTGGAATTTATTAAATCTTCTAACTTAAAAATAAATATGCTTAAGTCCATTAGCTATTCTCTGTCTTTCTATTACTGATGGGCGTTTCTTTTCTAACCTTTTCTTTAACACTCCTGAGCTCCTGAGTCAAAATTTGCAAATAATTGGTATGTAATGTTTCACGGTAGATATAAAAATAGTTACAAGTGTTTACCCACCATTCAACCAGTGGCTGGATATTAAGTCATTTTTCTCTACCACCGGTAAAGTGATGGTCAGAGCTCAGAGTTAAGGTAGTGTGGAAAGTCAGCATCTTAATTATATCATTATTTTCCTTTCTAGTTATGTGTGCTATCCATTTTAATTGTTACTGCTATTGGTAGTCTTTAAGTGAAGTGGTTTTTATTATTTAGTAAAGTTCTTTGTTTCTGATTCTGCAGTACCAGTCTGAGATCTGATGAAGGAATGTCTTCTTTAACACCTTATATCCACTTGAAGCCACTTTTAATCAGTGATCTGGAAAACACTGTTCTATATAGCTGATAGTTATGTTGAATGAGTTTGATGCCATGTCATCTATAGAAATCTAGATCTGGCAATGCTTTTTAAGAACATGACTCAAGTTCTTAAATTTTATATTTAGGTTTTATAGCATCTTTCAGTATTGGACAAAACTGCTGCAGTTTTTTGTGTATATATATCTACTAGTGAGCCAACCCAAATGACTTGACTTACTTTATAGTCCACCAATGGAAGGTTAACCAATCAGAAGACGTAGAATATTCAATCCGTCATGTATAAAGGCGGCCATTTTGTTTACTCTATCCGAATGTCCAGTGCCAACTTGTCAGGCGAAGAGGAACAGAAGGAATAACTACGCTCTGCTACTTTTACCAGGATATCCACTGCTAACCTGAACTACACTTCCCTACTGTCTTTGAAATATTCACTGCTAACATCTGGATTCTATGCACAAAGACGACCATCATCATGAACAACAAAAACTACTCTTATTATAGCTTATCCAACTCCCAAGAGGATGCTTCCCCGATCACTATAATGTTCAAGTGTAAGGTTAACTGTTATCTTCCCCACATATCCCCATAAACTGTGCATGTTACTCTGTAACCCTCTACCCCGAGTGGCTCTTGTGTATTGATACATCATTGTAAAAAAAAAAAAAATATTTTTAAATCTCTTATACTAAATTTGTTATCACTGATCCATACACTGATATTTGAAGTTATTAAGAGTTACTAAACTCTGAATTTATATGATGAATGTGTTATTGTTACTCCCATTCCAGTTCCAGAAGGAATTACTAAATTTTGTTATTTTGGGTCTTTGGGGTGCCCCATTTACTGAAAACTCAGCAGTAGCAATCAGGTTGTTTAGCACAAACAGCCACCTCCTCTTCAGACTAGTTTTGAACTCATCATTATCCTTTAAAACTAGTTGCCCTAACAAAGCTAGAAACACAAGTGTACCTGTTATAGTGGAACGCACCTATTCTATAGTTAATAGATTCTCCCACCTATAATAAGTCGGAGTAGTAGTAGGAGTCGGCAGTGAGTTAGTCGGATATTAAAGTATCAGCCACCACAAGTAGATTACTACGTCATTACCTATTATATCAAGTTCCCAACGTTTTGTATGTCGAACCTATTTTAGGACCGACTTAGTACAAATACAAGCCTCCACTGTGAAACCACTACATCACAGTACCCTACTGTTTCACCTATAGTTATAGAAAGAAGAGATGGTTTCATGCCTTTCCAATGGCTTATGGTCACGTCATATTGAAACACCAGTTCCTGTACAATCACCAAAATTAAGAAATATCAATCCAGGATGGATGACCACTTGGGAATATCAGGTGCTATAAGCTTGGATGTGCGACTGATGTAATAGATAATGTCTCAGAATTGTTAATCCAATTCCAGTTCCAACACTCCTTCCCCTGCACCAGATATGTGTTTATTAGTAACACTTGTATTACTAAACCATTATTATCTCCACCCAAAAAAGGAATTCTTACAATGTAAAATATTATCTGGCAAACGAATGATAAGTTATAGAAAACTAATCAATCTAACAATCATGTCTTTTTAAGTGAAAGCAAACATCCTTGGCCAGAATTTGAACTCATTGATTTCATTTTCTTTGTCAATGGTCACTATGCCAAACACCTCATATTAAAATTTTGTTACTCTTTTATGTGCTGTGTCCATTCAGGATGTAAGTAATCATTACTCTCCACAACTTCCTGCCTTTTATAGCTCTGAGCAGTATTTTTTTTACTATTCTTTGCACTCCCTGTTCTACCATTCATTTACATGAATTTGTTAGATAGGCTACATGCCATTTCCCTCTGTCCATCAAGATATCCTGTGAGTGTCAAATTTTCCAAGCTCTCTTTCCTCATTATGTCCTAGAAATTTCTGATTCTAAATATAAGTGGCCTTTCTGTTTCCATTTTTCTTAACACTCCCTTATTTTTCATATTCTCCATCAGCTAATCAGGTATTCCGTTTGCAGTGACTTTATGAACAAACCTGGTCATGGAACTGATGAGGATATAGCAGTAGTAGTAGAAAGAATAGAAACAGCTTTGTCACCAAGAATATATAGAATTTGTATTTACTTTACAAAAATCTTGACTCTTGGTTGTTTGACATTCACTAAACCAAAAACAACTCAAAAACCTCATGAGAATAACTCAAAATTGTCATGGTTGTATCTGGAAAATGCCTAAAGATATAATTTAAGAAATGGATTTGGAAGCAAAAAAACAAAAAAAATGGTAATTGGAATCCAGTAATTATGGATGAAATTTGATTTATAGATTTCTACATCATTACTAAATGCTACCAGAAGAGACTCAGTGCCTTGAGGCAATGATTTCCTGTCTTCAGGACTCATTTAAAGTAGGACTTTCCAATAGCTCTGTAATTATATTGATCTCTTCATTATACAATCTGCTTTAAATAAATATATATATATATATATATATATATATATATATATATATATATATATATATGATTTAAGAAACAGCAGATATGTTTATATATAGTGCTCAATATTAAAAATATTAAAATAATATTAAAAATATAACATTAATATTATATAAAAAAAAGATTACTTAATTTTTAAGTATCAATTTTTTCTTAACTTCGAAGTTTCTTGGTAAGATCTTGATTCTTCAGGAGGTTTGGTTTTTAAATGATATTTCCAATTTTTTCAATTTGTTCCTCATCTTTTTTCAATCCGTTTTTTTTCTTTTTTGTGTGCATTTTAAAAGAATGTGTAATTCATGAATATACATGCATACAAAATGAAGTAAAAAAAATAAATAAATAAAAAAGACCTGGAATAAATAGAAAAAATTTAAATATGTAAAAACCAAACACTTTGAAGAATGGAAATCTTACTAAGAAACTTTGAAGTCAAGAAAAAAATTAATATTTAAAAGTTAAGTAATCTTATATATATATATATCCTAAATACAATTTCCAGAGGTTAGTATGGTTTAAGTATTACTTAAAAGCACAAGACAGATAGTCATTGATATAGTCGTTCTATGTTAGTGGAAAATGTGAGGCCAAGAATACATAGTGTTGCTCTCCTAGAGTTCTGATGGTAGGAAGTATAGTCTTTCTTTGGTGATTACATAAAAGTAATAATATGGCGACAAAGATGAGGACAATGGTCTGCATAATGTAAATACTGTAAATAAAAGTAGTTTTGTTTTGGAGGTGTTGAAATTTACAAGATATTTCTTGCCCCAGTTAACCACTGATTGGAGGTCCTTTTCCAGAGGAGTCCCTATGTTTACCTTGTCAGATTTGCTCCAGTGAACTAACTTTTCTTGCAGTGGATGAAACAAGTGATTTAATATAATGACCCCACTTCATGTCAGGGAAAAACATGAGGCCAAGAAAGTGTACTGTGTTGCTCTCCTGGAGTTTAGCATCAGCCATGCTGATGGCAGGTAGAAAAGGTTCAAAGCATTTTTGTTTTAGAGTCATCAAAATTTATAAGCCATTTCTTGCCCCCAGTTAACCACTGATTGGAGGTCCTTTCTCAGAGAAGTCACTATGTTTATCTTGTCAGATCTGTCAGATTTGCTACTGAGGTATAATTAAATGGTAGTGTCATCTGCATAAATATCTACTTGGGAACTGATGACGTTGAGGAGATCATTGATGGATATCAGAAAGAGTGTAGGTCCAAAGATAGAGCCCTGGGGGACTGCAGCAATTAGTACAAAATGATCTGGAAGTATGCCCATTAAACCCGACCTTCATTACTCAACTGAATCAGATCTGTCACTCTGGTATAGCCAGAAATGATTCCTGTGGACTATAGTAGCTGAGCAGGCAGGTGAGAACCAGGGAGATGATTGTAGTTTTACTTAGAATTTCCAAGCTGGAACAAAAGTTTTAATGCCAGCTATCACCCAGGAAGAGACCTCAGCGGCGCATTTCTGAATGGGATGATTAAAAATATCCTTCTGGGGGTCATAGCAAAGGATATGACAAAATGAGACTCAATCAACATGTTGATAACATAAACAAAATGATCTGAGAATCATGACTGGTTGTAGAGTGGAAAGGAGATGTCTATAAATACTACAGTATGATCAGAGTTGTCAAGAGGATAGAGCTGCAGTACAAGAGTCTGGAGTGGAGGTAAGGAAAAAGGGCAAGGGAGAAATTAAGAAGATCCAAGCAAAGTATGAGAGAAGAGCAAAGACATGAGGGAATTTATAATAATAGTTGGAATTTTTATGTCTTGCTAGTAAATTATAATTTTTATTATTATTATCATTTTTATTATACAGTAAAAACATGCTTAAGATATTTCTGTTTCAGCACTCCCCTTCCAAAAAAAAAGTATCTAATGTCTGGTCATATGAAAGTGGCTTTTACTGTGAACTTTTCAGCACCCTCTCTTATTCTCTAAGTATTTTCTCAGTAAAATGATAATGCTAATCTGTAGTGAGAATAAGTTTTATCTTTGAAAGCCTATTTGCAAAATCTTTACCTGAATGACAGCCAAATCTATGATACTGAAACAGGAATATAGAATAAATAGCGCACAAATCAGATATCTTCCCAGTGTCAAATTACTTGATAGCTGTTTTATAATTATTCTCCCCTATGTATATTAGATAAATCAAGTCAGGCTGCCAAAAAATAATTTGCACATAGGTCTTGAAAAATAATGAATAAATAAAACCGTTTGAGCCATTTGCAAATTGAAATTGTACCAGAAGATTTGATTAGGTGATGATCACCAAATATATACTGTCGAAAGAATCTTTTTTTTTCCATGCAAAGTGAAGAGATTTTCAATGATTAACTTTAATAAAAAGGAATTGCAAACATTAAGAATTTTTCAGTGAGAATACTAATTCACACTGGTGACTAATTATCTACCGGGTTATAGTTAATAAAGGTAAGAAAACTTCTTAACATTTGCATATTTTTTTTTAATAATTAAACCGTTTTATCCTGGAGAGAACAAAATATACATTATTATTTATTCCTGTTTCTATATCACACTCCCTCGATGTTCAACCTGATGAGTCGACCAAATCATTACAAAAAGATTCATATATGAAATTCTGAAGTCAAGGTGCTCAATATAACATCAATCGGCTAAGCAATAAATTTTATATTTCTATTAATCATATATATATATATATATATATATATATATATATATATTACAGATAACATGGCTAAGATACAAAGACAAGCTGAAAAGTAATTTTCAGCTGTCAATATGCCGCATAACACCCTTGACCACTTAGCCTTGGAGCAGGTACAATGGAGATCAACATGTTTTAGTGGACTCAGCAGTTTTCAATCTGCTTGTCTGAAGCATCTTGAAGAAGTGAGAGCAAGATCTAAAGGGTTAGCCAATCTAACAGTGATCCTATCTCACAATCCTCACTCTTGCTCCATATGTGGCCACCTTTGTAAATCACTAGCGGGTCTTAAATGCCACTTCAGATTATTGCACAAAATTTCATAACTGAATCAATTAAGCTGTCAGATCCTCATACAACGAAACCAATGGGAGAGTCTATTATCATATATATATATATATATATATATATATATATATATATATGATTAATGTATATTTTGGCAGCAACCTTACTTTTAAACATTTTTCATTAAATAAGACAGACAAGGAAAAACTTTATTCATTTTGATTTAGTTTTTCCAGCATTCTTATATTTTTCCGTTTGGCAAGAGTGTGAGAGTACAAAAACTGTCCATACCGTCCATTGTCCCAAGCAATTTCAGCCACTTTATTAGCCACTTTATTATCAAGGAAGTTTTGTTTTTGGTGTTGCTAGTTTCTTTTCATGTTTTGAATGTTTGAGATGTATTCTTTGTGTAGTTTCAAATACTAGTAGGAACATATATGCCGAGCCTTTGCATGTTGAGCATGGCTGGAATTCAAGTGAGCATATTTCTATTTTCATATATAAAAATGATATGAGTAAAGGATCAAATGTAGATCACGTATGGATAGGATAAACAGATCTCAATCTAACATTCTACTTTATTAAAGCTTTGTCAGAGATCAAGATAGAAAATTGATCTCTGGTGAAGCATGTTAGACTGAGATCTGTTTCCTACTTGTTTTTTATCTTATATATATGGCCATATGATGTTGAAATGTTGGTTTCTGTATAATCACTGAAGTTAAGCAACATTGAGCTTAGCCAGTACCTAGGTGGATGACCACTGGGGAATACCTGGTACTATAAGCTTGGATGTTTGGATGATGTAATGGATAATGGCTCAGAACTGGAAATTGGAGAGCTGAATTCCAATTCAACTCTTGTTCCGTTATGTGGGAAAGGTATGAATCTACCACTTCTTTGCCCCCTGCATCATCATTATCCTCAAGAACAATATTCTAATGATGATATCTTCTAGTCCATCATGTTTCATATCTCCTTCTCAGATCACTGAAGTTAAGCAACATAGAGCTTGGTCAGTACATAGTTAGGTGACCACTCTGGAATAACAGATGCTGTAATAAGCTCAGATGCGTGGGTCGTGTAAATGCATAACAATTCACAGTGAGAAATTGGGGAACCAAGTTTGAACTCCAGTCAGGTTTGATATATTCACTTATGTGCAAATACTCTTGAGAAAGGTATGAATCCACCTCTTCTACTCCCAGCTATGGGTTAATTAGTAAGACTTGTATCACTAAATCATTATTATCTTCCACAAAAAATTCTTACAAGAATATTTTCTGGCTTTAAATAACCTGCAATGGGTTGATAAGCTGTAGAAAATGAATGAATAAATCAATCTCTTTCTTCTCCCTCCTTCTCTTCCTGGCTGGTGAAAACGCATTGGTGGGCAGCTGAGGACGTGGGCTAGCACAATCAAGGATGACCTAGCAGTACTACTGGGTCCACAAGTAGTTGGTCTTCGACGATGGAATCGCGATTGGCTCGCTATTTCGTGTGACCTGGCTCAGGATCGTCAAGCATGGGCAGTGATGGTCCGTGATGCTGTACTTGCTTGGGAGGAAGTTGGTTCAACCCGACCAGGGTGAAAACCAATACAAGTCAATTCAAGTAACAATTTTTAGGTCAAACCACTCTGAATGGGAACTGCCCAAACATTACTTCCTAAACAAAGTTGAAAACCGTATGCTGGGATATCCAGTCCTTCTGGGATATGAATTACTTTCAAACCTACAGCCCCTAACAGATGAAATTTTGTAAGCTTACCCCTACTCTATCACTATTTCCATGGCAAATGTTCAAATGAGCTAGATTTCTTAGTTCCACCAGCTATGACCCACCATATACAGGTTCAATTCATCCTCATAGCTTAATATTCTGTTGGTAGAATGGAAGTTCCATTCAGTCAGCTTCTTTCTGAGAACAGTTGCTTTATAGAACAGACTCTTTAGAGGATGTTTGCCCCAATCATTGCAATCTTAACTTAATCAAATCTAGGATCAACTTTTATATATTCTACATATCCTCATAATCTGAACTTACTTCTTCCTCTTACATCCATAAAACAACCTCATTCTGTATCCCTCTGTCTTGAGTGGGATTTGTAATGGAGTAAATCATTTAGTAAAAAATTAAAATTCTGTCAAGAACTGTCAAGACTTCTTGTAAAAAAATGCTAGAGTATTTTCCAACTGCTTTCTTCACAGATTTCAATTCAGAATAATCCTTCTCCTACACTGGCTACTACCTAAGGCTAGAGAGTCCAGTTTACACTACTGCTTAACCCATAACTGTAATGAGAAGAAATGTATTAAGACATTTTCCAAAGTCATTAGTGTAAAAGACAAGGCCTGGATTTGAACACAGATTACCAATTTCACTTTCTGTGTTGATAATTGTTATGCAGCCTACACATTCAAGAACTTTCTCACAATAGATTGAATTATTATTTTGTATATGCATATATGTATGTATGGTATGTATGTATGTATGTATGTGTGTGTGTGTGTAGATAGAATGAAAATAATGTATGTGATGCATTTAATGTTTACTGCATTTAATACACAAATTAAATTTAGTTGGAAATATATTTGAAGAATAAAATTGAGAGATTTGTAGATCACAATTTTCGTTCATAATCTTGAACTTAGAATACAGAGTAATTTTATTTGGTCAGAATGCTAACATTTCAAATTCTAGAGACTAATAATAAAAATATAAACATCAAAAAGGTTAATTATATTTCAACCTCTCCTTTTGCTTATAGAGGGATGCTGCAAGGACTTAATATAAAGTTGCACAAAAACCTTTTGGGTTAAAATCTGAGTAAACCTTCCTCAATACCAAGAATGTATTGGATAGGGATTGATAGTTGTTTAGTAAGTGCTTAGTGATCAGTGATCCAGATGAATTAACATGAGTATGCAAATATTTATTTATATTTTTAGAGTCAAATTTTTAAAATGAAAACATGAAAGCTTATCTTATTTGCTGTGAGTTTATGCCATATATATATATATATATATATATATATATATATATATATATATGTTGTAACCAAGAAAAGGTCACTGAATGAGGAATAGCTAAAATGGAGGTTGAAAATGAAATGGTTATCTTTATAACATGAACAAAATACAATACTTGCCAGTGGTGTGAAGTAGGCAAACCACTGCTAGTGGTAGACTACTTAGACAGCATATTACCCCAACTTACAATAGTGTTCAACGTATTTATGAGGATTGGGACATACCCATTAATGTTCATAGGTACGGTATATAACAATTTTCTTTTGAAAGATTTTTTTTTTTCAATCTAGCCAAATTCATCTGTATTCTTTTTCTTTTCATCACCTTTGTCCCACACTGTGACAATATAAAATCTACCAAGAATGATGATATATTGTAAGAGCCTGGATACAAATTTATCATGGCTAAACTAGCAATCAAGGCACTTTCCAGATATTTTTGCATCAGTGGATTATTTTCTCTTTCAATCAAAGTAGCATTCCCTATATCAAAATTGTGGTCTGTTTTGTTATGGGGAACAACCAGTGTGTTTTGTCTGCTGTTATTTAAAATGTACTTTTTGTACTTACATACATACATACATACATACATATATATATATATATATATATATATATATATATATATATATATATATATATATATATATAAATAAATACATACATACATCCATATATATATATATATATATATATATATATATATATATATATATATATAAAAGGATTTCTATATTTAATTATTGCTAGAAAGAAACATTCTTTCTGTTGGCCTTCAAAATTCTTACCAATTATATCTTGACATGGATGATGCAAACATACTTGCATATGCAAGTTGCGTGCACATACACATGCAAACTTATATATTGGTATTTTTCTAAAGTTTGGTTTTCAGCTAAAAAGTCACAAAGTAGAATCATTACAATTTGAGAAACTTCTGTTTTATTTCTAACATTAATAAGTATGTAAGTATGTATATCAAGATATTTCACATTAAAGAAAAATTGCTATTTTCAATAATATATAATTAATTGATAGCCAAAGGTAAACTTGACACTGCTTTTGTACTACTGATCAAATTATCTATAATCTTGTCAACAAAAATAATCTGATTATAGAAAACTTCATTTACACCTTTTCATCATCATCAACAACAAAATTCTTATGATAATATCTTCCAGTCCATCATGTTTCACATCCTCTCATCAATCACTGA
Organism: Acanthosepion lycidas; assembly: GCA_963932145.1. Lineage (NCBI taxonomy): Eukaryota > Metazoa > Mollusca > Cephalopoda > Sepiida > Sepiidae > Acanthosepion > Acanthosepion lycidas. The sequence continues at coordinate 51,903,521 of OZ010583.1, forward strand.
AGTTAAGCAACATTGAGCCTGGTCAGTACGTAGATGGGTGACTGCTCTGGAATACCAGGTGCTGTAATAAGCTTGGATAGTGGGTAGTGTAATGGATAATGACTCAGAATGAGAAACTAGGGAACCATCTTCAAATTCCAGTCGGGTTTGTTATATTCACTTATGTGTCAATAACCTTAGGAAAGGTAAAAAATTCATCTCTTCTCCTCCTAGCTATAGATTGAATAGCAGGACTTGTGTCAGAAAATCATTATTATCTTCAAAGGATTCTTACAATCCAAAAGTGTGTTTTAGTTTTATTAGGTTGGTGCAAAAATAATGTCGTTTTCTCACCCAGTAACATATGTGAGAAAACGACATTATTTTCGCACCAACCTAATAAAAAATATGTTCCACATATGTTTTTTTTTTTTTTTTTTTTTTTTTACTTTTTTGGTTCCATCACATCCTCTTTTTTTCTTTTCTTCTTTCTTTTTTCTTCTTTATTTAATTTGCTTTCCTCTTTTCTTTTCTTTTTTTGTTTTCTCTCCTGTCTATCTTTCTGAATCTAATTTTCTGCTTTTCTTGACTTATTTTATTTTGTTGTCTCTTCTTTCTCTATTTTTCATTTGTAAGTTGGATACCAAGGTGAGTAAAATTGGATCAGAGGAAGTGTATGAGGGGCTTGACATCGGTAAAACCTGGACTACATTAATATATTGTAGATAATTGATTTTTGACCAATGGCAATACAAGCTGACACCTATATTTAAGTTTACCAAGATATTGATGCAAGCACCAATTTATTAATCAATTTCAAACAAGGAAGGAAAAGAAGAGATCAATAAAAATGAATAAAAAAAAAAGAAAGCACAAAATAGATTAAAAATCATCATCCTTTCAGACATTTTTGAACTCATGTAAACATACACATATATACATACTTGTACTTTTGTATGTCTGCAAACACGCAAACACACACGCATATATATATATATATATATATATATATATTGCTTCTTTGAGTGCCTGACAATTGTCTGACAGTATTATTGACCACTTTTATAGCCACATGAAATTTTTAGTAGTGAATAACAGTAAAATCTAAATACTGTTTTTTTTTCCATCTCTCTCTCTCTTTCTCTCTCTCTCTCTCTCTATATATATATATATATATATAGTAAAAAAATAAAAATACAATGTTCACAACTTATCTTCCTGACTCAGTTCCACAGATGGTATCCACTTATGAGAGAATTTAGTTAAATTAAATCTATGAACACATACATAGTGCTTGCAATATATATATCTGGTAAAAAAATTAATTTAACTATCTCACCTATGTATTAGGTTGGTGCAAAAATAATGACGTAATAATGTCGTTTTTTGACGTATTTTTAACGTCAAAAAACGACATTATTGCGTCATTATTTTTGCACCAACCTAATAATATATGATATCTAACTATTTGTTATATAGTAATAGTAATATCAGCCATTTCCCTACGAGGAAAGATTTGGCATTCATTGAATGAGCAGCCATTACGGCTTTCAGTTGAAATTTATAAAATCTTTCTCATTTTTCTGGAAAAGAGGTTTTTCATGTTCATTAGTTGTTATTGCTCTTTCCTGTAATGATGTGTGTTTCCTTACAATCGTTTATTTGAATTAGTGTGGAATGTTAACATCTTGATAATATCATTATTTTCTCTTCACGTTATATGCATTTAAGTTGCTTCTGTTGGTAGAGTTCAAGTGATGTGGTTTCTGTTATTTGGTACTATTCTTTGTTTGTGATTCTGCAGTATTAACCCTCAAGGTTCAAAGAAGGATGATCTTTGTCAAAAGCCTCAGGCTTCACTCATCCAAAGCCATTTTTAAGCATTGATCTTAGAATGTAGTTGTATATATCTGACAGTTTAGATATTTCTGAATTGGTCTGGTGCTATGCATGACATCCACATGAATGTTTTGATCTGCTGAGGCCATTTAAGAACATTCCTCAAGTTTTCAGGTTAATATTTGTTTTTTTAGCAGTTTGCAGTTTTGGGTGCGACTAACTTGAGCACAGTCTATTCTGTTTTCAATTTTCTTATCTCTTATAATAAATTTGTTATAACTGATCCATATACTGAAGTACTTGAAATGTTTGGTATTTGCTAAGGCCACATCCTGGTATCTGTTAATAAATTCATTAGCTATCTTCACACTGATGAGTGGATATCACGGGTGAAACTTAAGCCAGGAAGATAAGTTTTTTAACATTTTATTTTGTTTATCCTTAATGATCCCTCTCTTATTATTGAACACTTCAATTTCAAATACTGCTTCCTCCAGAAATACACCTGTCAACTCTTTTTTCATTGGCAAAATAATTTTTGCTATTATTATTATTAGACATTGTGTCTATAAAGATATACTGACTTATTTTTTGAAAATCCAGAATATTAATAGCTGCCTTAATACAAGGTATGGGTTAAAAAGCAAATCTCACAGATAATTACTTATTAGTACAATATAGTAACTTTGATTCTCACTAGGTGCCCAATATCTGTGGTTTTGTCATAAAAGTAAAGAAAGCTTAATAAATAATATTGTATATATTTGTTGAAATATATTCAACCGTCCATAAATTATATACATATTAAAATATATAATATTATATTATTAATTATTATATAATTATATACATATTAAAATAAATACAATCTTATATAATGATATACAGACAAGGAAGATTTAATTAATTTTTCATTTATTTTTTCCAGTGTCCTTATATTTTTCAGGAGTAAGGGAATATATATATATATATATATATATATATATATATATATATATATATATATATATATATATATATATATATGCACATTTCATGGAATACAACAGACAAGGTGTATTGATTAAGTTTTTTATACAATCTGCTACTCATCTTGAAGTTCTTGACAACATCCAAAGAAGGATATGCAATGTAATCAGCCCTGACTTGGCATCTCAACTTCAGTCTCTTTCTCTCTGATGCGACTTGGCTTCCCTCTATCTTTTCTACAAATATTTTTATGGGAACTGCTCTGACAAGCTTTTTTCCCTGGTGCCCTGACTACCATTTACTGTTGTATTAGTTAAATATAACTGGCACTTCTACTTCAAGAGTTTCTTTTCTTGCACTTCCCACCTGTGAAACTCCCTTCCATTTGCTTGCTTCCATGATAACTACAATCTTCAAAAATTTAAATTCAACATCAAGCACCATCTTCTATCTTGAACTGCATTCGTTTTTTACCCATTTTATGGTTCTCCTTATATCCAGCCTTTTTCTCCCACCCTCACTCTCTGTAATCCCCTGCGTATCAGTGGCATTCCTGCCTTTCTTGGGGTGAAATGATTAAAAAAGAAAAACTGGCCTAGTTTGAAAAGTTCTACTAAAGTAGGACTGTGCCTTCTAATACAAATCTAACTTGTAGTCCAGAAGGGAAACTTCTCTAAACTGATAGGAGCTGTTTTCCAAATGTAAAGGATAGAGGTTCAATTCCTGTTAGGAGGTGTAATTTCTCTTTAGTAGGAATTATTGGTTTAAGCGACTAAAAATAACACATGGTAAAAAGATATATATATATATATATATATATATATATATATATATATATATATATGTGATTGTCTGACAATCGCAAAAGCATGAAACCCAGGGTCACAAACTCACATCTATCCAACCAAATATATATATATATATATATATATATATATATATATATATATATAATCATGAGTAAGTGAATAACAAAGCTGAAAAACTTCTTAGTGGTATTAGGTTGGTGCAAAAAATAATATCGTTTTTTGACGTAGTTTTTAACGTCAAAAAACGATATTATTTTTGCACCAACCTAATATATTTCATTTATGAGAAGGAAAATTCTTCAGACAAATAACGGTTTTAACAATAACATGTTATATATAAAAAGGGGTAAATTTTTGTGGTGAGGTGATTTCAAGCTTTTAGCTTGTTGCAGTTCTCCCTACAACCTGTACCCCTTTTTATAGGTAAAACTGATTCACTAATAACACACACACACAAATATATATATATATATATATATATATATATATATATATAAAAGTGGACATTGAGATCAACAACCAGCAGTGGCAGTCAGTTTCATGCTTAAATGCAATTATGAGCTGAATCAGACTGTCACAATTGGGTGTTGCTCACACTGTTGACTTCTATATTTACATACACTTTAACCCATAAATAGGTCTTACCCTAAACTATATCTTTATCATACATATATATATATATATATATATATAGGTAAAAGACAATAGGAAAACTATTATTAGCTAACACTTTTCATCGATTTGCTTTTTCAAGGCAAAAAGGAAATGAATTTATTGAAAACAAAATAACTATTAACAACAAACAAAATGTCCTTAGTAACTAGAAGAATTTAGAAAATGTTATTGTATATGTCATCTGAAAATTACATCAAGTACTGTCACATGTGGAAATATTGTTTTTATTGTTATGTTGACGGATTCAATCATTTTCTTTTGATTTCTTGATTTGAATCCATCAACACAACAAGAAAAACAATAATACTTGACGTTCACATTGGACGAAACCCATTGGCCAATAATAGTTTTCCTATTGTCGTTTACCTTCATATATACTTTTTCTACAAGTTAACACTCAGAAATTTTTTCGCACACACACACACACATATATATATATATATATATATATATATATATATATATATATATATATATATATACATGCACACACATAATGGCGGATCAGTAAGACCCCAACATGTCATGTCATTAACTGAATTTTGATTTTCTATGTGTGTATGTACACTTACCCAAGAAAATACTAATTTAGAGATTGTATATATATGTTTGTCTCTATATGAATGTATTTGTGTACATCTGAATTTGTATGTTGCTGACTAAATTCATAATAGAAGGCATCAGATATAAACTTTTTTACTCTTTGTACTTAAAATAAGAAAACTAAAAATCAAATGATATGAAATTAATGAGAAGTGTATGTGAGTGTTTTGATTGGTTTAAGTTCTTTTTCAATTAGAGAATTTATACCTAGCTTATACAAAAAAGTTGGATATGCAATATGAGAGAGTATTAATATTATAAATTAATTGATTTAAAACCAAAACGTAGCTAATAACGGATACATCAAAATACAGACATAAAGAACATGCAAACACCCCTGTCTACTGAAAGTGAATTTATCTGTAACCTTGGAAACGTGAATTATGATTTTAGGTGTGTCTTTAAAACCCAGTAATTTTAAAAGTTACTCCAAAATTCGCTTGAGGATGAAATGGAACTAATGTCTTTAATTTAATTACAAAATTAAATTCGGACCTTTCATTTTTGAAACATGGTTAGAACTGTGTAGCGGGAAAACCATATTTTAAATCAATTAATTTATAATACATATATATATATATATATATATATATATATATATATATACTCACACAAAAGAGAGGGTGCAATGGATAAAATGCCATGTGAACTACACAAAAATGAAAATAATATTGACATCTCATTTTAACAGATATATTTACCAAAATTATGCAAAAATATCTTGAAATACTAAAGAATAAATTTATTTAATAAAATAGCCATTGACTTCAGCCACAGCCTCCAGATGACTTAAGAATCTTCTGCATATCTTCTGAACAGTCTCCTTGTTTAAGTTGGTGAATACTGACGTAATCCTTGCCTTCAGTTCATCCTTGGTGTTATAAAGAGTTTTGTTGGTCTCTTACTCAACTGTACCCCATACATAATAATCAAGGAGGGTTGTAGCCTGGGGAGTTAGGTGGTCAGATATAAAGGGGTGATAAGGTCACAGAAATTGTCTGACAGCCATGACTGGATTTTTCTGCTTGTGTGGCATGGTGCAGAGTCCTGCTAACAGATATAGGGTCTTCCAGCAGCCATCCTCTTGATCCAAGGCAGCACTTCCTCCTCCAGGCACTTGATGTTGGCCTCTGTGTTGGGTCTGAGGCCCTGTGGTAAGACGAATGGTAGCATACCGTTGCCATCATTAGTAATCACTTCAAACACCATGATATTGACTGTGTATTTGGTTTTTATTAAACTCGGTACATCTTTTGGGGATACAGCAAGCCAGTAGTTGTTGTGTGTGTTCACCATCTTCTTCTGGCAGAAATTTGTCTTGTCTGAGAAAAAACAAAGCATGTTCAGTTGGAGGGGATGCTTGAGTTTATTCAAAACCTTGTAGCATAGTCTTTCCACTTATCCTTCATGTCTTGGGATAAAAATTGTCCCTTTCTCATTTCGTTTGAGAAATACCAAATGCCTTCATGCACTACATGCCTGTGTCCCTGAATATGAATCTGATTGATTTGGAAGGATCATTTGTTAATCATAGCCTGGATCACATTAACATATTCAGGAGTTCTTTTCTTATCAAAATGATCAGAGTCATTTTTCTAAGCTGCCATACCTTCGTAATCACCATTAGACTCATCCAACTCTTTCTAAATCCTCTGCGCTATCATCAGATTGACAACCTAATACTCTGAAATATTTGTATTGGAGTTTCCAACACAAATACAAAACAGTACAGCATGCCATTTCAAAATTTATAGTGGAGTTAATTGTATCATTGTGTTCTTCTTCTCCCAGACAGTGTCACTCAGTATTAACCTCAGTGTCCACTTATATATATATACATATATATACAATATACTCATTTACCTACCTACCTATCTCTCTCTTTTGATATATATATATATATATATATATATATATATATATATATATATATATATATATATACAATATACTCATTTACCTACCTACCTATCTCTCTCTCTTGATATATATATATATATATATATATATATATATATAAAACTTTGGTTTACTTTTGTTGTTTCTATCATTTCATTGATTCTGCCGTATGCACATACATACAGAATTTCTTTTTTGGTAGACTACTCAGTAAATATTTTCTAACCATTGCCTTTTTACACATGTAGAATAGACCTGCATGTATGTTTAGCTATGCAACGATATAAATACATGTAAGTAAAGCAAAACATCTTAATTCTTAAACTTAGTATTTTGCATCACTCTTAAGAAAAAGAATAATAATAATTATTATTGTAAAACAAGTCATTAATTATGTTCTTTTCTGTCCACTTAGAACATTGTTCTACTATTCTGTTATAATGTCCAATTTTCTTCCCCTTTTTCTTCTTACTTTCTTTTCATCTTTTTTTTCTTTTGATCAATTACAGAGAATGTTTTATAATTAAGACTCTTCCATTTTCTCTTACCCTCTGCCTCCTACTCAATTTCTTCCAATTATTTAATACAGTGAGAGCATTTTCTTAATAGTTCTCTACCTTCAATTTTCATAAACATGCTGACTATTAACAGAAGATTTTTACAAAACTCCAAAGCTTCCCGCCCTTCTAATCATATTTTGAGAGCAGCATTTCTTACCTTGTTCTCTTTTACGTGTTTGGCAAAATGACACATCAACCTGCATACTTTTCTCTTGAATGCTTTTTCGTATACAAAACCTTAACTTTTTTGTTTAATTATACTCCTATTTATTCCAGACACTTGAAATGAAACATCTTTTATGGCAGTTTTCTTGTTGCAAAGGCAAACTTAATCTTTGCTAATGCTTGCAAATCATTTTTTGTTTGTTTGTTTTTAATCATTTCTTTCCAAGCAAGGCAATAAATCCAATAGGATACAAGGTGTTACTGAGTGTTAGAGAATATGAGAAAAAACTACTATTAAAAAGAGAGGTCAATAAAAGTACAACAACTGAGAAGACAGAAGATAACAATTGACATCCACTTAAATTTAAAAGTTGACTGGAGAGTTCCACAAGCAAGATGTGCAATAAAAGAAACTGTTAGCATAGAACTTGTGGTTACATCTAGCCATTTCAACTGTAAAATGAAATGTGTTTCATATATAGTAGCTTTTAAGTAATTAGGGGAGTAAATACTAGTCAAAATTATGGTACGATTGTGGTTAACTGATCCATATTTAAAAAATAAGAAATAATTTTTTCTATTTGGAACAATTTTTGTACATAACATTCATTCGACCTTCCTCTACCCATGACATTTTTCAGAATCCAAAAATATTGATTTCTTTTAAAAATTATTTTATTATTTTTACGAAGGATGGGGAGTTCTTTTCATAATATAAATACAGTGGCAAATTTGTCCCTGACTTCTTTATTTTTATTCACACATGTCAAGTTTGAAACTGTGACAAAGACATTGATAACTGCATAGTACTATTTTTTTTTTTAATCATTTCACTAAAATGCCACTAAAATACAAGGGGTTATTGAGAGTGAAAGAGACTTTAGCAAGAAGAAAGGGCAATAAGAGAAAAGGTTTCAGGAAGATTGAAGATGGTAGTTGTCAGGGAAGTAAAAAAGAAGAGTAAAGAAGAGAGTTCCACAGATGAGAAGTGTGAGAAAAGAAGCTATTAGAATAGAACTATGTCTAGCTAGTTTATCCATAAAATGGTGAAATCAAGTAGCCAACCACTTAAATTCATGCAGTTGAGGCACCATGGAGGAAAGCTCAGTTGCCATGAAAAATGTTGTATTAATTTTGTCTTTTTTCCCCCAATACAGATGACATGGGTAGTATTAGATTGATGCAAAAATAATGTCGTTTTCTCACATATGTTACTATGTGAGAAAACGACATTATTTTTGCACCAACCTAATAGAACAATAACTATCTAGCCCCATAGGGTGAATAAATTGTTCAGTTCAGAATTCCCTGTAGATTATCCATATTTGCATACACCTAATGAAGGCCAGAGAGCACAACAGCTGAAATGGTATAGCAGCAGCAAAGATGAAGGCAATGTAAATAGTGTAAATAATGGTAACTCCTGTAAATTCAGACAGAAATTAACAAAAATCTCATATACTCAAATGAACTAATTTTCAAAAATAAATGTAAAAGTGATGGGATAAAGATGAATTTAATTTTTATACAATGGTTTTTAAAATTCTTTAAAAATAATAAATAAGGACAATGATCAATATTTGCTTCTGATTCAAAAGCATTTCCAAAACAATGATTCCAACATTGTAATCTAAAATTCTGGAAATACCTCTTTTGTCATACCAGTAACAATAAAATTGTGGAAAAGAAAAAGACAAATATTACTGTAATATATAAAATGAAAAAGACAAGTTGATGATGAAAAACATCAGTGCTATAAATCTCCAAACAGTGAAAATGTATTTTTTTGCTTCTTCTGGTTTTAACACTTTCGTATATCAGTATATTCTGTGTGATTGATATCATTGCTAGCTTCCCCTAAATGGAAATATGTCCAGCATCACCCTAAAAGCGTTTTACAAATTTTATTTCATTTTTGTGTCATTTTTGGCACTATTTGACAGCACATGATGGCACCCACTAAAAATAGTGGCTGAAATGAGTTTCTGCACCAAGAATATACTAAACCAAATTTATTACTGGACAAAAAGAAAAAAAATAATCAAGCAACAATTGAGGCTATTTGGAACAGATATTTATTTATTTTGTGTTTTGTCGATTTTACAAGCATTTGAATCCATAAAAAACTTTCCGAAGTAATAGAACTCCAGCTGAATCCAATTTATTCTAGTGTGACTTCTTAAACAATCAGAGTGTTGCCTGTCATATTAAACAGAGTTTTCATTTTGGGAAAATACTTTTGCCATTGTGGATAATATGAAGTTTCATCATTTTTTGTCATCTATACTTTAGCTGTATAATAAGTTGTTCATAAATTTAAGCAAGCTTTTATCACATGAGTAAAGGAAACTGACTTGATACTCTTTGGAACTAAGTTGATAAGTAACAGAATCCTGGAGGAAACAAAAGTATTCTTTTACTATATTTTGTCAAAAATTATTTTTTTCATTCTGAGTAAACCCTAAAAAATATACATAAATAGTTTTTTTTTTCCAATTTTTCATAATTTTAAGTAGAAATTAAGAAATATTTTCCCAAATTCATTTAAATAATCATTAAATTAACTTTCATCAAATCCTAATAATTCTATCGTAGTTACTTTCGCTTTGGAAGATTTTTAATTGCAGAGTTAATTTTTTCTATCAGTGGACAATAATTATGGCATAATTACAATAAAAATGAGCCTATTATTGATCTATATGCATATTTGCATATTCATATAATGTTGAGTTTGTCATTAATTTGTTGTGGATACTGCTGGCTAGACTATAAGCATTTTACACACTGAAGTAATGGATAGTGGCTCAAATTGAGGAATCAGAGAGCCGAGTTTGAATTCCAGTCAGATCTATTACATTCACTTATGTGCTAATACCCCTGGAAAAGGTACGAATCCTCTTCTTCTCTGCCCCCAGCTATGAATAAATAGCAGGACAGACTGGGTTCTATATCCTTGTGTGGCAACCAGTCTAGGAGAAAGTAACTCTGAATTCAAAACTATGTAACCCTGGCATAGCACATACTATACAGCTAAAGAAAGGATCACATTGGCTTGATGATCCTGACTACGGTTGATAAATGATGATGATGTGTCAAGTAGTAAGTTATTAGGTTGGTGCAAAAATAATTTCGTTTTCTAACATATGTTACTATGTGAGAAAACGAAATTATTTTTGCACCAACCTAATACATGGAGCCAGTAAAACTTGTTAAGTGACCTAACATAATTTGCTTAAAGTTAAAATATAAAAATTAATCTATATTCTATATTATCACAGTAGAGTTGTTGCATTAGAGTGTAGTGACCTTAAAAATAATAGCAGTAGCAGCCCTAAAATAAAAATTATCAGCAGCAGTTCTCCAATATAAAACCACATGAACCTTAAAGTAACTCTCTCTCTGTCTCTCTCTTCCAGGTTTTTCCTCTTTCAAACTAGTGTCATGAACTTTCCACACTGAAGCTAAAAGGACTGTGAATTCTACACCCATAAAATACACCAACAAATTCTCACTCAAACATATTCATGAACATTTTATTGTGTATACAAGTTACATCTAAAAAAATGTTATCTTGCATTGCAAATCAATTAGTCTCTTATTTTGACCATGTACTCTTTTTTCACCATCATTATTCCATGTATCATAAAATGTTCCTGTAAAAATCAGTACACATTTAATTATTGAAGTACCTATTCACTAAATATATATATATATATATATATATATATATATATATATATATATGTATGAATAAAATAATATTTTTCATATTATATGAACAGTCATGGGGGACTTTCAGGGCCTGGTATTGTTGTGCACTATTATTATAGTAAGCTTCTTTTTTCAAAATGATTGTGACTTTATGCATTTTCATCTGGGCTGGATGAGAGAGAGAGAGAGAAAGGAACATTCTCTCTTCTGGGTTTTTCCTCTTTTGAACTGGTTTTATGAACTTTCCACATTGAAGCTAAAAGAGCTGTGAACGCTTCACGCATAAAAGATACCAAGAAGTTTAGTTCCCATTATAACATATTCATGAACATTTCATTGTGTTTTTGTTTTAAATTTTCCTTTTGTCTAATAAATGTTACCTTGCATTGCAAATCAATTAGTCTCTTATTTTGACCATGTGCTCTTTTTTCACCACCATTATTTCATGTATCATAAAATGTTCCTGTGAGAAACTTATACATTTAATTATTGAAGTACCTATATAAATAAGACAAAGAAAGTACAGGAGAAACCAACTGCTTTAGTCTGGCAAAAGGTCACTGTATTTGAGTGAATTGGTTTGAAAAACAACTTGCTTATATATATTAAGTGTGTACAAAAGTTCCCAGCACATTTTTTTACACTAAAACTATAATACTCAGTTGAAAACTCTTAAAAATAAAAGAAATGGTGGTAACTTTTGCTTAAAACAACTTTTCAGAAAAATAGGTTTTTCAAGTCCAGTAGCTGTTATTGCTCTTTCCTGTATTGATGACCATCCTGGGTATGATGATAAAATACATCCAGCAGCAAGGGTTCTGATGTGGAGGTTTTGAGGAGCATGGGACCATCTCTTAATTGCTATTGTTCTCAGGTCCACCCTGACCCGGGATGGTAGCACTTATTAGGGTTCTAGCTATGGGCAAATAGTTAACACTCAAACTGGAGTAAAAACACTATGAAAGTATAAAAATATTAGCAATACATTTTGAAAAAAAAATTTACCAGCAATGAATACATATTCTATTTATATGAAACTATCTTAAAAATCTTGTTGGCCTTAAATAACCCATTGAGGTGTTGATATACCATAAAACAAAATAAACCAAACTAGTATTGATGGGGGTTTCCTTCCTAATCTTTTATTTGTAATAGTGTGTAATGTCAGTATCTTGATTGTTATTATTTTCTCTTCAAGTTACATGTTTTACCCTCAAACATGACACAAGACATTATCATTGACATGTCTAACAACACCTATCACCTCTCAACTCACACACCACATTCCCCTGGCCCTGAGCTCAGTCTTTTCTTCCTCAGTTGCTAGCTCAGCTAGCTTTGTTGAGTAAAACTGACCTTATGGGTTATCTGACTTTCTTTTCCCTCCTCAGTTGGGGTCCCCCACCAGGTGTGTTGCCTTGATAGGATTGATTCAGGTTTCCCCAAATACTATGATATTGGGATTGACAGTGAAGTCTAGTATGACACCTCTACTTATGTTGTGTGCCACAGACAGGATTGCATAATTCTTACCTTTGACTATAGTAAACCTTTGTCTCTTTAGGTCCCAGGACAGCTGGAATAAGAAATCTTTCAATAAAATATATAACACTCTTTATAACTCTAACAACAGGTTTATTGAATATAAAGAAAAACTGGGTGAATAAAATGTCTTTATTATCTACTGAAAAATCTGCTGCATGATGGTGATTTGGGAAACATTGCAAATGCTAAAGTAAAACCTGACAATCAAATCTTTCTCAGTCCTACAAAGTAATAACCAGTCTGTCAACATTTCCCCAATTTTTCTGTCATGCATGTGTCTGTGTTTTCACTTAGCAACAACTGCCTTATGAGTAAGGCTGGGTCACTCCCAGCTGACTTTTTGTTGGGCCTGATCCCTATCACAGTTCTCTGTTGGTTGATTTCCCCCGTCTCTCTGTTAGCCTATGGGCTGTCATTTATATAGATGACTCCCAATTCTAAAATTTGACATTGATATATCTAATTTTTCTACCAAACCATCTGAGGAAGCCTTGTTAAAATAAAACATATGGTATGTCTTTTGTCTAGATGATTTTTTTCTTTGTCTAAAATAATTTGTAAGCCCACACACATTCTGTATAGTTAACTTATTGTACACAAACTCACAAATTTTCATTTCTCAGGACCTAAGAAATTCAGACATTATTAATCTTGTCTTCTTCTTATCAGTCGGGAGTGGATAGGGTTGGGGACCTTAGTTTTACTCAATTTTCATAAAAATCTTGTCCAGCTAATTCTGGTTCAGTACTCTTTGTAATTGTTCTTAAATTCATTTTATTATTTTACAACATAAATTTTAATACATTTCATTTTTAATTTGCTATTTAAACATTCAACTTACTCTCTTGAGAATTTTAATAATTATTATTCAGTTAGCAGACTATTCAAATCCTGTAATTTCATGCAATTAAATGTTTAAACATGGTCATTGCTCCATTAAAACTGTTATTTCTATATAGGTTGCCACTGCTGTTGGTAGTCCTCAAGTGATGTGGTTTCTGTTATTTGGTACAATTCTTTCTTTGTAATTTTATACTACCAGTCCACAAGTTTTGAAGTACAAACCTTGCTTGAAGCCAGACAGTTTAGATATTTCTGAATGTGTTTGGCACCATGCATGAACAAGGCTCTTTAAGAACATGTAACAATTTGAGGTGTTGGGCAAAAATTACCTCTGGCGCAACTATGTTCAATTTCTTTTTCTTGTATACAAAATTTATTTAAACTAATCCATACACATGGGTATTTGAAGTGTTTAGTATTTACTAATTCAACATCATGAATTTTTATGATGGATTCAGGGTATGTGCCATCACTGCTTTCATTCTAATTCCAGACTATAGTTTTCTGTTTGAAAAGGTTTATCTTGAGTCTTATTTTGTAAAACACATGGTAGAGGATGTTTATTTTCTGTTCAATCTCATCATTATCCTAACTATGATTACCTGTGTCATCAGCACAGCACCCTCAACCTCATCATCAGTACACTGACCTCATGTTGTAACCTATGGAAGGTTACTGAATAGAATCATCAAAAAAACGTTGGTAATGAATGATAATACTTAAGACAAGAACAACGCATATAAGATTTGCCAGCAATGCATAGAAGTAAACTGCAAGAAGTGAGTTAAGTGAATTTCACAATGAATTTCCACCTGCATACCAACATACAGTATTTACTACTGTATTTATGTGAATGAGGACTATCATGTAGGTATTGCTAGCTTTAATTTAAAGCCAGAAAATATTTGTGGATTGTAAGAATTCTTTTGGAGATAATAATGCTTTACTGATACAAGTCCTACTAATTAACCCATAGCTAGAGGGAGAAGAAGTGGATTCATACCTTTCCCAAGGGTATTTACTCATAAGTGAATACAGTGAACCCAGCTGAAATTGGAACTCGACTCTCCAATTTCCAATTCTGAGCCATTATCCATTACATCATCCAAACATCTAAGCTTATAGTATATGATATTCCCCAGTAGTCATCCACCTAGATACTGGCTAAGCTCAATGTTGCTTAACTTCTGTGATCATACAGGAACCAATGTTTCAACATGATATGGCCATATATAATATATAAAATAAAGAACATGTAAGAAACAGATCTCAATCTAACATTTCACTTTATTAAATCCTCATCAGAGATCAATTTTCTATCTTGATCTCTGACAAGGCTTTAATAAAGGGAAATGTCAGATTGGGATCTGTTTCTTACTTGTTCTTTATCCTATTATTTTGTCAGATTCCTATCCATACTTGACCAATATTTGATCTTCTACTCATGTATATATATATATATATATATATATATATATATATATATATATATATAATTTTTATATATGAAAATATGCTCACTCAAATAACTTTGATAATTATACAAGAACCAGTATTTTAACATGATATGGCCATAAGCCTTCGTTACCTTAAAAATCAAAATCTAAAATCATAACCTTTATTCCTGTTAGGTAATATGCATCTGCTTCAGCAGGTTTTCAATCCAAGTAATTTTATACTGAGATCACTGATTTTATAATTAATATCCTTATCAAAGAATATGCATAAATTAAAATAAGCTTCAATACAAACAGCTAGCTTACATTTTCGCAGGCTAGATAGAGCTGGTTAAAAATCCAGCTGCCATTTTTCTCACTGGGAAGCATCTTGAAAAGTGATAAAATAACTTTTGCTACATGCAAACCTCACCTCCTATTAGGCAGGGCAAGGTCAAGCAGGAAAGAGAAGAGGCAAATATTTTGGAACAAGCTGAGTTTTTCTTCTTCTTTTTCTCTCTACTTCCTGTTAAATGCAGCTAGTCATAAGAAGAAGGAATAATATGGCAGTGATGCTGGGCAGTCTCCTCATGGATGAAGAGGGGACTTGAAGCAGCATAAATGTGTTTCTACAGACGTATACTGAGGATACATGGACCAATTGTGTGAGCAATGATAAAGTTTTAGCGAAAATAGAAACAAGAAGGAAACTTATACTTAACATCAGGAAGAGACCATGGAAATTTCTAGGGCACATAATGAGGAAAGAGAACTTAGAAAATTTGATACTCACAGGACTGATTGAAGGCAAGAGGGACAGAAGAAGAAAACAATTTTAAAACTTACTTAGCTTGAGTAAATGGATGGTGGAATAAGGTTTAGGAGAGATAACAAAAAGACAAAATCTATTAAGACCTACAAAAGAGAGGAAGTTGTGGAGATCATCAACATCCTAAAGGGTCATGGCACATAGAAGAAGAAGACTAAAGAATAGATGGCATCTTCTGTGCATGTCAAATGATGTTTTCGTTACATTCATTATGAAGCATAGAGTAAACAGATTCTAGTAATTGTCCATAATTTAAAAAATTCAAATAGATATTTTTAAGCATCAAAAGTCAAGCTTATTTCTAAAACTATATTATAAAATACAAGCCAATTTTCAGATCAGTACATTTGGAATTTTACAATTTGCAAAAGGTTTTGAATAAAATGTCAATGAACAGAAAAAAAATCACATTGATTTGAAAATGATTTGTCGATAACAGAAGTCTTCGAAGTGGTCATTATCAAACCCTGGGAGTCAATGAGAATATCCAGTTGGTTACTAAAAACCTGGAGCTGTAAAAAAGTGGTTTATAAATGCCAGTTAATAAACAGCTGGTCAATAAATCAGTTTGACTTATGACCAAAACTCACTAATTTCCAGCCAATTAACATGCCTTTGCTTATCATATACATTCTTCCCATTAAAGATCCCAGCTAATTCAATGAAAGGGTATATTTCTTTATTTTTAAGGTGTTTATTATTATCAATATTATTTATAAAGTTTTACTTCTCATTATTATTCAAACAAATAATCATTCCTATTTGAAAACTTATTTATTTCATTAAGCTTCTGTCTATATCTCTGAGATGAGGTATTATGATTATTTACATTATTCAGACTGTTATCTTCATCTTCATTGCCATATTCACAACGTTTCAGCTGTAGTACACTCCGGCCTTCTTCAGGTGATTGGAATGGCCCAGTGGATATAGATGTTGGTTAGATCCACGGACTATACTCAGAGAGTTTTGAGTTCTCTACCAGGCTACAGCAGAGGTGAGTAATCAGGAAGAGGCATGACACGTGGAACTAGAACAATCTACCCCAGTGGACAAAATAAAAGGTTCAGTTTGAAATTCCAATCACCTGAAGACGGTTGGAGCATAAAATGGCCGAAACGTTGTGAATATGGCTTTGAAGAAAAGAATAACAGTCCGAATAATGTAAATAATCGTATTAAACTTTTATAAAAATATATTTTCTCTCAATAATACAGTCTTTTATGACCCTTGGGAACTTTCTTATTTACTTAGAATTTTATGTAAAACTATTTTTACCAATATATTTCATTCTTTGATGGCTTTTATCAAGGCAAATGTAAGGATTTTATTTTGAAACATGTATTTACTAATAGAAGTAAAAACATTGTTAGATTTTCAACATTTTTTTAATTTAAGAAGGCTCAAAAATATTCTTCAGGCTAATTGTGAAAGTCAAGGTAATCTATGGACAATGCTAATTTAATAAACGAAAGTGAGTAAATATTGTTATTACTGAATTTTTTTCTTATTCGTTTATGTATATTTACTTTTTTTATTAATGTAATTATTATTTTATTTTAATTTGATGAATTATTTATGTGCTTATTTTAAATAATAGGACATTTTGACTCCATTGTTTCTTTTAAGTACTTTAAAAACTGTTCTGGTCATCTATGTAAGAAAGCAATATTTCTTTTAGCAAAGGAGATATTTGGAAGCAGATTTTCCTTGTCTTTATTCATATATTTTACAGATATATTTTTAATCGATATCTGAATTTTTACATATATATATATATATATATATATATTGTCCAAGACAGTCAAAGTCACACAAACCTTAACGGTAGAGGTTTGAGTCTTTTTGATGTTCTTGGGTTGAGGGCCCTCATTTATTATTAGAAGAGATTGTGTTCCCCAACCTGTTGTAGGAAGAGATTGTTTTCCCCCACCTATTATAGGAAGAGAAATAGAAACTCAAACAGAATAAGAAAAAAAAAAAAGCTGAAAGTAATGTCTACATTTTAAATAAAAAAATAATTATTGATGTTTTCTTGTACATAGCTGGACATTGATGAGGGATTGAAGATTCCATGAAGAGGTTGATAGTCTATAAAGTTTGATAACAGCTATTAAAGTATGATAGACAATAGAATTAACATCTTTAAAAGAATTTATCTGCCAAGCTTGCATTGACAAAAATTACAAGTTCAGGAGTTAAGTGGATTTAGATGTTTATTAGAATTTGGTTTATGAGCATCCAAGAAAATAAATGTAAACACTGAAATATCAATGTTATCAGAACTCATAAATATTAAAGCATATGATCGGAGAGATTTTGAAGAGGTGTAAAAGGAACCTGGCCGAACAAACTGAGAAAAGAAAGAAACATCAGTAGGATGAAAAGAAAAGAAACCAAAAATATTAATGTTAATGTGTTCAAGTTTGCCTGTTGGGATTTAAAACTGACATCATTAGTTGTTCATCCATTTTCCTTTTTTTATTCTTTTGTTAATGCATTTCTTTTTTACTCATATCACTTTTCAACTTCTTCTGTTCCATTTTATCCTCATTACCGTCCCACATTTCAATCCCGAATGTTTATTATCTCCCTTGTGGTTAGCTTCATATTTATTACCTCCCTTAATATTACTTAAGTGAACTTTTCTTTTTTGTCTTATAATTTTTTATATTTATCACTTCCTTACTGTTTTCTTATTACAAAGTAAGTTCTCATTATTCATGTTATTTGTAGGTTTGTTTTCATGTTAAGTCTGAAAATAAGTAATTGATTTTGAGGTTTGTAGCCTACAAGACTTTGATAATCATTTCCATTTCAATGATATAGAAAATTACATTAGTATAACTATTATTTACACTATTTGTATTCAAATTATTTTCCTCATCTTTGTTGTTGTCCTACAAGATAATGGCCTAGTGGTTTGTGATTTTGGTACCATAGTGATTTTGAGTTTAATCTCTGGGTCAGGCAGGGTGTATTGATCAAATTAAAATAAAATGATAAATAATAATTACATTAATAAAAAAAAGTAAATATACATAAACAAATAAGAAAAAAAAAATTCAGTAATAGCAACATTTACTCACATTTGTTACATCACTTAGCATTGTCCATAATTTTACTTTGACTTTCACAGTTAACCTGAAGAATATATTTGGGTCTTCTTAAATTAAAAAATGTTCAATCCATGGGTCAGGCAGTGTTGCACTTGGTGGGAACAGGCAAACAATAACTGAGCAGTACTAAATAAAAATAAGAACTAGACAATATCTCTAGATATGAGCAGTCGAACGAAAACAGTCTATACCCGTAGATTAAATTAAAGGTTCAGTTCAGAATTCCCTGTAGGTTACCCAGATTGTTATACGCCTGAGGTAGGCTGGTGGGCACAATGGTGAAAATGTTGTGATAACAACAAAGATGAGGACAATAGTCCAAATATAAATAATGATAACTCCCTCATCACAGAAATTCAGACAGAAAACTGGTATAACTATTTTTGACAGCTTTATTTTTACCGATAAACATTATCAAATTAACATCAGATAAATTAGCAATGGCTAAAATCAACAGCAAAGATATAATATACAGCCTTGACATTAATCAATTTATCAGCTATATTTCAACTCCTACCAGTGCGTAAATTAGAACCAGTGGAGTTACATGTGTCAAACTGAATACTGTTATTGTTATATCTCACATTAGGCTTACAACCACATCACATTGAAACACTGCTTCCTGTATGACTGCTTGGGAACACAATGTGTTGTAAGCTTGGATATGTAGGTGATGTAATGGATAAACAGAGATGAAGTTTGGTAAAGGTCAATTTATTGTCTATAGTACCAATTTATTGTTAACTCCATTTGGTTACAGTGATTAAAGTGGGTGACTATTGTTTTAGTCCTTTTTGTGATTTGAGAGTTCATACAGGTTTCCTGACAGAAATTAATTTGTTGAATTCATCTTTTCATCTTCTATTTTTTCTGGAGTTGCCAGTCTGCTCAAACTCACATCCAATGAATCTCCAACCCTTGTGTCTCAAACTGCTACATTGAACCAATTTCCCTCTTCTTCTCTTTCTTCTTTTTTTTTATTGGGTCTGACACATCCATGTTTTCCATTTGATTTTTGGCAGAACATCTTATTATTGGTTGATTTTTTTATGACATTCACTGACCCACATAAGCTATGTCTGGGTTCTGTCAGTTACTGAGGATAGGAAAAACAGAAGGAAGGAAAGGAAGTATGTGTAATAGAGGAGAGAGAGAGAGAGTTTTCTTTGCCAGTCTCTTAATGAAAAGGAAAGTGTATATTTCTATATGGTGTTACTACTACCTAATCCTGCTACAAGTTCATTATATCCACTTACATGCAAATACCTTTGGGAATACTATAACTACACCTCTTCTACCCCTAGCTATAGGTTAATTTGTAAGACTTGTTTTATGAAACCATTATTATCTCTCCACAAAGAATTCTTACAATCTAAAAATATTTTCTGCCTTTAAACAACTTGCAAATGACTGATAAGCCAAAAGCAAACAAATCAATTAAACATATCTGCCGTTATTTCAATATATTAGCAAAATGATGCGTGGGTGGTGTAACATAGATCAGCATAGAAAATGGAATCAGTGAGCCAGGTTCAAATTCCAGGCTAGTCTTTTGTATTCACTTTTGGCTAAATGCACTTCGGAAAAGCATATGAATCTCTCTCTTCTCTCCTCAGCTCTGGGTTAAACAGCAGTGTAGACTGGATTATGTAGTCTAGGAAAAAGCCAACCTTCAATTCCAAACCATGGAGAAGGCAATACGAAAAACATTATTATTGTTCCCAAGAAGACATGGCAATATTCAGATAATAAAGAAAAATCTCTGGAATGCCATAAACACCTGTGTTCTGAAGGGACATAGCATATTTGTAATAATTTTCTGTCACCATCTTGGGTGATATAAATAAAGTAACCATTTTCTTTTGTAATGATTTCTATAGATGCGGAAGTATGTAAAACATATTTGATAAAACATTGAGGTAGAAACAGTAACAACATAAAGAAGGCATTTAATTATCCAAAGTTTAGAATAAAAATTAATTCTTTATGATAAAACATGTGTTTCCATTCTTTTCAAAGTCTTACGATTTAATTACTGGAAAAAATATTAAACAGGAGTAAAACAAAGAAATCACACTTGAACACAAATATATTACAATAATAAGTCTGCATTTATATATATATATATATATATATATATATATATATATATATATATATATGTATGTATATATACACACACACACACACACAAAGTATGTATTTGGACAACAATTTTTCCTTTATTTACATTTGATTAAAAACCAATGAAAATTCCTTGTTGATTATTTTGCATTTACTTTTCAATTTTTCTAATAAATGTTTTGAGAAGGAGACTGAAAATTTTGAGGAGGATTCTGTAAGCACCAAGGAAGTCTAAAAGAAAAGAACAGTTACATTCAAAGGACACATAATGAGAAAGAGGGGCTTGGAAAACTTAACCTTCATGAGGCATATTGAGGGCAAGAGAAATAGAGAAAGGCAGCAAGCAACCTGATGAGCTTGTGTGAAGGGATACTGTAACAGGGTAGGGTTGAGGGCTTAGCAAAGGGAGAAAAACTGCTATGTGCCACATGAGACAGAAAATTGTGGAGAGCCATAATTGCCTATGTCCTAAAGGGATGAGGTACATTGTAAATTTTTATGAGGGCTTCTCCATGATTATGGATTTCAACTTCTCCATCTTTGACAATGGTTGTGTGCTTAAGGTTTAGAGAATCCAGTCTGACCTGCAGTGTCACTTAATTTTATTAATTCAACTTCTTTGATTTCTGTTTGAATTTCTGGAATGAGAATTTATCGTTATATTACCTTAACTTGGACTAAAATGATCATCTTTGTTATTATCCCAACATTTCAACCGATGTGTCTTCCAGTCTTCTTCAGATGTCTGTTAATCCGGGTAAACTTCAGGGAGTTTCAAAATGAACCCTGATGGTATAGTAATTGAGAGTTCCATCCCTGGATCAAGTAGTACAAACTTAGACTAAGAGAAAACATGTCTATCAATAACTGAGTAGTACTCAAAAAGCACAAGATGGGATATCTCTAGACATGGACAGTGGAACAAGAACAATCTACCTCCATAGATTAAATAAAAAGTTCAGTTTGAAATTCCCTGAAGGTTACCTGGATTGGCAGAAACGTGAAGAAAGCCTGAGGGCACAATGGTTGAAACGCTGTTATGCCAACAAAAATGAAGATATTAGTCTGCATGTAAATAATATGAATATCAATTTCTTGTAATTTTCAAAACACAACTGCACAAGTTTCTTTTATTGTAATTTCACAATCCTCTTTCTTGACATTCGGTCATATTGGATTTTCATCCCTGTTGGCTGGGACTTTAGAATACACCAACTGCACCTATTCACAGGGGTAACATACATTATATCATTATATCCTGTGTATGATGATGAACTACATCTGGCAGCAAGGCCTCTGATTAAGAGATTGGAGGTTTTGAAGATAACAGAACCACCTTTTAATTGCTGTTGGTCCCAATTTCCCCATGACCCAATATGATAGCACCTGTTGTCATCACAGCTATGGCAAACACCCAAACAAAAATCAAAACACAAGGAAAGTATAGAAATATATTTTTATAGTAAAAATACCAGCATACATTAAAAAAATACCAACAATACTTTTTTGTAGTGAAATTACCAGCAATACATTTTTTATGAAAAAAAAAATTACTAACAATACATTTTTTAAACAAAATGTCCAACAATACATTTTTATACTAAAATAAATAGATGCAACACTAAAAAGAATAAAAACACATTCTTATTGCAAAATGATCAGCAATTCATTTTTTTAAAATTATCAATAATACATTTTATCATTTACAAATTATATATCTAAAAACATAAGTTTGCCCTGAAAATATAAAATTATCAACAAAATAATTATACTTGAAGGTATAAAATTGTGTCCAAATGTAGGTGAATCCATAAACTTGCATACAAAATATTTAGATTTTGGTATTAAATAAGCCATCGAGATGTTGATATGCCACTAAACAAAATCAACCAACCAACATATTAGAATTTCAAGTTTTCAATTCTTTCTTTATCATCCCAGAAGTCTTCAAAAATATCCAAAATCCTATTTGGTAAAATGTGCTTTTGAAATGAGTTAGATATTAAATCTAATGATAACATTTTCATTCCTTTTGATATTTCTCATTTCTTATGTTACCAAAAGAATATGAAAGACATTGGATTTCAGTTATGTTACTCCTTCTGCAAAGAATTTGCAATTAGTTTTTTTAATCATTTCCTTTTATGATTAGGTTATCTGTAGGTCATTCTGCTTGGAGTCAAATTTCATCTGCTAACTAAAATTAGTCACTTGAGTTTCCCAAGATGCATCAGATATGCAAAGGATATTGTTTCTATTCAAGTAATTCTCAATTTGTTTTGCACCAATCATCATTTAGACTGGTAGTAATTAATATACTATCCTTGTAATCCTCATTTATTAAGATTAAAAAAAAATTTATGTCTATAAATAAATTTATGTTAAGACAACTATTGTATTTTTTTCCTTTTTTAAGTTACAAGTCTATATCAATTTAGAGTTCAAAGTTCATTTTGAATTCTCAAAGCATATATTGAAAAAAATTATTTAAAAAAGTATGAAAAAAATATCAAGAGTGTGAGTGACTAAGCAGATCTAAAAACAAGTCTGATGACGGTGTATATTTACGTTGCATGTTCAAACACACAAATAGACAATGACATTACATAAATAAAGATAAATATATGCAGGGCACACAAAGATGGCTCCCTCCCCAATAAATACACTCATTTACTTTTTCTTTCATTGATTTATTTTCAGTTACCAGTGAGTACATGACTGGGAATATATATATATATATATATATATATATATATATATATATATATAGTGTGTGTCTGTGTATATATATGTATATGACTATATGTGTGTGTGTATATATGTATATGACTGTGTGTGTATATATATGTATATGACTGTGTGTGTGTATATATGTGTGTATATATATATGTATATGACTATATATGTGTGTATATATATGTATATGACTATATATATATATGTGTGTATGTGTATATATATATATGTATATGACTATAGATATATGTGTGTGTATATATATATATATATATATATGTATATGGCTATATAGATATGTGTGTATATATATATGTATATGACTATATGTGTTTGTATATATATATGTATATGACTATATATGTATATATATATATATATATATATATATATATATATATATATGACTGTGTGTGTATATATATATATAATGAGTGTAAGTGTGTATATATATATATATATGAGTGTGTGTATGTATATATGTGTGTGTGTATGTATGTATGTGTGTGTGTGTCCTAATGATATTCATAGTCAAAAGATAATAAAATATTCTAATATGCACACACACACACAAATATGCATGTACGTGTATAGATATGTGTATATTTGTGTTTTCTGATCATCTCGATAGTCAAAAGATAATATTATATTCAGTTACACATGCATATATATATGACTGCATTTATGCAATCACATGTGTGCACACAGACACACATGTATGCATGTCATGAAGTTTAGGGATGTAAATATTTACATTGGTATATATGTAGTCATGTGAGTGTTTGATCATTTCTTGCATGCCCAAAATTATACTTATATATGAATATATGTGGCGACATACATCACTGAGTTTTTTTTTTTTTTATTTGTATATTGTCTTCATGTTTTCATTCTTTGTCTTCTGTTTACTCTCTTGATTGCGAATTGTATTGTATTTCCGCTCATAAACTACCAGTGTATGCAGATGCATACATAGCAGTTAACAGTTTGTGTAACAAGCCCATAAGTTGTGGGGTAAGACGAGTCGATGTCCCAAGAAAAAGAAGAGATCAATTCCACTTTTCTCTTTTCCCAATATTATTATTATTATTATTATTATTATTATTATTATTATTATTATTATACTTTTCAGCCATATTGTTTATTTAGTTTTGTATTTTAGACACCATAAGCAGTAGAAAGTGGTCAGTAAGTGGCTATTCCTTTTACCATTGTCCAATACCCACACCTCTTTATATTTCTTTGCTACCACCTCAGAAAGAAAAAATAGCAAGCAAACAAACAAACAAAAACAGACAGGCTCTATCAATCTTGATGGGCTATATCGGTCCTTGGTTGCAGTATTATGTTAATCGTACCAATCAGCGCTACACATTATTAGGCCAAAAAGACTATGTAGGGAAAAAGATAAAAAGAATGAAAAATGTTCAGAAACGGCAAAAGAAATACGGTTATGGAAGAAGAAGATGGGGGAAGTTTAGTGGAAGCAGGTTTGGAATTGTCAAATAGATCATTTCAGGAAATTCCTTCAAGAATTCCATGTCAGGATCTATCTTTACTGCAAACAAATAAAGTAGAAAAAAAAAGTAAATCAAAATAAGGGGAGGTAATAAAAATAAAAATGTAAAAACTTAAATAAAAACAACACAATGACACATTAAAAAAAAAACATAAAACAGGTATATTGTTGTTTTAGCAATGGTTTGACAATTTTGTTTTTCTTTTCCCTGTAGAGGGACTTTTTCTTTTTTGAATGGATCTCTTTCTGTTTCCTCATCTCTACCCCCAAATCATATTATTACTACTTCTAACTCTGCATGCTTTTTCTCTTTCTCTCTATTTAAGATTGTTCTATCCACAATTTTATCTTGGAAAATTTTTAGGGAACTTCTCTTGAATAATTCTTGCCAATTGGCTACTCGATTCATATTATACAATCAATTTTGCTTAGAGAATAAAGTTAAGCAAAACATTTCTGTAATGATTCTGCTATTTGCATGCAGAAATATATGTATATTTATATTTGTTCAATAGAAAAAGAATATATGCAAGGATAGATATTCTAACATATTTGTAAATAAGTATAAAGATATATATCTTTATCTGACAAACAGAGTAGATGGAAGAGTTTTTCGTTAATAAATAATAGAGAAAAGAAGTTAAGTTTATGCATCAGGAGAAATATTTTCAGATATTTAAAAGAGCACCCACACATTCCAAATATATACAGGTATGAATGAAATCATTTTATATATCTTCACACACACACACACACACATTGTTCTAATGAGCTCTCCTCCTTGATAACGCAACTACATGAATTTAAGTGTAGTACTAGATTGGCACTTAGGTTTTATTGTTTTACTATTGAAATAGCTAAATATAGCTAATCTAATAGTTTTTTTTTCTCCCTTTTTTTCTCTTACTTTTTTTCTCTTACTTTCTTTAGTTTCTTGCTCTCCTGCCACCTATGATCTTCAAAAATTTAAATGCAACTTCAATTATCATCTTCTGTCTTTCTGAACCCTGTTCTTTTATTGTCCTCACTCCTTAGTTTTTTGTTTTTTTTTAATCAAGTTCACTGCAAGCAAGGCAGTAAAGCTACTAAAATACAAGGGGTTAACTGGTGTGGAAAAATTAGAAAACAGAAACATTACTAAGGAGTGAGTACAAAAGAGGAGGAATCAGGAGGACAGTAGATTGCAATTGACATTGCATTTAAATTTTTGAAGATAAAAGTCAGCTGAAAAGCATGGAGCGAGAAGGAAGTTCAACAAGTGAGAAATGTGAAAAAACTGTTAGCATAGAACTTACAGTTACATTTAGCCAATTCAACAGTATATGAATGAGGCCTTGACACCAGTCTAGTACTGTGCTTAAAGTCTCCTCATTCTCTTTCACTCTTAGTAACCCATGGCATCTTAGCGACATTATCAACTTGCTTGGGATGAAATTATATATATATATATATATATATATATATATATATATATATATATATATATATAAATTTAATTAAAATTTAAAAACATTGATTATATTTTATTTCCCCAGGAAAGTGTTTTTTTTCCTGGTTCCTCAGATCACCTACCTACCTAACTATATATGCCTATATTTCTGAGATGAGGTATTATGTACACTATTTACATTATTCGGACTATTGTCCTCATGCCACCATATTTATTACAACGTTTTGCCTGCTGTACGCTCAGGCCGTCTTCATGTGGTTGGAATGTTGAACTGAACCCTTGATTTCGTTCACTGGGGTAGACTTTTCTAGTTCCACATGCCATGTTTAATGGGTGTTACTTATCAGTTATCTCCTGTTAATTCCCCTCTCCAAATTCTGCACTGCCTTAACCGGGTATCCTGTCACTGGATCTAACCAATGCCTTTATCCACTGTGCCATGTGTTCTTGAGGACATCTGTGTATGAATTTCTGGGTATTATAAACCTAATGTCTTCAGCAACCCATTTTTTACCAGTGCTCATATTGCAATTTTTGATGTTATCATTCCATGTTTTTACCAGAGTTCATATTACAATTTTTTTGTTATTATTGCTTTCCTCTGGCACTCATTATTACTGGTTCCCATATTGTATTCATTTCTATGCTTGGTTGGCTTGATATTTTTCTGGCCTAGCATATGTGCTGATTCCTCAAGTTTACGAATTTTCCAATGGCGTTCTTTGTCTATGATCTCAACCTGATCCCTTTTCTCTCCATATGTGGTCAGCCATGCCTGATTTTTTCACTTCCCCTCATGTTACAGCTTTCTGGTGTTCTTGATGCCTTACCTTAAGGAGGCGGCTTGTCTCCCCTTTATATTTCTTTCTGAAGCTGCACAGGATAGTGTAAACACAGTCTTTAGTCATGTTCTCCTATATGGGGGTGGGTCTTACTCAGGAGAGTGTTGTCCAGCTTTTGAAGGTTGTTCTGACATTATATGGACCACAGATTCTTTGTATTTTCTCTGATAACCCCTTAACATAAGGCAGGCAGACTGCTTTCTGAGTGTTGTTGTCCTCCTTTTGTACCAGCCTATCCCTAGTTTTTTTTGGAGCTGCTGCAATGTACTCAGGGTAGTTGTTACATTGTAGGGTACTACTTATACTGACCAATTCTTTATCTAATATTTCTGGGTCACCACTTATGACTTTTGCTCAGTGTTGTAAGCAGCGGATAATGCCTTTCTTTATGCTGTATGGATGGTGGGAGTTGAAATTGAGGTACTCTCCAGTGAATGTTGCTTTACGGTATACCAATGTCTTGAACCCATGCTCTGTTTGAGATATTAGAACATCCAGGAATGAGAGTGTGTTGTTACTCTCTTTCTCCATCATGAACTGTATTGAAGGTCTTATTGAGTTCACTGGTCCAGTAGAACCTGAACATCTTCCTGGTGTGGTCAGAGTATGAAGGTGTCATCTACATACCTTAACCATCTAATTGGCTCTAGAGATATAGATTCTAATGCCATTTCCTCAAAGTATTCCATGTATATATTCGCCATTGCTGGTGATAATAGTGAGCCCATTGCGAAGCCCTCCTCCTGTTGATATATGTGTGATCCCATTCCAGAGTGTGTTGTTTGTATACAGAAAGTCAACATCTCCATCAGATTATCTATTGGAATACTGGTCCATTCTTCTAGGGATGAGCCAGAGGCCAATCTGTCTCTGACTACTGAGAGTGTCTCCTTCGTGGGTACTTCGGTGAACAAACTCACCATCTCTAAGCTCACCATCTGGTTGGATAGGATGGGAGAATCTTTGATTATTTCCATGATGTGGGTGGAGTTCCGAACATATGAAGGAGACTTTCCGATCAATGGGTCAATTACATCTACAAGGAAGCGACTCAGAGGGTGGCACACAGAGCCTTGGCGACTAACAATCGGTCTGAGCAGAATACCGTCTTTGTGAATCTTAAGGAGACCGTATATGTGAGGTAGCTTGGTGTAAGGAAGTGGAAAAATCAAGCATAGCTGACCACATATAGAGAGAAAAGGGAAACCACTGCCCTCTGTGGGATCAGGTTGAGATCATAGACAAAGAACACTATTGGAAAATTTGTAAACTTAAGGAATCAGCGCATATGCTAGGCCACAAAAATCTCCTGTGCCTACCAAGCATAGAAATGAATACAATATGGGAACCGGTAATAAGGAGTGCTAGAGAAAGGTGATAATAACAACAAAAATTGCAATATGAGCTCTGGTAAGAACATGAAATGATAACAGCAAAAACTGCAATATGAGCACTGGTAAAAAATGGTTGCTGAAAACATTAGGTTTATAATACCCAGAAATTCATACACAGATGTCCTCAAGGACACATGGCAAGGATAAAGGCGTTGGTTAGATCCAGTGACAAACCCAAAGAGTGTGAGTTAAGGCAATGGAGAACTTGGAGAGGGGAATTAACTGACATCCATTAAACATGGCACGTGGAACTAGAACAGTCTACCCCAGTGAGCAAAATAAAGGGTTCAGTTCAACATTCCAATCACCTGAAGAAGGACAGAGCATACAATGACCAAAACGTTGTAATAAATATGGTGACAAAAATGAGGACAATAGTCCGAATAATGTAAATAGTTTAACTATATATACACACACACTTTTGAGGGGATGATGAAAAGTGTATGGCCTAACCAAAAATCCTACCCCACAAAACATGACTTTTGACCATTTGATGAGATTTTGTGGGTAAATTCAAAAACTTGTCAGTACCCCCTCATATGTGTGTGTGTTTGTGTGTATACATTCACAAAAATGCATATACAGTACCATGCATAATTTCTCCTGCATTTTTATAAAAACCTGTATCCTCCTGGCATCCATTTTAATTCATGCCTTTTTCCTCCATACAATATGCATTTATATAATATTATTCAAAAGTCAAAGGCCATCTGAAACTATAATAAATTTTTAATACATTATCTACTTGACAGCAGATGCTTTGTACCCACGTTTTTTCACAGATGATCTGTTGTCTCAACAAGTGTCAAAGACAAATATAGACTGTATAAGATAGATATACATAGTACAGAGAGTTACAGTAAATATTCATGTAGGTTATGCTGCACTCTAATTAACATACAATATGTAAAAGTGTGTATGTAAAGAGAGCTCATTTTCTTTATTAAGTTTATTAAGAGAAAGAGAGAGTGTGTGTGAACTTTTGAATAACAATTTTTCATTTATATAAGTTTGACAAAAGTTCTTTGTTAGGGTTTTAAAATTGATTTTTTTTCTATATTTTGGATCCTTTTCCAGTTTTCTATTGAAAATTTAAATATAAATTGTCTAAATACTTTAAAAAATAGACAGATACTTCTATACATAATGGGTGTTGACTCATTAGACAAGTATGACCATTGCTGTCAAACTTTTCTATCTACCATGTGTTTTCCTTCTTTTCAACTTGTTGTCAGTCAAGGCTGAAAATCTTTGCCTTCCCTATTATTTAACTCATTACTGGGGAAGAAGAGATGGATTCTTATTTTCTTAAGGGTATTTTTGCAAAAGTTAATATAACAAATTATTAGAATTCAAAATTTGCTCACTGATTGCTTGTTCTGATCCATTAACCATGTACAGGGTGGATGAAAAGTAATGGCCCATTTTAAAATATTTATAATTTATTTATTAACTAGAATTTTTACAAGAAATGCATATGAGAGGAAAGCATTTAAGCATGTGGTTTTATTTAAAATTCTACTTTTGCTACCAGCTTCTCGAGCCACTCAGGAATCACATCAACTGATTTCACCAGGAACTCTTGTGGTATAGAAGACATAACTTCTTTTATTCTCTCTTCAAGTTCTTCCAAAGTCTTGGTTTCATATAGTAGACTTGCTTCTTTAACCAACCCCAAAGAAAAAAGTCATAGGATGTTAAGTCAGGTCTTCTGACTGGCCACTCATACATAAAATAGGGAGTTACTTTTCAATCACCCAGTGTATCCATATACATGCTTACAAAGAATACAGAAATGTTTTTTGCCCAATTGAGAAGAGATTAAAAAAATTTGGTGGTTGGTCATTTGGTCATATTTTGGGAATTAGATAACTTTTCAGCACTCTTTTTGTACATTTTGAGAGTTCACTAGATAAGTATACGGTAACAGTTTTCTTTTGGCTTTTCATCTTAACTGACAAAGTATCAATTCCAGATTTTATATTCTCAAACTCTCATCACGTGGCATATACAGTCACATAAAGATGCACACTGTCATCATCAAACATTGAAGAAGACTAAAAATTGACATTTATTTGCTTGTCTGGAATAATTTCCCTAATATTGTGGCTCTTTGCTTTCTTAACTTTAATTCTATTTAGCCATTTTTTTCATCTTAATCTTATATTAACTTCCTTCTTGTTTCTGTTTCCTCCATTACTGCATCCTTTTTTATATACTTCCTTTCTTTAATTCTTTTGATTTCCCTACATTTGTTTATTCAAAACTGTTTTGCTTTTCTATTTCTTATTTTCATTATATTTTGTAGATTTTCTTTCTCTTAATTCCTCTTGTTTTCACTTTTTTCCTTTTCATCTAATTTTTTTTTCTTCCTTTTTTTTATTTTTCTATTTTCTTTTTCTTCTGAGTTCCTCTTACATTTTTATCTTTTTTCTTTTATTTTTTCATTTTTCTTTTTACATTTTTCTTTTTTCTTTTTTGCTTCTTCTCTTCTCTTTTCATGTTGAGATTTGCTTTTTATTTTTCTCCTTTCTTGCACGTTTATTTCTCATTTCTTCTCTCTTTTCTATGCAGAATTTCTCCTCAATTATTTAAACCCCTTTTTCATCTTTTCTTTCTTTTCATCCAACATTTTTTTTTTCAAATTGTTTTCCTTTATATTTGTTATTTTTCTTTTCTTTCTGGCTTCTTCCTTTTTTTCTTTTTCATTCTGATTTTTCATTTTTATTCTTTCAGTTATTTACGTTTGCTATCCCCTCTTACTGTTCTCTCCTTATTTATTAGTTTTTACTTTCCTTTGTTCTTTCATCCTTTTTTCTTACTTTTTCATTCACTTCAGTCATTATAATTCTTCAGTCTTTTCTCTTTTTGCTTTTTTCTTCCTCCCACTCTTTCTTTCCATTTTCATCCATTCTCTGATTTCATTCAAATCTAATAAGGTACTGAAAGCAATCATAAAAGCAATAACATAAGTAGGTTGGATTGTCAACCAAATCTATTAACAGTCAACAACTTTTCATTCTTATTTTCTTATTCTTTGATAACTGATATTTTGAAATCAGTTGGTCACATTGAGCCAAGCCAATGTTGTCTTTCTTTCATTGTATTCTACTTATTTTCATGTACATAAATATGAAAGCATATATATATATATATATATATATATATATATATATATATATATATATCTTTATTCTAATTTATATTTATACTTGATTATATTCCGTGGAATGTGAACATAAAAAAATATATACATAAAGAATTATCTATTTGTATATAGACATAAATGTATGGCTTTTCCAATTTCTGTCTGACAGTGACTTTTATATTTAAACCTGTATACATATAAACCTGTATACATATAAATGTTTAAAGGATCTTTTTTTTTAAATCATTTCCCCCAAACAAGGCA
Organism: Acanthosepion lycidas; assembly: GCA_963932145.1. NCBI lineage: Eukaryota > Metazoa > Mollusca > Cephalopoda > Sepiida > Sepiidae > Acanthosepion > Acanthosepion lycidas. The sequence goes on from OZ010583.1 coordinate 51,935,979, forward strand.
ATAAAGCCACTATGATGCAAGAGGTTACTGAGAATTAATGAAGATGAGAAGAAAACATTATTAAGGATAGAACAATAAAAGAACAAAATTATATTTTCAGGAGAAAAAGGCCAAAATAATTATCACTGGCTATTGTCTATGGCAATACAAACTAACCAGAGGAGCCAAGACTAATAGTTAAAATGTAGTTTTGGGATTGTCCACTGGAAGTACTTGCATGAATACCTATCCATGCATCATATGACACTGCAAATACCCTGATATTATGCAACTCTTGACAAGTGCAGTCTGTCAAAACATTACCAAAGAGTTTCAGTTCCTTACTACCAGTCATGATGCCCCAACCAGAAAACTGCCAACCCGGTATGCTCAAAATAATAAGTCAAAACCAGCGATCATTCAGATCACCAAAAAGTTAAGACAGTTAAATCATTAAGGCCATGGAAGAAAGAAAGGTACCTCTACCTAAACAGGAAACAAGGGAAAAACCTTTACTTCTGTTCAAAATATATATATATAATAATTTTATCATAGAGACAAAAGATTTTACTCACTACAAAGATGCAACTTTGTTTTGGTGCATTTCATTAACTATTTTTGGTTCTCACCAGTTGAGGTGCAACTGAAATGCACCGAAACAAAGTTGCATCTTTGTAGTGAGTAAACTGTTTTTGTCTATATGATAAAATTATAATAAATGATTATTGCTCTACTATCAGTATCAAGCCCTCTTTTGAATTAATGTTATGAATGTTAGAATTTATATATTACTTTTATTTCCATTGTATTGGATATATATATATATATATATATATATATATATATATATATATATATATATTATATTATATTATATTAGCTCCTGAATTAATTCCAGTTGAGCACTCTCGGGCTGGGGTATGGGTTTGTAAACAGTGACTATTTATAGCTATATAGCGAGATTCTTCGCAAGTCGAATTGAGTCACTGTCGGTCACTGGGCGTGTTTCCTAAAATAAATACGCCATAAATCCATCTTCATCCCAACCGTGCGCCGACGGCTTAGTGGTAGAATATCCGCCTGATACCAATTCAATCAGGTTTCGATCCTAGCTAGAGGCAACCGGATGTCTAGCCTCACTGATGAGCTGTGATACAGCGAAACAGTCTGTCTGTGGATGACATTATATATATATATATATATGATAGAATAAGGAACAAATAAGAAATGTTTATGAATTTGACATGGTTTGCTTTAATTTAACCTTCCTCAGAAATTTTTTAATGGACAAGAATGTTCTGTTTCTTTGAGTTTTGTCTTGTTTGTCTTTCATTGTACTACCATCTTCTAGAATTTGAGACATGGACACGAGACACATAAAAAATTCTCACTAGAATCTACTTGCACATGCACTCTCCCCAACACACAAGACAAAAACATGAGATCTTCCTGATCAATGAAAACAGAACTCATATAGCCAAATTGTAGAATCTCTGACTGATACCAAATTAGTCAAGTTTCGATCCCAGCTTAAAGCAATCAAGAACTGTGGATGACAATATATATGCTTTCAGAAAATCTGGTTGAGCTCTCTTGAGAAAAGGGTAATTTTAAAAACAATGGCTCATACTGCTATTAATGCATTGCTCTTTAACTGAATTGAATTGAGCTGCCGGGCCACTGATGTATTTCGCATAGAAAACGTTAAAATTTCCCTTCCTTTCTACCATGCAATGATAGCCTAGAGATAGAATCTCTGACTGATACCAAATAGGTCAAGGTTTCGATCCCAGGTTGAAGCAATGTTTATCCACACTGAAGAGCTATGATACAGTGAAACAGTCTGTCTGTGGATGACAATATATATATATATATATATATATATATATATATATATATATGTTATATTTTAAATGTGATAAGTATATGCATAACTGAAAGTTTCACAGTGGTAGAATCATTTGTCACATGCTTAAAATTAATTCAGTTCCATCTTTGGCTAGTATTTGTACCTGAGATAAGAGACTGCTACAACTCCTCTTCACATGAGCAGAAGATTGAAACATGTGAGGAAAGAGGGTGGTACAAATATAAGCAATTAATGGAACTGACTTCATTTTAAGTGTCTGACAATATGAAACTTAAGATCCCAAAAACAAAACATAACATTTACACTATATAGAGCTCTGTCACAGGTTAATGAGCACTGTTATCAATGATAACCCGCATTTAATTGGAATTAAATTTCACTTAAATAATTAATCAGTCATAATGTGTGCATATATATACCAGGTATAACTAGAATTGTCCAAATCGAGTAACAGCAAAATTGTCTTTTTGTTAGATTAAGCTTTGAACTGTTGTATCTTAGAAATGATTAAATATATATTACTGTAATTCTCTGAGATTTTTATAACACTGTTGGGCTCTACTTTGAACAATAAGAATGTATTCAGCTCTAAGTTGAAATGATGATCCCTCTTGCTGTTGGGACATGCTGATCCAGTTTTCCCCAATAATGTTCTATCTTTTTTAAACTTATTCACCATTCTCTTCATGGTTCTTGAATGGACTTTGAAGATGGATGCCAGAGTATGAATGTTGGTACCATTACTGAAGGTCCGAATAATATTTTTCATCTCACCATTGCTCAGTTGGGAAGATATAGAGGGGCTGATAAAAAAAAAAACGATTTTAACCTTTTTTCTTTCTAGTGGAATAAAAGGGTTTTTCAGTGATTCTTACAAGAAATGGTGTCAAGATGACTAAACATCTGAAAACCTGGGGAAAAGAAACTCAGTTTAGTGGGGTTTTTTTTCTATATTAAACTTTTTGTGAGATGTACAATTATCCCATGCTATATATATATATATATATATATATATATATATATATATATATATATATATATATATATGTGTGTATTTCAGCAGTACATTCTCTTTTAGGTGTGTCTGAATAAATTACAAACATTATGTTTGCTTATTTTTATCATAATCCTTTCATATTCACAAATATTTTTCCATATATCATAATTAAAAAAGGCAAAAAATGCACTGTAACATTAATATATCTGTTACAGTGCATTTCTTGCCTTATTTAATTGTAATCTATGGAAAAATATTCATGAATATCAAAGGACTGTGATAAAAATAATCAGGCATAATGTTTGTAATTTATCCATCAGACATATATATGTGCCACGTTTCAACAATGTCCATTGGTCTCAGTGTCTTCAAGTCCAACATAAAGAAGCCAAGATCAACACACCTGGACAAAATATTTTGTTTACGTGCATTTCCACTTTGTCTCATCACATCCACTTTTGTTTTGAATACCATTATACAACCCACAAACACACACACGTTTTATGCATGTTTCATTAAAAACAACAAAGTACTATGGTTAAGCTTTTTATTTAATTTTTCTTTTGTTCAAACAAGTGCTTTCTTTTTTTTTTGACACAGAGTGTGTAGAAACTAACCAAATGTTTTATAGTTCCAAGTGCTTCCCAGCCGTTTCCATAGCAAAGAATGAACATGCTTATAACGATACGTAAATTTCAAAATTGGTTATTCCTAATTTTTTGCTTGAGGATGAAACAGGGCTTGTCACTTTAATTCAATTTAGTTTTAATAATTATATTGATGGTTTCGGCTCTCATTTTTGAAACATGAGAACTGTTATGTAGCAAATCAATCATATTTTTTAAAAAATAATTATATATATATATATATATATATATATATATATATATATATTGTCAGTAAGAATTCATTCAAACAGGTTTTGTTCAATTCAGTTGAGAAGTCCTAATTGATTTTCTATTGCATTTTTTTCAATTCTTAAATAAGATGTTAGATGTCAAGATTGAAATTGTGAACAAAAAAATCTGACAATCATGCTTTTTTCTATTTTGTGCAAGTAACTTTTGATTGTCTCACTCATTATGAAAGATTGGTTGTTTCAGGATTGTGTTGGTTATATTCTGATATTTTATTTTTTTGAATGCTAGGATTCAAATTAATCCAAAGTGGCATCATGCATAAAAATGCTTACACAGCACTGAATCTAGATTAGATTGTATATCAAAAGTGATGTCATGTGTAATAGTTAACTAGAGTTAGATCACACCAGTAAAGTACATCAAATATTTGTCTGCATATCAAGTGCCTGAACTTGAAGCTTAGTCAGGGCAGTAGTTAGGTAGTCAGTTGGCAGTATTTATAAAAATTAACATTTTGCCTCTCTCTCTCTCTCTCTCTCTCTATATATATATATATATATGTACATACATATATATATATATATATATATATATATATATATAAACTGCTATATTCCTTTAGGATGTTGGTTATCATTGCTCTTCACAGATTCTGTTTCTTTATTTGAATTGCCACGATTTCTTTGGAAAGATAGGGCAGTGATTTCCCCATTGTCTTCTCCATGGTTTTTGAATTCTGTGTTGTCATTCTCCTAAGTTGAATACTGCCCAAAGCTTGAGAATCCTATCTATCCAACTATTTAATTGATAGCTGGCAGGAGGAAGAATTAAAAGATTATTAATAGGAAGTGGGCAAAACAGCCTAGTCGATAACTTAAACTCATCCCAATGATTTCTCTTTCTGTTCCAATAAACATTATACTTCTAAGCTATTTATATTTCTTTTGTGTGAGTTTCAAACCATATCTGTCCTTATTAAAAATATTAATAATAGCTTTTGGGGGAGAGTCAGGTTTTATTATGCAAACAAAGAGCATCATAACCTCTTACTTACAAGTAAATCCAAATGATGTTGGGTAAAGAAGTATATATTTGAGTAGCCCATAGACTAGAAAATTTTATATTCTAGATCTTCTCCTTCTGTTTGCATTGACAACACCAGATTTTTCAGATATTTACTCGCGGGTCAATCCAATTTTCTTTTAGATTATCCATTTTAATTTTTCTTGAATCTCTTTTGTGATATTCTTAAAGCTATTTGTTTCTTGCCAATGTTTTCAATTTCTTTTTATTGTCCTTTCAATTGTTTATTGTAAATTTACTCTTTAGTATTTCAAGATATTTTTGTGTAATTTTGGCAAATATATCTGTTAAAATATGTTAGTATTATTTCCATTTTTGTGTAATTTACATGACAATTTATCCATCGCACCCTGCATATATATATATATATATATATATATATATATATATATACACATACATCTTAGTGTTCTATGATCTCTGTTCAATGTTCACACAATTTCTAATGTGTTTGCAACACTCAATACTTAAAAGTCTTTTGTTTCTCTTTCTTGCAGTCTATGGCAGATTTTATCTATCTTTTTTTATTGAAGAATGTTATATACATTTTTGTATATCAATAACAATTTTAGGAAAATCAATGACAAAGTGGAAAAACTTTTCTGTGATGTGTTTTATAATTTCGGACTTTCTCAGATGTTTGCATTGATGTTCATTCATATAAAGGAGAGGGGATGAAATTTTAATTTGCTCACTGTAATGAATCTGACCATAATTTTAATTTAAGAAATTCTAAGAGAAAACCATTTACTAGGACGAATATTTATAGAAAGTGCTTTAATTGCTAGATCATCCACAGTAAATTTACATCCTGGTTCTTACAGCAGTTCACCTTTCTTATAGTCCTGGGTATGTCAATAAACTGCATTCAGTAAAAAGGCCTCAGATTGGGAGCTTGGAGGTTTTGATGGGTATGGAACTACATCTTAATTGCTGTTGTTCCTAGTTCCATCCTGATCTGGAGTAGTAGCACCCGTTAGTGACCACCCAAAAACAGAAATGAAATCACTAGAAAAGTATAAAAATACATTTTTATAATAAAATTGACCAGCAACATATTTTTATAGTATAACTGAAGACATGGCATATATTGTCAAAAAATATATATATATATATATATATATAAAAATTCCCTATTCTTGATTTTCACTCCTTGTTTGATTTTTTTAAGATTATTTGGTTAAAAAAATGCTGCTAAGTAATTCAAATTTAATCATGAAATAATGTCATTCTCTTGAATTATAAAGTTTGAATTTTCTTATTTATATTAGGTTGGTGCAAAAATAATGACGTAATAATGTCGTTTTTTGAGGTATTTTTTAACGTCGAAAAACGACATTATTATGTCATTATTTTTGCACCAACCTAATATTTCAGCATTAAATAACCAATATATTAGGTTGGTGCAAAAATAATGTCGTTTTCTCACATATGTGAGAAAACAACATTATTTTTGCACCAACCTAATAGCTTGATATGCCGATAAACAAAATAAACCAACCAATCGTCTTTCTTGGTATATCTTCTATTATCACAATGTAGGATATTTAATAACAGATGTGATAAAAAGGACCAAATGTATCAATAAAAACCTTTTTCCTCTTTATTATAGATTTCCCTAAAATATCTTTATATATTGTATATTTATCATTGACTTTTTGGTTTTAGTTGACTATTTCCATGAATGACCCAAACTCTAGTCCAGCCAAATATTCATCATTAAAAATTACTGTTGAGAAATCATTTTTCATCTACCTCTCATATATTTCTCTTTCTGATGTTTACTTAAAGGTGTATATATATATATATATATATATGAATTAAATAAAGAGATATGACTAACCATACATGTGTGAGATGATTACATTCATATAGAGTTGTAAATAAATATTTATTTCATATTTTCCTTAATCAAAACAGTGCTCAATGTAGTGTAACATAGCTATAAAATATATATCAATATAACTAATAACTAATATTTATTAGTACCTGATGATTGTAGACATGAAACTCTAAGTCATGCAACTGATGTAGATAATATGTATAGATATTAATATATATATATATATAAAGAAATATAGTCTTAAGGTGTGCTATATTTATGGAATAAAGTGCTCAATATCAGAGATAGAGCGTGTGTAAATATAAAAGTGAACATAGAAGTCAACACTTAGAGGCGACAGTCTGTTTCATGCTATATGCAATCGTCAAGTGGCTTGACGATTGCATATAGCATGAAACAGACTGTCGCCTCTAAGTGTTGACTTCTATGTTCACTTTTATATATATATATATATATATATATATATATATATATATATATATATATATATATACTATCAATGAAAAGTGATACCTAAGGTGTGAAATGTACTTTTAAAAAGGAAAAAGCTTTTAATTTAGTTTTAATATTATGCTAATGTTTAAATTTAATATTTCCAATTAGCGGAATACTTTGCTCTATTTCAAAATGAATGTAAATTGACAGGAAGCAGTTCTTTTTTTTTTTTTTTTTTGAGATCACTAAAAATCTTTCAAAAATAAAATATACTTTTCATAAACTATGTGAAGAATATTAGCTGATTTAAAATTTAATTTATCTGATTTTAAACAAATATTACTTACTTTTAGTTTAAAGTATCACAGAAATGCATTTTTTAATATAGATATAGGTAGTTTTTTATGAGGTGTTCACAGACTGACAGATGTACTGACAGCTGGAAATTTAACTAATTTTTTCTACAGGGTAAATATCTGTAAAAAATATTTGACAAATATAATGTGAGCACCCCTTTTATATAATTTTTTAATTCCCAGTAATCTTAAAAATTTAAAATCTGTAATGTGTTATTGAATTTTAGGTACTTTAGTTTTAAATTTCCTATCGTTACTGCTTTTATTTTTTGATAATATCATGTATAGTCAATTCTATTTACAAAAATCAGCATATTTATATAGACAAAAAAATATTCCAAATTCTTTTTAAAATACTGGAGGTCATTGAATTGTAGTAAGCTTTTCCATTTATAATTATTAAATATAATTTTTACTTAATAACAATATTATCTAACTGACACAAATTAATACAAAATTTTAAAAGTAAATTGTAAAAATCCATTATTCATCAGAAGAATTATTTTTGGCAAGGCAAGTGTGTCCATAATATATCTTATCCATAAAAGCAATTTAAAAGTTTTCATAATTAAATAATAAGTTTTATTGCATTTTTTATTTTACGATTTCAAGCAGATTTTCAGTAATTGGGCATAAAAGAATTAAGTTAAATTTTCCAAGGACTTCTAGTTAGGACTAATATAAACATTAAACAACACAAAAAAGAATTTCTTGAAATTTCATAAAATTAAATAAATGTTGGCTAACAGATGTAAAAATAAGTTTTCTACCAGATTTTCTACAAAAGAAAAATAATATAATTCTTTTGTGAATTTGTTGTGAAAGTTTCGTTTAAATCTGACAATTATTTGATTTTTGTATGAATTTCCAAATCAATGTGTTTTTTCACCTCAGCAAGATGCTGAAGTTTCCTGCCCTAGTTTATGGTCACCCACTGATTTAAGAAAAGAAGTTAACCAAAATATATGGCTAAATTTTTGGTTGAAATACTCCACCTGTTTCTGATTTGTTCTCCACTGACTGTATCTCTGATTCCTTCAAGCTTTTTTAAATTTTATTAGAAATTCTGAAATTTGTTCTGGTAACAAACTTTTATTGTCATTTGACATTATAATTTTGTACACAAACATGCCCCTTCAAGACACCTTGCAAATTTGTGCCGACGCTCTCTATATGGGCCACCTGTGTTCTGCATTAATTCCAGCAGCCCTTTTTTTGGAGTTTATGCATTTAGCAAAAGAGAGGGTTGAGTTTAATTTTGATAATAATATATATGCCCAAATCAATGGGGGTTCCGATGGGCAGTCCGCTGGGTCTGGTTCTATCCCACATTTTTGTGGTTTTTTATGAGAGTCTTTTCTTAGAAAAATGTTGTAAATCCTATATATATATATATTTGCGTTATGTTGATGACACTTTTTCCATCTTTGATTCTACTAATGATATCCACAGATTTTCACACCCAGCAATTCCCTTCATCTGTCCTTGCAATTTACTTTGGAAGTGGAGTGTGATTGTACTTTACCTTTCTTGGATGTTCTTGTTGAGCATAAAGATGGTTTGTTTATCACCAGCATTTATTGCAAGCCTATGTTCACCAGTTTGCATACTAATTGTAATTCCTTTGATCCTAAGTCCCATAAAATTAATCTGATATCTACTCTAATCCATCATGCATTTGATCACTTGTTCTTTCTGAACCTTTAACCGGGAACTTGAGAAAATTTGTCATATTTTTATTGACAATGGTTTTCCAACTAATGTCATCAAACATACTATTGAACGTAAAATTAAACGTTCCAAGAAACTGGTAGTCTTTGGTCCCTTTTTATGTCCCATTTATTTAAAACTAACATGGCTGGGTAGAAATAGTCAGGGTGTCAGTGTGTATTACATCAGGTTTCTTGATTGCCAGGTTGTATGTTGTTTTTGAGACTCGTTCGGTTTCCCCTCTTTTGGCAAAGACAGTCTGTCCTACTTACAAAATAATTTTCTAGTGTATAAGTTTAAATGTCAGTGCATTGCTGAATACATAGGATAAACCAATCAGAGACTAGAGACCCAAATCGGCCAACATGTTCTTGCTATTATAAGAGCAGGCGATTTCAGTCAATCTTCCATGACAACCCAGTCAGTACATGACTCAGCAATAGGTCAGCGCCTGTTAGACGACCCTGACTATGCTTAGAAGTATAAGGACAATTTTTTCATAATTCTACACAGAGTCCAGTCTGCTCATCATTTAAAGATTCTTGAAGTAGTTTACATTAAGATGCACAAACCAGATTTGTGTAAGCAAAAAGAATATTTTATTGGCTCATTATGTTTAGTTGGAGGGTGTGAGTAACATTTTATCCTTTTTAGTACTCAAATGGAACATTTTTACCTTTTTGGTTGTGTTCAGAAAATTTCCCCTCCTCATTTACTATTTTGTTTTTCGTGAATATTGTCTTTTGCCTTGCCTCATTTATACCAATGGATTCCTTCTAAAGAAGTGTTGTTTGCAAGAATTCTAAAGGAAAATAAGGAAAATATCTATTTCAAATATTCGTATTCAAAAATATATATATATAGGTTCAGAACAAAAGTACATATCATTTTTAAGTTAATTTCAAAGAAAATATATTGCTATTTGTATATAGATCTATTCAACCACATATGTACCATTTTTTTTCACTACTTTTTACAGTCTTTGAGGTAACTTCATGGTTCCACCCTCCTAGAACCTTACATCTTTTTGTATGATAAACTAGTCTAAGTGTTTTTTGCAGGCTTACAGAGAATCAGAGTTCCTCTCATTAAGAGAATTTTGTAGGGACAAAAATAAGCGGTAATTTACATTTATTAAGTTGAATGTGTCAACTATTTTAGTCCCTCTGACTAATTACTCAAACGAAAATGACAAAACTGTATCATTATACATAGTATGTGTTAGAAAACAGTGACTGAAAAGTTGATCGCATGCCTTCCAAGACAATAGTTAAGACATAGTTATCAACAAACCTCAGCTGTCTCATGGAGAAGATTGTTTTTTCTCACACTGAGCCATGTTCATAACCATTCCTAGCTTTCGATAACAAAACAAAATACAAGAACTTTTCAGCAGATTATTAGCATTACCCTTCTCCTTTGATTTCATTTTCTTTTATTCTCTAAAAAGATTCAGTGTTCCTCACACATAAGCAAAGGACAATGGCTTTAATTGCAAAACGAGGAGATAATTCTGAAGAGGGTGGACAATGTCATTCAATTTTGCATCAGCCTGTGGCAAGCAAGGGAGATAATTCCTAGAAAGATCTGCACCAGAAGACACTGCCTTCCTGTTCTGACCACATCACATTTTACAATTTCTAGTAGCCTAAGGCAGTATCTACATGCAGCTGAAGGACACTGATTAAGAAGGACTCTCTTGTGACGCTAAGTGGACAATGGAATAAACAAAAACAAAAAGTAAGGGAAAGGATTGAAGAGAATGTAATAATAATATTATTTGCAAGAAGACAAGGAGAGAAATTATCTTGCAAATTATATCAGAAATGCATTTTCAGTTGTCTATATATATATTTTTTGTTGTTGTCCAGACACGTGTATAGCATGCAGTAAAAATGACCAAAAAATAAATATATAAATAAAATGTGCAAAACTAAAAAAAAAAATAAATAGATCATGAAAATAAATTTGGTAGCTCCTCCTACCATACTAATTGTTGTTCCTACATTTTTACCAAACCTTGGTATTGTCAAGCCCGGGCATTTGCCCAATTCGATAGACAAGACAAAGTGAAAGAAGAAAATTTCCTGGAAACAATTGAGTTTAACAGAAAATTATGTCTGTTGAGAAGTTGAGTTGTATAAGGGAATGCTGAAAAGTTCTCAGCCTAACCCACTTCCCAAAATCAGTATGCTGATGTTTGGTCATTGAAATATTGATGTCAAGAAGAGGGATTTTTTTTTTTTTTTCCCAGGAACCAAAACAAATATAGAAAGAAAAAGAAATTTTTCAAGTGTTTCCTTTCTTAGGAGAGTTTTATTATATTATGTTTATATCTGCAAGTGTATGCACATGTAGTGACTTGCGTAATTACATATCATTATTATTATTATTAAATAAATGTTAACACTATAAAATAAAATGCTGATGTGTAGTCACACTTAAAACATTAGCAATCTTAAAGTCATGTTTCACTTTTACAAGAGGTGATGTTGAAAAGATTTCAGGCAAAATAAGAAGAATACCTGAGAGTTATAAAAAAATATATAGGTATAAAATATACATGCTCTTTAAGATATTCATCCTAATTGAAACCTTGTTTCTTAAATTTCTTTAGCCATAAAAATTCTGATGTCACTTTCTTTGATATTTTATTCTTTAATCATTCCATAAGCATTCTGATGTTTCATCATTTCAACCTCCTTTCATAAACCCATAAAAAATCTTTTTCTTTAACACTCTTTAAATTATCTTCCATAAAATTCTGATATTTTGCATTCTTTAACAAATTCATAAAAATGTTGACGTTTCATCATTCTTTAACCATTCAATAAAATTCTCATTTCTTCATTCTTTAAAAATTTCATAAAATTCTGATATTTTGCATTCTTTAACAAATTCATAAAAATGTTGACGTTTCATCATTCTTTAACCATTCAATAAAATTCTCATTTCTTCATTCTTTAAAAATTTCATAAAATTCTGATATTTTGCATTCTTTAACAAATTCATAAAAATGTTGACGTTTCATCATTCTTTAACCATTCAATAAAATTCTCATTTCTTCATTCTTTAAAAATTTCATAAAATTCTGATATTTTGCATTCTTTAACAAATTCATAAAAATGTTGACGTTTCATCATTCTTTAACCATTCAATAAAATTCTCATTTCTTCATTCTTTAAAAATTTCATAAAATTCTGATATCTCACCATTCTTTTATATTCTTCAGTCATTTCCTAAAAATGCTGATGTTTCTTCATTAAAACACTGATTTTTTTTTTGTTAAGGTGTTGAAAAAAACAGATTCACTCTCAAATGATCTCATCTTGGAGAATATGATGAAGACAAGTTGGTTTCTTTTAATGTTAATATGGGCACATGGTCAA
>OZ010583.1:51951000-51991000 GCA_963932145.1 Acanthosepion lycidas
AACATCACCAAAGGACCAAACATCAGATAAAAAACCCAGCAAAATGTTGGATGGACAAAAAATTAATCTATCAAACATTTTGTCATAATACTTATCCCATGGGGATATGGTTAAAATAGCTATTTAGATTATCCATAAAAATAATGTGTGATGTAAAAACAGTTTTATAACTGAATTTAATCAAATATTAAAAAAAGCCAGATTTCAATGATCCTGAGTTTCATTTTAATCCAGGCACCTGCTAGTGATCTTGCTAGTTAAATATGTTCTTTTGTCATACATCTTTCCATAAGTTTTGCAATATTTCCAGTTAGGGGACCTTGAACCTTGCCACTATTTTCTACCTCATCTATTGTGTGATGTGTAAATTAACTGACATGTGCCATCCACCCCTAGATAGATGTGCATTACGAAAGATTAAGGGTTGATATGTAAACCAGTTCTGTATCATAGGCACAGGTCTGATATCTTTCAGCATTTAGACAATTTTGGTCCAGCACAAAGTGAAGACATCTTTCATGTCCAGGTTTCTTTTCAATGACCTTATCCAGATTGCCTCTCAAGATCCTCAATTAGTAATAAGCTGGCTATGATTGCAACTAATCCAACCAAGATTAACATTAATCCACACTCAAATCCTAGCTAATTAGATACTTGTTTTGCTTATAATATATATTTCATCAACAGTCAATCACACAGGACCTGCCAACAGGTCTATGAAGCCATATTACTTGAGTTTTCATTCCTTTTATTTCTGAGTCAATTTTTTTTTTTATTCTAGTTGTGATTGTTATTTCTTCTTGTTTATCTTCTTTTTCTCTTTCACTCTTTTCTTTCTCTTTTTCTTTCTCTCTGACCTTTACTGTATTTTTCCTTTTTACCTTCATTTCTTCTGTATCCTTTTTTTCTTTCCTTTGTTTTATTTCCCTGTCACCTTCATTATATTTCTTTCTTTCTTTCTTTCCATCTTTCTTTCATTTCTCCTCTGTGTTTTGTCTCTTTCCCTCTTTTCTTTTCTTTCATAACTTTCTTTCTTATTTTGTTTCTCTCTCTCAACTTCTTTATTATATTTCTTTCTTTTTTTCATTCATTCTCTCTTTCATTTATTCAGCATACTTCTGTTGCTTTCCTTTGTTTAACTAACTTTCTTGTTTCTTTTCACTTTTGCTCTCTCAGTGTTCCTTCACCTTTCTTTTCATTTTCTTCTTTTATTTGTATAGACTTCCTAATTTTTCCTTTCTGACTCAAAATTATAGTTATCTTCATATATATATATATATATATATATATATATATATATATATATACCTTCTTTCCTCTGACTTTATCCTCTTTTATAGTTGACATACTTTTTTATTTTTCATTTTGACACTTTCTATTTTTTCTCTTTGATTTCTTTTTTGCAACCTTATTTCTTTTCTTCTCATTCCTTCCTTCCTTTCTTTTTTCTGTTCTTTGATTTCCTTTCTTTTTTTCTTTCCTTCCTTCCTTTCCCTTTCTTTCTTTCTTTCTTTCTTTCTTATTCTCTTTACCATTCTTTTTTCTTCCATTCATTCCTTTAACTTTTGAAAACTCTGTTCTTCATTTTCAAATCGCAGACACTTTGATATGCTATAATTTCAGTTCTTTTGTATTTATTGCTTTAGCCTCTCTCTGAATGACAAGGCATACCCTGACAAAGGGAGATAATAACTTCAGCAGGCTGCATCTATGCTCAGAATGAAGTGACAATAAAGGGGTCAGACAATTACTCTGGGCTCATACATACAGGTCAACATACATTAGGATAATCTTGTAAATCCAGGCAGGTATTTTCTTTGCAATGATTGTCAGCATTTATTTGTAAAGAGATTTGCCACTAGGTGGCTTTCTGAACTAGGATTACTTTCCTTATGACAGTTCATGCATATCTGAAATATGGTGTTATTATTACTAGTTTGGCACTAGACCAAAACAGAGATAACTCACAATTTTGACAGAAAATGGCTTCATGGTTAGAGCACTAGAATTGATACCATAGGTTTATTTTAGATTCTGATATTAAATGAAAATAAGACTTTTCACTTTTTCTATGTGCCATTTCCCTTCTGCACATGGGCGATCATGGCTCTCCACAACTACCTATCCTTTGTAGCTCTTTGTAGTATTTTCTTTTTGACATACTTTCCCACCTCATTCTGTTGGTCAGATAGATGATCCACTGCCTTTCATTGTCTCTTTTGCCATCAGAATATCCTGTGAGTATTAAATTCTCTAAGTCCTCTTTCCTCATTATGTATCCAAGAAATTTCAGCATTCTCTTTCTGATTCTAAGTATAAATATCATTTTTGTTTTCATTTTCCTTAAAACTTCCTTGTTACTCACATGTTCAGCCCATATTATTCACAGCATTCTTTTGTAGAGTCACAATTCTGCTACCTCCTGTGTTCTCTTTATCCCTGAAGAAATTGTCCATCATTCCTTGCCATATAAGAGGATTGATATTATATAGCAGTTCAGTGCTCTTTTCTTATTTTTCCTGTTTCTTAATGCTTTGCTTAGCTTTTTGGAAGACATCTTTTACCATGTTTCCATTGTCTGTTAAAACACTTCTCAGATATTTAAACTTCTGTTCTTGTTTGATTTTGAACAATACATAGTTTGAATCTTTGGCCTTTTCTCTTGCTGACAACCATACATTCTGTCTTCTGACAATTGATTTACTTCTGTAGACATTTTTAATGCATTTCAGTTGATCTTTCTACTTTGAATCTTTCTCAAGCTGTGTCTCGTAAGTTGCTTTGTGTGAATGAAGCAAGATAATTGTTATTTTTTTTATTTATTTTATTTTTCAAGTGATAAGGATTCTTATACAGTTTTGTTCTTTTGTGGTAATGGTAATATTAACTGTTCCCTAATAAGAAAACATTTAGCATTCATTGACCAAACAGCATTTCTGTCAGTTTAAATTTATAAAAAAGATTTTCTGAAAACATTTCTTCAAGAAAATAAACTTCTCATGTTCACTGTTATTGCTTTATGTAGTATTGATAGGAGTTTCCTTCCTAGCTTTTTGCTTATGTTAACACAACTCAACATCTTAATTATATCATTATTTTCTTTGCATTACATGTGCTATTCATTTTAGTTGTTGCTGCTGTTGAAAGTTTTCAAATGATTTGATTTTTGTTATTTGTGATTTTGTAGTGCCATTCTACAATATCCCACAAGTTTAATTCATTTGAAGCCATCTTTAATTGTTAATCTTAGAAAAAAAACAGTTGTATACAACTGATGGTTTGGATATCTCTGAACAATAAACATTATCCAGTGATGTATGTGAAACCTATGAATAGCCACAGTATGCATTCTTTTAATGCTGCAGTACTGCTGTGAGTGGGATACACATCTTGGTTGTTATCATATAAATTCCAGTTATTTTCCTTGACAGAAGTTTGAGATTATGTGTTGCCTTTTTATTTTCATCTTTTGGACTGTTTAATAAATAAATAAAGAAATAAAATCAGACCAAATATGAGTATCCATTCAAAATAATGTTTAAACAAATAATATATATATATATATATATATATATATATATATATATATATATATATATATATATATATAAGAGGGAGTCACTGTGCAATATGTTGTATTTTTGTGGGGGTAGAGGTGGCACACTAAAAGCCTGTCCCGAGTGACACACTGTCTAGCTACACCATGCTTGACATGTTGATTTTTTCAATGGTGATCATGGCTCTCCACAGATTCCTTTTCTTTATTATCTGGATAGTTCATACATTCTTCACAAAGGTAGTAAAGTGGTTTTCTGCATTGGCTTGGAATTCAAAGTTTTCTTTCTCTTAAACTGACTGCCAACCAAGGTTAGACAAACCTACCTTACTATTTAATCTTAACTGGGGGAGAAAAAACAGCTTCATACCTTTTCCAATGGTTTTTAAATTATACATATTTTAAAATTATTTTGTCAGTAACTCCTGCAATAGTTCCTGACCATTGATAATCCTTTACTTGCTAATTTTGAAGCCACAATATATAAATTAAATGTTAAAATTTGCTCAAAAGATTTTTGGTCAGATATGTAATGTTTTTTCCTAATGCCAGAAATATTAAAATTGGTTAAAATTACACAGTTAATTGGCGGAGTAATGATAATGTCAGTGGAAAGCTGAAACCTTGGACATGTATGTATTGTGTTTAAATATCTTCATTTTTTTCCATATACTCTGCCCCTTCAGGTTGTGGGTGATCATGGCACTCCACATCTCTTTGTTCATTGTAGCTCTAAGCAGTATTTAATACTTCACCATCATTCATTGTTCCCACCTTCCCATCTATTCACACAGTAATGTGTTTAAGTAGGTAACTGTTTCTTTTGCTTTCAATATGTCCTATGTGTGTTAAATTCAACAAGCTCTCTTTCCTCATTATATGTTCCAGAAATTTCAACTATCTCCTTCTGATTTTAGGTATAAGTGTTCGTTTAGTTTCCATGTGACACAGCTCTCTGACGGTACATTGGAATAGAGAAAGATCCCTTTCAAAAGCTAAACGAAGTATTAAGAAACAGGAACATTTCATTAGAAACAAAAGAAACAATGCTGAACTGCTACATAATATCAGGCATTCTATATGGCTGTGAATGCTGGAGAATTTCCTCACAAATGAAGAAAAGACTTCAGGCAAGAGAAATCTGTAGAAGGACACTGAGAATACCATGGATGGAGCATGTAAGCACCTTAGAAAGCTTTAAGGAAACCATAAAGAAAAGAGACACTAATACTTACAATCAGAAAGAAAAACTGTAAGTTTTAGGACACTCTACTGAGAAAAGAGGATTTGGAGAATTTAACTCACATATTAAAGGCAAAAGGAGAAGAGGAAAATATCAAATAATGACAGAATAGGGACTGGGAGGGATAGTAAGGGGATAAGTATTACTTAGAGCTACAAAGGATAGGAAATTGTGAAGAACCTTGATTGCCCACATCTTGAAGGAACATGCACATAAAAGAAGTTGCTTACATATTCAGTCCATGGTAATTTTCAGCATCTATCTATCAGTTATGATCTCTGTTGCATTCAGTTTCTTCTTCATCTGTAAGGAAACTGTTTAGCTTTGTCACAAATCCCGTAATCCATTCAGGTCATAAGGACACTACAAGTACTGCAGCCATCACTGCAGTGGAGTCTCTTGGGTAAGGTAGTCTGATAGAACCCATTCTTATTCAGACTGCTTTTGAATTCAGTTTTACTTTCTTTTTTTTTTTTCTTCTTTTTTTTTTTTTTGATCATATCATCCAGTGTAAAGCAATAAAGTCACCAAGGCATAAGGGGTTAATGAGTGTGAAAGGAAAAGAAAAACGAGAAGCATTATTAAGGAGAAAGAACAATAGAGGAGTAATATAGAAGACAGTAGATAACAACTGACATTGCATTTAAATATTTTAAGATCAAATTTGGCTGGAAGAGAGTTCAACAAACGAGAAGTGCTAGAAAAGAAACTGTTCGGATAGAACTTATGGTTACCAACTCAACTGTGAATTGATGAGACCTTGCTGCCAATCTAGTACTGCACTTAAATTCATAAACTCTAGGTACCATAGCAAAATGTTCATTCAAACAGTTATCATGATTGAAAATATCTATAGAAAAGGCACAGGGAAACTACAAAGTGGTGGTGAGAAAGTGACTGAAACCAAGATGCCAGGTCAGGACCAATAATATTGCTGATTATTTTTTGGATTTCATTAAGAATCTCTAAATACACAGCAGGAGCAGTAGACCAGATGCAGCAGCAATATTCAAAGCATGGATAGATGGTAGACTTGTGAATGTGTAAAATAGATTCAGAGACATCAAGAAAAGAGAGCCTAGTCTGCCATGCTGTTTAACTCATAGCTAGAGGAAAATAGATGCATAACTTTTCCAAGGGTATTAATATGATATGAAGTGAATGAAACAGAATCAAGTGGGCCTTGAACTCAGCATGCTTAATTCACTTTCTGTACTGATAATTGCATCACTACCATTAAAAATTACTGTGATTATTTATTTTTTAACCTGTTCTTATAAACTGCTCAATATAGGTAAGCATTAGCATGAATGTTTAGACATATTTGTTCAGTCTACCCTGTTATATCACAGGCCATATAAACAGCTACTTAAATTATAAAATAATTTTATTTTAAATAAGGTACAGATAAATTTAAAGTCACAAGAAATGTTTGAGTAAAATCAACTCAATGGAACTGTTTTTTAAGAACAGTTTTTACAACAACTTATAAAAGAAAAAACAACTAGAATTGTTTTGACGGTGAAAGATATCTTTAAGTCTATTAATTATCAAACAAAATGGCATTCAATAACTCCCCATCCCATCCCCCATTTCTTTCCCAGGGTATACATTTGTATAATCATTTATATAGAGTATATGTGTATGTGTACCTGTGTAATTATATTTAAGTATCTATTGACAATGCTTTCAGGATAATTTGCTTGTGTTCAAAATAGTCATACATCAAAAACAGACCAAATTAATAAAATACTTTCTAAATTTTCTTGTCAAGATTATATATTAAAAACATTAATTTGTGAAATGTCTCATTCTTTTAATCTTACACTTTATCTATACACATGTACATATGTAAGCGTATGTATGTTCATTGAGCTAGGTATACTTAGTCAACAGTCTAATTATTTTCACCTGTAAGTAAACTTGAAAGATGACAATAATTATGAAGAATATACTCAGAAGTTAGTTACTTTAGATAAAGAAACTACAAATTCTGCTTGGCTTTATTACTATTTCCAAATTTATTTATTATTCTCATCCAAAAAATATTCCAGTCTCAAATCAGTTCACTTTTTTCTATATTGAATTTTTATTGTTTTAATAAACTAATCTATCCAGACCCAGATTCTATAAGCAACATTAAGCTTGGTCAGTACCTAGATGGGTGACTACTTGGGAATAAGTGGTGGTGTAAGCTTGGATGTGGAGTTGGTGTAGTGGATAATGGCTCAGTTGGATTCGTTATATGCACTTAAATAAATAAAATAATTAAGTTAAACATGAACTTCAATCATTGGTCCTATGCCACACTTTATTTTTTTTTTTTAGTCATTTCAACTGAGAAAGGCAATAATGCCACTAATACACAAGGGGTTAGGGAATGTAAAAAAAAAATATGAAACATGTTATTAAAAAGTGAGAACAATAAATGAAGAGGAATCAAGAAAACAATAGAACGTATGAATGGCCACTGTTGCAACATTGGAATGGTGGCATTGATGAAGTTAGAAACTTTTAATAAATACTAGATTTTTTTTTATTATTATCAATACCTGGATTTGCAGTAGGTATTAATAGCTTAAGTTTATCAACTGTACTTTTTCATGAGGTACAAGAAAGATGGACATATTTTCCAAATAATCTTATCAAAAACAGAAATCAGTATGTCATCAGATCCCAAGCCAACGTTTGATAAAAGTAATCTTTATTTAGTTATCACGAAAGTGATGTTATCTATTAATCAACTTTGTTTTCAACTAGATGATTTTTACTACCTCCATCTTGAAATAACCTTTGACCAAACACACACACTCAGACAGATTGTTGTCCCCCCATTCCTGGATGTTTTAGTCAAATAGGATTATTATTATGTTGTGTAAGTCGTCATCAGATTACTATTTCAATAAAGTGCCTAATTATGAAGAAAACCAGATAAACATTTGTCACTCAAATCTTTTAATTATACTCATTGGCGTGATAAGAAAAATTCATTTTTGAAAATTTTGATCAATATATGGTGTTCTATACAAAGATTGCTGGATGGATGCAAACCTCTGAGAAAATTTGAAGTATGCATTCGTTTTTCTATAATGATCAAACTAAGAAAGATAAAAACAACAGTCTGAATAACTAATATAATAATAACCATATTTTATTTGATTATTAGTATAATATTATAAAAGCTGGTGAGTTGAAAACCGCAAAGATGGTAAATATCTGAATAATTTATACAATAATGATACGTTTCCATTGTAAAACTTAAAACAAATTGACTTGCATCACTCAAAAACACTGCACAAAATAGTATACAAAACTTGCTAAAATCTAGATTTTGAATTCATTTTAATAATAATTTACCAATATGTATCTTATTTCAAATTTTGGTTGAGTTTTTTTTTTCACTTTGCACTTGTGGAGGCTGGCACAGAATGTTGGTTTTTACATTTGAAATGAAAGTGTTGTATAGTCCCTCATTCTAGGGAGGTCTTGGGCGATGACATCAATTCAATAATAAAGTTGCATTGTTCTTTCATGGCTGGTGATTGCTAGATGTTTTGAGTCCAGAGATAAATGAACTTCAACACAGGGAATTCTAGCTTAACTATTCTATTAATGTTGATGTATACCCCTTCTAACTATCCAGTGGGATCATTCTCCCTCCCCCGGGGAGCTGTTTCAGACACAAAAGAAAATATCTACATTGTTTGATGATTAAGAAACAACTCACTGAAACCTTTCTCCTATCTCCTTTTCCATGCTGGCTTAGCCAATCAAAATCAACTTCCTTATTATGTCTTTTATCTGATCCCTAAGGTCAGCATCAGGAAGTCAGAGCCACGAGACACTTCCTCCAAAAAAATAGTCTGCTAACCTATTATTTAATAAAAGAACAATGATAAAATATTGTTTTGAAAGCTTTCTTTTCTTTTTTATGAATGCAAATTGTATCCTTCTTCTTTTGGGGTTTGTTTTACAGTAAGGTTCGCCCTTTACAAGGTCCAGGAGCCACTCAAGGTAGAAGATTAAATTAGGTGACCATTTGTGTGTATAGGAGTGGAAGATATTGTTTAACCCTAGCTTTGAACAGGTTACAATTATATTGATCAGGGAAACAACTTGTTGGGAGTCAGTTCCATAGGGCAGTGGTTTGCAGGAAGAAGCTGCTTGAGTGGAACTTACTTCTCACCAAAGGAATACGGAGAGAATGTGGGTGGTTTGCTTCTATGTAAATGGTATGGTGTGTTCTTGCCATGAAGGTTTGTCTTAACGGAACCAGGGAATGTAGTTCCTCTGAGCACTTTCTGTATAAGTAGTACTAGAGCAGTGAGAGGCTTGCCATATCCTGCCTGTGGGAGAGAGGTTGAAGGGTGGAAAATAATTCATCACCCACTTGAAGACATTTTTGAACACTATCAAGGCTGGAGAGTGAAGACTGGGTAGCTCCTGCCCAAATATGATAACTGTATTTCATTTTTGGCTTGATCTAGGTCTTGTAAAGGTAGAGGATAGCAAGAGGAGTCAGGTACTTACTGGAGTGGTACAGAGAGCTGACCATTTTACCTTCATCTTTAACAATGGATTGTATATATGAGTTCCACTTGAGATTGGGTGTGTGTCTGAGACCCAACAGTCTTTTAAGGCATGGTGTTTTCCTGAGAGGACATCCATTCATCCTGATTGATAGTAGTTTGGGATCAGATTGGCAATGATGGAATATAACTAGCTTGGTCTTTGAGGCAATAAATGTAATAAGATAGTTTTTACCCCATTGGGT
The DNA here is from genome assembly GCA_963932145.1 of Acanthosepion lycidas. Taxonomy (NCBI): domain Eukaryota; kingdom Metazoa; phylum Mollusca; class Cephalopoda; order Sepiida; family Sepiidae; genus Acanthosepion; species Acanthosepion lycidas. Next base: position 51,960,574 of record OZ010583.1, read on the forward strand.
AGTTTGTGCAAGATTGAAAGGGAGATCATTCGTCACTCTGAGCATCAAGAGTTTTAGAAGTGTGCCTGTATATAGTCCTATCATCGGCATAGATGTTTACAAGTGATCTGAGTGTATTCTTAAGCTGATCATTTATGTATATTGCAAAGAGGGTTGATCCAAGTCATTAATAACTACCTTCAGGGACCTACTTAAGAAGGATTTTATAATCAAGAAGACCCCTTCAGTGATTCCATAACTGGAGAGCTTGTGTAGTAAGCCTTTGTGCCACATCATGTTGAAGGTGCTTGAGATATCTAGTGCTGTAGTCTTCAAGGTGTGTTTGTAAACAAGGGCCTCACCAATTCTGTGAGTGATGGTAGTTAGGACGTCAGCAGTGGATAAAGCCAACCAAAACCTGTACGGCTCATCGCTGAAGATTATGGTACATTAAAATAGAGAGTGATACCTCCTGCTTTGTAGCAGGCAGTCATCCTGATTAATTCTTTGGTGGATCAAGGTGTGAAAGAGTAGAGAGAACTGACTTTGAAGATCTCTTTTCCTGTGTTGATATTGAGGTCAGTTAGTGGTCAGTCAGTGCGTGTAGGTTTGTCCTTTGTTTTGTTATAGGGTTTTCCCGCTTTTTTGGATTATTGAAGTATCTGGTTTCAGAAACAAAGCTAGCTGATTGACTCATCCTTAAGGATGTTGGCAATTAATGTTAATGAGATAATATGTAGGTGATGCTTTTCAGAGGTTTCAAGAAATATTTTTATTTTATTTATTAAACTTTTCCTACTACTACACACTAATGTTCTTGGGAAAACAAGAATCCACTTCTCCTCGAGTGCCAGATCAGAGGTTACTTCTTGCTGCCAGAACTCTATAACCAAGTACAATTTCTTACTCAGAGAGAAGGTAAGCACAACACTAGACCTGCATTGATATCTTATCAATTTACAGTTCAGGTGGCTAGATGTAGCCATAAATTCTATGCTAACAGTTTCTAACTGTAGTTACTTAAGCAAACCCTTTCTCTCTCCTTCATTTTTCATGAACTATGACCATGTAAGCTCTTGCAGAAGATTGTGTTTTCCCCTTTGTGGTGGGAGCTATGCTTTTCCTTGGGAAGACACCATGAACATTATGCACACACACACACACACACATTTATGTATGAACATACTTTGAAACATTAACTCTTTATATTCATACATACACACACTAATTATTTCTATTGCAAATCCTTTTGTTGTCTAGTACACATATTTGTTTTTACATGTATATCAGTTTCTTGTTGTTTTTCTGTTATATTTTGTTTTGGTTGGACTCATCTTTATTCCACCATATTTTTGTATTTGCGTTTTTATTGAAGGAGTCCAACATGTGTTCATATCACAATGCGTAAAAAACCCACCGTCCACTACAAGTGGAATGTGAAAGATGATTTTCATGACAAATGTTTCTACTCTTAGAATTTCAAGCTAAAATTTCTCATTTCTTTTTCTCTTATATTCCATAAAAGAAATTCTTTTTCTTTTATATGCTATGAAATTTCTCATTTCTTTTATTTTTTTATAACAAGTAAACAAATTTAGATCTAGAAAAAAAAAAACCTGCCTAACAGGAAGAAATAACTTCAAATTTAAGAATTTAAGTAAAACCCAATATCATTCATTTACCTACCAATTAGATTTTCTTTAGAATCAAATAAATGTTAAAATGAATAATGACTCAAGAACATGTACTGGACAAATATAATCTTTATAGTAATAAGAAAAATTGATACAAAATGGGAAAAGTAGATGAACTCAAAGAACTAAAGAATAAAGTTTTCAAAAAGGAAATGGATATATTTTAGCATTTTATTATAGCTTCTAATTTTTGTTCCAATCATCAGTAAACTTAATTGCTCAGAACAGCCATTAGTTATTTTAAAAGTCCTATAAAACTTTGAAACTAAGAAACAAACCTTCTAAGGTTACTTATTGTCGATAGCAGTCTCTTTACAGTAAAGAAAATTTGTCTGATTTCTCATTATAACAAATTAATACAGCTCGACTTTTCTGGAGCTAATATATTTTTCTGCTTTATAATATCTTCTCTTTAATTCAATAAAGCCAAAATATGTGCCAGTCTTTTCAGTGGTGCATTCAAAAATGCCATCTTACTAATTATAAGAATATCTCAATCTTATTTTCTTATCATATTTTTCTTCTGTTTCTTTTAAGATGAAATAAACAATATTTCATGATGAAGGTTTTGTCTTATTCCGATATGCAAAATACGTAAAACCCTTTCAGGAAATTAGAGAGTAAAATGGTAGGGGGATAAATATATGAAAAAGTGACATTTTCTTTGTCTTGTCCATCAATAATATTCACTTAAGAGCTTAAATAATTTACACGCACATACACACACACACACACATACACATATATATATTTGTGAGTGTGTGTCTGTGTGTTTATGTATAGGTATATTTAAGTTTATACATATATATTTGTACACAGTTTTGTTTTCTCTTTCTAAAAGTATTAGGATTTTTATTGGTATTGTTATTTTCTTATACAATTTTGCCATTATTATCCGAGATGGACGTGGGCCAATGTTTGTGATTAAATGTTTATAGTCTACAGCACAGATACAAAGCCCCAATAATTACGGCAATCATCTCCAATCATAACTTTTAATCAGTTCAAGTTGTAAATAATGTGTTTTGCGCCTTTGTTGTCAAAGCAAGTTTTGATCAGATTATATTTTTGCTAATAGTGTTTGGAAAGCTATTTTATTCTTGTTCTTGAAACAAAGGAGATGTTTGTTGCTTTTAAACTAACACAAGCCTCCTGGATTGAATAGAATAAGGATTTGAAAATAGGACTAAATAATTTGTTAGTTGTTGCTTTTAACTCCGACTTCCATATGAGGGAAAACACTTTTAAGTGTAGTCAAATGTACATTCTCTTTTTAGTCTGGGAAACCAAATTCAAATTAAGCATGTTTTACCATTGGCTTGAAAGTGATTTCCCTGATTTAAATGGGAATACAGGTTTGAATCCAGTCAGGAGACACATTCTTTTTGTTATGACTTTTGATCTCTAGGCCAGTAGATATTATTACACTGTTTAAAAAAATGTGATATCTCCTCAGATATGTGTTTATTCAATCACTGTAATATTTATAGTTATAAGATATAATGCCAAATTAAAATTCTATTTATTGCTTAAATGTCAACTTCAAGTTCTTGTTTTCCAAAATAAATAAACTGTTCATTTGAATTAATGCAAGTTGTTTGATTGCTTTGTTTTTTTACGACTTATCAACCCTCTGTGGGTTGTGTAAGGTTGAAACATATTTTGGATTGTAAGAATATCTTCTTTTTTCATTGTGAGTGAATATTGCATTCAATATTCAATAATAAAACAATTTTTTTTTTAGAATAACAGTAATTTTTCTAGATAAAAGATCAACTATTTAACCTATATGTGAGGTGGAGGTGTGTAAGTGAATGTAATGAAACTGACTGAGAATTAATACAAGAGGAGCTGATTCCAAGACAAAACCTGAAGAGAAGCAAATTATTAGATGCATTCAAAGGTTTCTAAATTTTTTTATCTAACAATCTACCATTGGAACTCTCATTTTCTCTGTTATATTTCTGATGAGCTTTGAAATGAAAGTTACTGAGGTGATAAATGAAATATACAACAGCCATAAAAATCAGAGAACTAAAAGATGATCCATTTTCATTGCATTGCCAAAGATACCAGGTGTTAATGAATGTAACTCTAATCAAACTGTTTCATGAGTCACAGAGTAAAACTATTAATTTGGTATCTAATGATTAGAGCAGAATTAGACCAGAAATAGATGAAGAACAGTGCAGCTGTGTTTAACATACTGAAGCTTCTTCTATGAACCATGTCCCTTCAAGAAGTTGGCGATCATGGCTCTCCACAATTTCCTTTCCTCTTAATAAACATTGTTCTACCATCCATTTACTCAGGCTCACTAAGCAGGTTATGCATTGTTTTCCTCTATCCCTCTTGCCTTCAATCTGTCCTGTGAGTATCAGATTTTCCAAGCCCTCTTTCCTCAACTATCTCTTCATGATGCTAAGTATTCTTTTCCTTTTTGTTTCCATTTTCTCTAAAACTTTATCATTGTTCACATGTTCAGTCCACAGTATTCTCAGCATCCTCCTGTGGAACAAGATTTCTACTGCCTCAAGTCTATTCTTCGTCTCTGAAGAGATTGTTCATCATTTACTGTCATATAGGAGGACTAATATTATGCAACAGTTCAGTACTCTTTTCTTTGTTTCTAACAAAATGTTTTTGTTTCTTAGCTTTTGGAAGGCATCTTTGGCTATCCCAATGCACCTTAGGATTTTAGTGTTAGGTTAAGTCTGGTAAGAAGACACATCCTTGTCTTACAGCCCTTTCTATTTTTGTATATCTACTGAATTGATTTTCTATCTGAATGCAGGTGGTTTGCTACCAGTATAGGTTTTGGATTATACTAATATCCTTCCCGAATATGTCAAGGTTACTAAGTAGTTTCAACAGTTTTTTTGTGGGGTACTTTTACATAATGTAAAACACAGGGTACACAGCATTCTACATTTGTATTTCTCTTTCTGATATCAGCATAGATATTCACAAATGCTTGTTCCAGTGTTTTAACAAAGCTGCACAGTTCCTCTTCTGTGCACTTTACTCATCAAAAGTTTTTGTCAAATGGCTCATTAGGTCGATTGTATGATGGAGTTAATATTCATTTGCACCTGGCTTCTTAGGCAGTGCTATGAAAATAGAACTACTTATATCTTCCAGTATATCACCATTGTTGTAGCTTTCAGTTATTATGTCTGTAATCTTGTCTATGCCAAAATTATCTAATGTTACCAGCATCTCTATTACAATTCTGTCAGGTACTACTCTTTTGTTTCTGTTCCGTTTGGCCAGTGCTGATTCCATTTCAGATTTTGATATTTCCAGCCTTTAAATATTTCTTGGTGGTTGTTCTCTTTCATTGTAGAAGAGTTCTCTAATATATTCATTCCATCTCTGAAGTAGTTTTTTTTTTTTTCTTTAATATCAACATTCCATCTTTGGATTCTATACATCCTGTTGATGAGCATATCTTTTGTCCTGTTAGTTCTCTTATTTTTTATGCATATCTGATTTATCTCTGATACACACTCTATTTCAGCACATTCTTTTGTTGAACCATTCCTTTTTAGAATTCCTACATTTGTTTCTAATTTCTTTGTATAGAGTCCTAACTTCGGTGCTGTACATTTTTATTGTTTTTTTTTGTTTTTTTTCTTAATGCTGAAAATTTCATCTATTATTTTTTTTCTTTGTTTATTTTTCTTTGGGATGATCTCGATTGCTGATTTTACTAGAGTTTCTCTTAATGGGCCTCACTTTGAGTTTCCATTTCCATTTTATCTTTTGTATCTGCTTTTCACACTGTCCATATACTTTTCCTTCAGATTTGCATCAGTCAAGAGTGTCATATTACAATTTGGGTGCTGCCTTTGCACGCTTCAATTATGTAGTATACATATCACTGAAATGTGGTCACTTCTGCAGTTAGCACTTCAGTATGTTTTTCAGTGTAAATCTGCATTCCTGATTCTCTTATTGATATTTATATAGTTGATTTGGGTTTTTCATTTCACCTCCTGGGCTTCTCTATGCCCATGTAAATTTTGGGTATTCTTGAAACCAGGTGTTGGCTCCTAGCTGGTCATTTGCCATACACCATTAAGCCAATTTTTTCTCTGTTTTCTGTGACAAGTTTCTAGTTTGAATTTGCCAACTATTTCATCATCCCTCTCTTTGTATTCAGCTCTCCTATAACAATTGTAATTTCTTGCAATTTGTATTAAGCCTTAGAATTGTCTAGTGTAAAGTAAGACTTTGCAGTTTCTGCTTCTGTACTTTGTGCTTTAAATCCAATTTTCATGAACAGAATGATTATCAACAGAAATGCAGGGAGATCTATATTTGCCTTTTATAGCTTAGACGAAAACATTTGATGAAGTAAAATATTAAGAACTTCTTGAAATGTTAAGAAAGCTTGATTTAAATGCGAAAGATATGTATGAATAATTCCGTGTTTCTACTGGGAATAATTGGCTCATAGAAGACTCAGTTATGTGTCATGCATGATACATGCTTAGGCAATTCTATTTCAACACATTTTTTTGTTGAACCATTCCTTTTTAGAATTCCTACATCTGTTTCTAATTTCTTTGTGTAGAGTTCTAACCAGTGCTGTACATTTTTATTGTTTTTTTTTGTTTTTTTTTTCTTAATGTATCTTTCGATACATGACTGACGAGGCAGATTTTTCATGCAGTAGGTTGCCATTTCTTTCTGCAGTAGACCAGTTGCCATCGAAGGCTATAGAACCTGGTCTGTCCTGCTATTTACCCATAGCTGGGTGGAAAAAATGAGGATTCATACCTTCCCCAAGGGTATTAGCATGTAAGTGAATGTAATGGATTCAACTGGAATTCAAACACAGCTCTCCGATTCCTCAGTCAGATCCACTATCCATTATTCCACTGTGCCTCCTAGATGATGAGAGAACAAAATACATTAAAATAGAGCGGGGAATGCAACCAGAGTATGCTTTCTCATCAGATCCATTTGAACTGCATGTGAAAGTTAATTCTATAAGCATTACAAAGCCTACCTAGATTTATTATTAGCAGACATAATTTTAACAACATAATAGATAAGGGGATGATTCTACATTAATTGCAGGTTCAGAAAGAAACTTGAAAGACCTATTTGACAAAGAATTCGAGAAAACCAATAAGACAAAACATTAATTGTAAGAAAACAGAATGCCTAATTGCAAACAGAAACATTGTCCCAAGCGTGTGTTAGGCATCAGGAGGATCAAAATCAAGATGAAATTGATATTTTTTACAAAACCCGGGAGCAACTCAGAGTAGAAGAGGTTATAGAATAAGAAGCACAGTTTGTGTGAATATGTGGGGAAGATATCAGTTTCCCTAGGCTTGAACAGGCTGCGATTGCATGATTGGGGAAGCAACCACTTGGGAGTCAGTTTCACAAAGTAGTGATCCATGGGAAGAAGCTGCTCAATTGGAACTTACATCTCACCAATGGAATAAGAAGGGAATGAGAGTGGTTCACTACAATGTGTGTAGCATAGTGGCTCTATGTTAAAATGTTAGAACTAAAGAATGTAGTTCATCCAAGCATTTTCCATGATAGAATAGCAAGAGGCTTGTGATGTTGCATCTTTAAGAAAGGGGTTGCAGGTTGGAAAATTATTTGTCACCCACAATGACATAAAGACACTTTTAGATCTTATTGAGAGTAGAAAGAGAAGAGAGAGCAGATCATGTCCATATATGGCAACAGTACTCCATTTTTGGGTTGAATTATCTCTTGTAAAGGTAGAGAATAGCAGGAGAAGTTGGATACTTACTGGCGTGGTACAGAGAACTGACCATTTTTCCAGCATCCCTAGTGATGGATTGTATGTACAAGTTCCACTTGAAGTCTGGGTTGAGTTTAAGTCCCAATAGGCACTCAAGGCACAGGGCCTCCATGAGGGAACACCCATTCATTGTGATTGGTGAGTCCATTTAGGGACAACAGAATGTCACTTATAGGAAAAGTGAAAGATAATTTTCAGAAATTGGGCATATTATTAAGAGATAGAAGAATAAAATGATGAAACACCTGCTGGACTTTAATATAATGCTTCCCAATCCTTATATGGTATTGAATGCTGGACATTTCCAACACAAATGATAAAAATACTAGAATGAACTAAGAGCTGGTTCCACTTGTTCAGGTCGGTAGAGTTACTTCCCTTGACTGGATATGCAAGAAGTAACATACTGGACATGGATTGTTTATGCAAATGGATGGGGATAAAAGTCAAAGAGAAATAGTGGTCAAAAAGGAAAAAGCATTTCTGAGAGTAAGACAAGACAGAGAAACTAAAAGTACATCTGAATAGTAATAACAATATGATATATATAATAATTATATATGATATATAATGATATGATATATATATATAACAATTATATTAATAATAACACAGGTCGAATAGAAATGGCCCTTGATTGCTTATAGTAATAACAATGATCTGATATATATAATAATTAATAATAATGCTAGCTGAATAGAAATAGCACTTGATTGTTTATCTGTAGGCTGGATGTTAAAATCAGGACAGCATTTACTATTAATTTTATATACCTACCTGTTTTAGTGCGTTAAATATTAGTTTCAGAGAAATAGAAAATTATTCATTATTATATATGGATTACTGTATCTGTTCAAATATTCAGTATTACTCTTAGTTTTAGTATTTATTATGTCATCTGAAGTCTAATCGTAAGAGTAAATCAAACTTTCTTTTATAAATTCTACCTGCTAATTAAAGGTGAAATATTAAAATGTTACAAGAATCTGAATGTAAATATACTGCTGATGATCTAGCAACTGAAGCGCTTTAATTAGAGTATCATTTTTCAAATCAAAATTAGGGTCAGTCTCATTATGCATTAAGTGTGTTGTTTTGTAAAAGATCCCTTTTGTTTTTTATAATCTTTTATTCAATTTCTTGAGGTTTCTTCAATGTATCCCTTGTGGCAATTATTACAGGTGATAAAGTAAATTCCTTCTTCTTATTACAGTTGATAAAGTAAATTGTATCTTATTATTTTCTTTTTGTATTAATTAAGTCTTTTATTTTTTAGAAGTTGTAACAAATTTTATATTGAGCTGAGATAATTTTTTTTTTTCATTTGTAGTTCTGATACATTTGGTGGGTAGAAAAATATATTTTGATTCATTGGGTTTGTCAGAAAGGTCCACTCTTATATTTTGAAATATTTTACAAGCATTGAATATGAAATAATTAGTATTGGTTATAATTAGTTATAATTGATATTGGAGAACTGTCTAGTCTGACAATAATAACATGGTAATGACAGTGATAAGGAAAATAATGCAAGTATATTATTAAACATATTAAACAGAAGTGATTCAATGTTTGTCTATTGTCTTAAAAAAGCAAATAATTATTTAGAAAGTAAATGTCAGAGGAAATATGAAATTTATATCAGATGTTCAAAGCATTAAATTTTTTCTTTGGATGAAGTTTGAATTCAATTGAGCTACTGTTATACTCTTCAGCAAATACATTTGTTTTATTTTGTCATGTTTGTATATTTTATCTTGTTGGCTGCTAAGATGATTGGAGCAATTGATGGCTTCATGTATGAACTACTGCTTTTTATCAGAACTCTCAAGTGTTTCAAATGGAACTTCTGTTTCTCCTTTGAAGGCTGTCATATTGGTACCTATTGAAGTTTGGTAACCTCACATAAACTGAACTAAAGCATTAGTCAGTTTCTTTCTTTCTTTTTTTCTTTCCATCATTTTGGTAAAGTTGAGACCCATTAGAAGAGAAACTTTTGAAATACTGCAGAATTTCAAAGACTTATCATTCTGACATTTTTTATTTACTTATGTTTATATTTATTTATTTATTTTCACTTTTCTACATCTCTGATGTATGATAAATTACTTTTAAGGGTTCTACTTCAATTACTCTCAGTTCTTTTCTCCAGGTTATGTTTTGTTTTTTTTGTTTTTTTTGTTTTTTTTTTAGTGGTGGTGATGTTGGAGCTGCCACTAAAAACTGACATGGTTATGATTAGATAACTTATTTTGCTTCACACTGCCCATTTCTACCTCAGAACACACACTCCTACTCTTTCCACTCACACAGCCACCAATTCATTCACATTATCTCCATACTCAACCCCTTCCCAAAATTCTATGCCAAATGAAACATCACCTTGTATTGGTCTTGATACTGCTTGTAATGAAAGCCTGCAGGTCTACTCAACTGGTACGTTTGGACACTTTTCCTTCTGGGAGTAAGAGCCAACCCCATCTCTTCCAGCCCGCTGATGAAATCAAGAGAGAACTTCAGCGTGTTGTTTGATCATAGAGCAGAATTAATCCAGCCAGAATTTTATGGAAACTGACCTTAGAGTCACTCAAAAGAGAATATTGAAGGATGAGGCCATAGGTCACTCAAATGATGCCTCTCCACTTTCTGGGGAAGGACAGATATCTAAAAATGATGAGATGACGTATTTGGTTGTGCATTTTCCCTTATATATATCAGCTGCCTTCTTTTATTCTGGATGGAATCAAAGAGACGGACCAAGCCACTAGTGCCTTGGCAACTCGGGATGCTTCCCAGATCAATCAGTCTGCTGACCAGTTACGTATAAGCTGTGCCACTTTCTAGATTTCCAAGAAATATATTTCATTATTTTTCATTAGCTCTGTAGACCATGAAAAGAATTCCTTTGAATTACCTCCCTCAGACTTCTTTCGTCTCCCTTCACTGCACAGACTTTGGTAGCGCTAAAGAAAAATGTCTGCAACACTAGGTCTGTGACTCTCTTGGCTATCTCTTTAGATCAGCATCTCAATGCAAGTCAAGAAAAACTGCCAAAAATTGGCTCTTGTAATAATGACGTGGATAATGATTGGAATTAGAATTTAATAACTGAAAAGAAACAATGATGTTAAATAGTGCAGGTAAAAAAAAAAAAAAAGTAATGATTATGAGGTTATTTCATAAATGGACATGAAGTGTTCTATAATACTGAAGAGATTTGTTGTCACTTAATCTCTAATGAAATCCACTAGTTATTATTGGTGAAAATACTAAAAGAATAATAATAACAATAATAATTCTGTTCATTCTTTCATTAGTACATGCTTTACACACTGCCAGTATCTCATAAATAATGGACTATTCCATTTTGATTGCGAGGAAAGATAGAAAAGACATATCAAAGACACTGTTTGGTTTCAAAGAGAAAAAGAAAGACAGAATGAAAGAAAGATAAGATACAAGAGGCAATAATACTCTCATGTCTTTAACATCTGCTTCTGTGAAATGGAAGACTTGTCAATTTCAAATTTTTTCATTTTGCACTCTCTTCTTTAAATAATGGCCTGCATCCATATTTATTATTGTTATTGCAATATTTTTCTTAAAGTTGTTAAACTCAAATATTTAACAAGGCAATAGGAGAATCTCCATGGATATTTTATGCTTTGCAGTTTGCAAGAAGCTTATTCAATCATTATTGGAAGCATTAAAATTCATCAGAAAATTCAAGTAGAAGATCTCTGAAATTTTCACAGGTATTTCTCGTTAATAGTGTTTATAATGGGAAAATATAAAATAAAAAATCATGATAATTATGTATTGCTTAGAATAAATTAATTTAGATTATTTTGATAAAAAATAAAAGAAATGATTGCTGTACTTAGCAATACAAATAATAATACTCATTATCATTCTGATTATAGTAAGCAATCTACTATGTGCTATGTCACTTCAGGATGTTGACGATCATGGCTCTCCAAAGTTCCTGTCCTTTGTAGCTCTTAGTAAATTTTGTTTTTTGTTATCTCTCCTAAACCTTGTTCTGCCATCCATTTATTCAACTGTCCTGGGTATGATGATAAACTACATCTGCATCCAGGGTAAAACGATAAACTACGTTCAACAGCAAGGCCTCTGATCAGGAAGCTTTGAGGAGCGTAGAACCTCCTCTTAATTGCTGGTGTTCCCAGGTCCACCCTGACCTGGGTTGGTAGCACCTCTTAGGGTCCCATCTATGGGTAAATAGTTAACCTTGAAACTGAGACTACATCTGCATCCTGGGTATGATGATAAACTACATCCGTGTCCAGGGTAAGACAATAAACTACGTCCAACAGCAAGGCTTCTGATCAGGAGGCTTTGAGGGGCATGGAACCACCTCTTAATTGCTGGTGTTCCCAGGTCCATTCTGACCCGGGATGGTAGCACCTGTTAGGGTCCCAACTATGGCAAATAGTTAACCCCGAAACTGAGGTAAAAAGCATTATAAAAGTGTAAAAATAAGTTTTAATACCAGAAATACTTTGTAAAAGATTATTACCAAAAATATAAATTTTTGAAGAAAAAAAATATTACCAGCAACACATTTTTGTAAAAAACTATTATCAGCAATATGTTTTTGAAAAAATATTACCAGCTATACATTTTTTCAAAAAATAATATTACCAGCTATACATTTTTGAAAAAATAATATTACTAGCTATACATTTTTGAGGAAAAAAATATTAACAGAAATAGATTTTTGACAAAACAAAAATATTACCAGAAAAAAAAAGTTGTCAACATTAAATGATCCATTGAGGATGATATGCCGTAAAACAAAACAAACCAGACCAAACCATTTATTCAAGCTTACTAAATAGGTTATGCATTGTTTTCCTCTGTTCCTCTTGTCTTCAGTCTGTTCTGTGAGCATCAAATTTTCCAAGCTCTCTTTCCTCTTTATGTGCCCTAGATATTTTATCTTTCGTTAAGTATAAGTATCTTTTTTGCTTTCATTTTTTAAAAAACTTTGTTGTTGTTCACATGCTCAGTCCATGGCACTCTCAGCATCCTTCTGTAGAACCACATTTATGTTGCTTCAAGTCTCTTCATCTATGAGGAGATTGTACAGCATTCACTATCATATAGGAGGACTGATATTACTTAACAGTTCAGTACTCTTCTTTTGTTTTTAACAAAATTTTCCTGTTTTATTTTACTTTGCTTAGCATTTGGAAGCCATCTTTCGCTATCCCACAGTGCTTTCAGATTTCAGTGTCACACTTTCTGTCCTTTGTTAAAACACTTCCCAGATAGTTAAATTATTAGACTTGTTTGATTTTCATATCTACAGTTTGTAATTTGTATTTTGGGCTCATCCTAGTGGTGATAAAAATTATCAGTCATTTTTTTATGTTATTCAATTAAAAAACTGCCATGTTTAATTTTAAGTACAAAAATTTAAATATCTAGGAAGTGTTCTAACAGAGGACGGCAAGTGTCACAGTGAAATCCAATGATTTATTGGGGTAGACAAAGATACATTCCAAAAGCTAAGCAGAGTATTAAGAGACAGGAAAACTTCATTAGAAACAAAGAAAGGAGTACTGAACTGTTACATGATATCTGTCCTCCTATATGGCAGTGAATTTAATTTTTTTAAGCATTTCACCCCTAGCAAGGCGGGACGCCACTAGCACGCAAGGGGTTATAGAGGATTTGGAGTGGGAGCAGGTAGGAATGAAAGAGGAAAGGATGGGGAGAAGGATAGTGAATAGATCAAGGCAGCTGGAGATGTCAATTGACATTATATTTGAAAAGTTGGAGATTATAGCTATAAGGGAAACAGGACTAGGGAAGGGAGTTCCAAAGGCGAGAGGTGCGAGATACAAAGCTATTGGAGTAGAAGAGGCGGCTACATTTAACAGTTTCAACAGTGAAAGGGTGAGAGCAGGATGCCAGCCTCATAGGGCGCTTGAATTTGCGAAATCTGGGAACCAGCAAAAGCAATGAATCGGAGCAATTACCATGAAAGTATTTGTAAAAAAGACAAAGAGAGGTGACGGCGTGTCTGTGAGAGAGCAACTGTAGAGAAGATGCCAGATCAGGGCCAATTATATTGCATATTCGTCTCTGGATCTTGTCAAGAACCCTGGTTGGGCAATCTTGTCAAAGTATGAGGAAGAGACTTGAGGCAACAGAAATATGGTTCTACAGAGGGATATTGAGGACACTATGGACAAAACATGTGAGCAACAACAAGGTTTTAGACAAAATGGAAACAAAAACGAAAAGTTATACTTAACATCAGGAAGAGAAAGTTGAAATTTCTGGAGCCCGTCATGAGGAAGGAGGGCTTGGAAAATTTGATACTCACAGAACATACTTGATGAGCTTAAGTAAATGGATGGCAGAACGGTGTTTAGGAGAAATAACAAAAACATTATTAAGTGCTACGAAGGACAGGAAACTGTGGATAGCCATGATCACCTACGTCCTGCGGGAACATGGCACATAAAGAATATGAAAGATTGAATAAATCCACATTTTATTTTCAAAACTGATGTAAAATTTGAAATAAACATATGGATAGAAATAAATTTCAAATATGAACTAAAAAATCTGAATTAAAATTAAAATCAGTGTTTTCCACTTACATGAAGTGGAATAATCTTTTCACTTCATGTCAGTTGAAAACACCTGGTGTTTGTACTTCACACTACAAGAAGCACTTCCTGTATTCATTTGAGCCATGACTGGGGCTAACACTAGGTTTGCTGCTAAGAAAATTGGTTCCCTGTGTCGTGCTAGACAATTTTTCTTACCGGAATCTTTCTTACATATTTAGAAGTCATCCATTCTTTAAACATTTCCACTACATCTGGTCTGGTGCCCCTGCTATATATTTAGAGATTCTTGATAAAATCCAAGAAGAATCTGCAATGTTATTGGTCCTGACCTGGCATAGTAGCTTCAGTCACTTCCCTAATACCATAACATATCGTCCCTCTGCCTTTTCTATAAATACTTTCATAGTAATTGTTCTGATGAACTTTTCTCTATGGTACCTAAACTCAATGAACAGTAAAAAAAAAAAAAAAAAAAAAATTAGCAGTTTTTTGCAGTTAAAATGTCTCATCTTTTTACAGTTAAAATGTAACCATAAGTACTATGCTAACAGTTTCTTCTCTTTCACTACTTTCTTGTTGAACTCTTTTCCAGCTTCTTGCTTCTGAGTTAATTTTGATCTTCAAAAATTTTAATGAAATGTCAATTGTTATCTTCTGTCTTCTTAACTACTTATGTTCTTTTATTGTTCTCTCTTCTTAATAGTGTTCTTTTTTTAATATTCTCTCACGCTCAGTAACTCCCTAAAAAAAAAAGAAATTTGAGAGACATCATCCTTTTTTCTTATAATGAATTTGTAATAAGTCTGGTATAACAATACATATTTTATGCATGCTTTACAAATAAATTTAACTGCCTCTACCCCATAATAGTTTTGCATACATATTTCATGCACCAAATATAACATTATTTTGACTTGCCTGTTCCCTTTTCTTGTAATTATCATAATTTTATAAATTTATTTTCTATAAAGGAAATTTTCCCACCATAAAATAATTATCAGAGGGAATACAAAAACTACCTGCAACCAATAAATATTTATATTTAACTTAATCTGGCGCAATGCCACGAAAATGGGTCACCCATTTAAGATTGAACTTATGATGCAAGTTAAATTGGTAGGATAATTATTAAAATTCAAAGCAATAGCTTTAATAACCAGGATGATAATGATGGTTATATTAAACAATATCAATAATAAAATTGGGAGTATCAAAAATTATATATTCATATTATGAAATTTGTATATTTTGCATCATAATTTTCCAAATTTAATTCAGATAATTGATCCCTGTACTTGATGCTATCAACATGTTTCAGTTGATCCCCTTTTTTCAGTCTATATAAAGGTTGCATTCTATGAGAGAAAAAAAGCTTTTTTTTTTGCCCATTAAAAAATGATGATGAAGAAAGTGATGGTCATTAATGTATCCACTGAATGAATCCACATGCAGGTAGTGCAGTGGTTCCTGGCTTGGAAAGTGGAATTGCAGAGCCAAGTTCAAACTCCAGTTAAGTCTGCTTTGGTCAGCCTGGAAAAGGCATGAATCTAGACTGGGATCCCTTGCCTTGGAGAAGAAAAAATTTTGAATTAAAAGCCTGAGAAGGTTTGTTTTGAAGAGTTCATGGCATACTATGCAGCTTTTTTCTATTCTAAAATGTGTGGCTGATTTTATGTAAGCTACTATAATGAAATGTATAAGTGATATAAGTCTGGCAGTTTATTCATAAACTGTACTGTTGGGCCCTTATATGTAGAACTCAATAGAAGAGTCCAGGCATATATAAATGCATGTACAGATTGGCTATCACTAATCTGGCAGCCATTAATATGATTAATTAACAAATTAACAAATTGCCATGAGAGCAATTTCAGGTTTCCTTGGAAACTGCACAGACCTGCCATTATGGTTTGGTGGCACTAGTCACCACATCAGCTGTTTTTGAGCACTTTCAGACATTGTTAAGACATATCTACTTGTCTTTTGTGCATTTTTATTAAAAACTATTAATGTTAGCCTCAGTCATGGCTCAAATGAATACAGGAAGTGCTTCTTGTAGTATGAAGTACAAACACCATATGTTGTCCATATCAGATAAGGTAGAACTTGACTAGCATGTGTATGTGGAGCTGATGTAATTGATATAGCATTAGCTCACCTACGACATAAAGAAACAGAGAAATTAAACATGAAACAGAGAGAAAAACGTAATTATCAGTAATCCAACAAAATTATATATATAGTTTCACCTATCATCTGGTTCACACTCCTCCCCAGGCTTTTGAACAGGAGTAGATGTTTATCATTTCTTTCCTGTTTAGAATTTGGTTACTAGTTCCTTCTAAAATCTTTTCCTTCTCTTTCACCTCAGGTGGCCCCTTGCATTTTGGTGGCATTGTCACATTAATTGGGGTGGTGCCTCTTACTCTGTAATCCTCTACCTCGTGTGGCTCTTGGGCCTTGTACAGTGTGAAAATCATTGTAAAAAAGAATTACTAATCCAGAATTTGACAAGTTTCAATGATGTCTGAATAGTGATAGACAATAATTCTGTTAAGACTATTATATTATTATTGATTAGTTCAAATTAAAGTTGTAAATACAAAATTATTAAAGTCATAAGAACAAAAGTCTTTATATTGTAAGATATGCATATATTTAAAACATTTTACTCGTACTATTAGTGTGCATATGTTTTACACATTTTGCACATATTTTAAATGTGTATATATTTTCCAAATTTTGCACATATTATAAATGTGCATATATTTTACAGATTTTGTAGATATAAAGAAGAATCAGCTATATTATTGGTCCTGACGTGGCATCTCAGCTTCAGTCACTTTCCCACTGCTGTAAAGTTGCTTCCCTGTGTCTTTTCTATAAATACTTTCATGGTAGTTGTTCAGCTTTTTGATATGGTACCTAGACTTTTTGAATTTAAGTGCAGTACTAGATTGGCAACAAGGTCTCATCATTTTACAGTTGAATTGGCTTGATGCCACCATAAATTCTATGCTAACAGTTTCTTTTCTCGCACTTCTCAGCTGTGGAAGAATCTTTTGGCTCCATGCTTTCCAGCCAAGTTTGACCTTCAAAAATTTAAATGTAATGTCAGTCACTATCTTCCTGCTCACTCTTCTGTTGTTCTCACTCCTTAATTTTTTTCTTTCACCCCCAGTAACTCCTTGTGTCTTAGTAGCATTACTGCCTTGTTTGGGGTGAAATGATTTAAAAAATGTATATATTTTACAGATTTATGTTTTAATACAACTTTTTAACTTGTTATCCCTTGTAAGTAAAATCTATGTTAGCTTTCGTTTTATAGCAGTGAATATTCATGCAAATATTTAAATTTTTCATGTATGGCTAGAATTTTCATTTATAGTTAAAAATAATGTTACTCCAATTTCTGCCAATAGATACAATTACTTTTCAGTGTGTATTTTCTCAGTTTTTTGGTTTCTGCCATGCAAAACCATGTCATGAAAATGGTGAAACTATCAATCATTAACTCTGAACTATTAAATAGAATAATCTCTTCAATGCTGTGTTTCAGACACATTCAGCTAAAAGCATGTAATTGATGCCTTGGTTTCAACAATTCTCAGAATTTTCATCTCTTGTTCCTGGCTTGACACAGACAGAATGAAAAGCCATAGATATGAAGATTAATCCATGTTTTTGCAGAACCAAATTGGATTTCAAGTGCCATTATTTGAGAAAAGACAAGATTTTTCTGTGTTCTTTTTATACTTTCAAGTCTATCAAATTTTTATTATCTTCTCCCTGTTAATCTCACCTACATTTTATTTATTTTTTAAATTATTAGACACGTAAGAAAAGGAAAAAAATTGTCTTATTTTGTGCCATTCACAAGCGAAAGAAACCTGAATTTTAATCAAATCTGAAGTAACAACAATAACACAGCTCATTAATGTCTAACAAAAAATATAGTCCAGTAAATTATTAGATGAGTTTAATGAATTTAAAGGTGATCAGATTTTTATAAGCAAAGTTCTCAATAGTAAAAATAAGATAAAGTAAAATTGTTTCATAGATATACCACTTGTCAGGGTCAGGTAATAATATAGTTTCATCTGACCCTGATAAGTGGTTTATCTGCAAAATTTGAATTTGGGAGAAAATGTTGAACTTTTAACAAATACCTTAAATATTCAGTGTTTCATTTCTCTTTTCTTTTTAAATTTCCCCTTTGTGAAATTTTAATATTTATCTACTTTTACTTATTTGCAACTATATAAAGTTACAGTGCACATTCTGAAAAGATGTTTAACTTATTGGAACATCTGTCACAGAAATTGTATTCTTATATTTTCAACTAGCAGCATGGCCCGGCGTTGCCTGTGCTTGATTCAAAAATCGTACAACTCATACAGCAATTGTTATCACTTGACTTAAAATATTTTTGCCCTTTCTTGCCTTTAAAGGAGTGCCCTTTGCTATGCTGAAATTGCTACATGCCTTACTTCTTGCCTATCTCGCACTGCAAATTTTTTCTATGCTCTATACTAAACATTAAATCTGTTACAAAAAAAAGAACTAAACACAAAACGATCAGCTTTAAAAAAGGACTCGTAACTGGAAAAACCGAATGAAAAAAGAATGTTAACAACAAATAATTTTAACACCCAATCCAGTTCTGCGGAATCAGAATCAACGTTGAGTTTAAGCAAGCGAATGAGCCAATTGGAGTAAAGTGCCATGCAGATTTAAATTTTTCCCACTTGTGACGAATGCAGCTATCAATTTTTTTTGCATGCTAGTTAAAGTTCATGTCAGTCAGCTGTTGGCTCTCACTCTGGCCAGTAGAAAATGACTGCAAACTACATAAAAACTGCCGTAGAAGCATGAAAAAATCAATTATTTCCACTATTGATGGGAGTTGGAAAATGCAAAGTCGGTCTTTGCCTTCCCGCTAACTTGGAGCATGTGCATGTAAATTTTGGTGCAAATCCATCGAAAATTGTGGCTTTGCATTCGTTACACACACACACACACACACACGCACGCACACACGCACAAACATCCTGCCTTTTATAGATAGAGATATTTCTAAATATTTGCTCACAGTCTAATTCTGTTTAATATGGAAAATATATTGCTTTTATCATTCTGTTGATCCAAAACAAAACTTGTCACACTTCATCACCATTGAGCAGACCCTAAACCTGCACTAATCCTGATGAATCATAAAGTCATTGAGGCTACTTGCCACAAATGCTTACTCACTCTCAACCTCAAATGGAATGCATATATTCATGTCATTGCAAAAGATGTTGGAATGGTTGGTTCCTTTTTATCATTCCAGAAAATACCTAACTCCTCCTGCCATGCTCTATCTGAACAGGAGTCTGATCAAACAAAGAATGGAGTAGTACTGTCATATCTCAACTGGAGATACCCAATCCTCAATGTCCAGCCTCAATAGATTTCAAAAGTGCTTACACGGCCTTGTGGGTGATTAATTAGTCTTCACCCTACAACAAGACGAAATTTTATCAGCCTTTCACTACTCTATCACTAGCACTATAGCAGATGATCGAACAAGTTACATTCGTTAGTGCTCAGGCCTTTACAGTTAGAACCCACCATGCCATGTTCGTGACAGCCACATCTCTAGAGCTGCTACTTTGTGGAACAAACACCCAAGAGGATGCTTCCTTGATAACTACAATCATGGTCTCTTTAACTCCAGGGTCATCCGATATCCTACTCATCCTCATAATACTCTTTTACTTCCCCCTTCGTTACAACAATCGCAAATAACGTGGTCTTTACATTCTCATCTCTTCTATCGGGCAAGTGTTTATATATCTATATGTAATACAGTTTTTTTCTCATGCTTGTATCCCCATTCCCTTTGTGTTCCTTTGATAAGAAGCAAGTTCTACTCAGACAGATTCTTCCCCAGAACTCAAAATACAGAAAATATTGCTTATTTTCTTGTGTCATCAGTGTTTGAATTGGTAAACAAAAATACTCCAATTATAACAAATTAAAAAAAAATGTTAATTTCTATGACAGCTGTCATTGTACAGTGAAAAGTGATCTTTTTGAACAAAATTAGTTATGAAACACAAAAACAATAATTTGAGAGCAAGCCAATATATATATATATATATATATATATATATATATATATATATATATATATATATATATAATGAATGACCATAGTACATTACTAATGTCAATATGAGACTTAATCTTTCAGATGTAACATTACATTTTATTCCACTGTATTTTGTCAACATAGTCTTTACATTCTCATCTCTTCTATGGGCCAGGAGTTTATATATCTATATGTAATACAGTTTTTTCTCATGCTCACATCCCATGTTCACATATAGGGGTCACCACTGACATTGCAGATATCTACCAAAAAGTATACCCATTTCCTTTGTGTTCCTTTGATAAGAAGCAAGTTCTACTCAGACAGCTTCTTCCCCAGAACTGTTACTTTTTGGAACAAACTCACAAGAGGTTCTGTTCACCTTTTTGAAGAATGCACACCTCCTTGTTCAACACACATTGCTCAGCTATGATGTTCTCTATGGCTAAACAGTCTAAATCATGCCAGATCAAATGGTCATTTCTTCTACAAAGAGGAATGTTGGTTTAAATCCTGCCAGAGAGCACATTTTCTTTATTAAGGTTTCTTGAGTGCACAGGCCAATAGACATAATACACTGTCTAAAAATAAAAAAAAACAATGCATCTGTTTCAAACACAGTTTGTTTTGTTTTTTTGTTTTTTGTAATGCCACCAAAACACAAGGAGTTGCAGGGCATGGAAAAATTAGGAGCAGAAACATTAATGATGAGCAAAAAGAAAAGAATAATCAGGTGGACTGAATAGTGACTGACATTGTATTTAAATTTTTGCAGATTAAAGTTGGCTTGAAACCCTGGGGCTGAAAGGGAATCCCACAAGCAAGAAGTGCAAGAGAAGAAACTGTTAGCATAGAACTTACAGCTACATCTAGTCAACTCCTGTAAATTGATGAGATCTCGATGCCAGTCTAGTACTGTGCATAAAGCCCATTTACCATAATGAAGAGCTCATCTGAATAATTACCAGGAAAGTATTTATAGAAATGACATAGAGACGCAATCTTACAGTGGTGGGAAAGTGACTGGAGCTGAGCTACCAGATCATGACCAATAATATTGCAGATTCTTCTTTGGAACTTATCAAGGAGCTCAAGGTAGATAGCAGGGACACCAGACCATATATGTCAGCGATAAACTAAGCATGGATGAACAGCAGGCTGCTCAAAAGGGTATCCACTCAGAATAACAATTGAAGTAATAAAAATGTATGATTAAAAATAAATCTATTAATTCTTTAATAAACAGCTTTCTTTACATTTTGGCTACAAAACTGAGCAGATATGGGCTTTCAAGAAAAATCTGAACAAGAGGGTATCTGTTTCTTACAAGAGAAAATCAAGCCTTGCCAGGCTTTGATGCTCTCTGTGGCTGAGTAGTCTAAAGCATGTCAGATCAAATGGTGATTTCTTCAGCAAAGGGAGATGCAAAATAAAATCCTGCTGTAGAAGTCAAGTGACTTACCTGCCAACATGACTGCCTCCTTCTGTTTCTTTGTCAAGCAAGCCAGCTGATTTTACCTTATTTTATAGGAGAGTGCCTAACACACCAGTTGGGTTGGTCCATTTTGCTAGAATGGACCTTCCCAATGCATTTGCACGAGGGGTCTTTATTCGCCTATATATTTCCCCATAAATGACTCAAGTCAGTTTGGCTTTGGCTACATTTGCCTACTTGTGTGCTAAACCACTGGCAAACTAGCTAATATTCAACACCTGCCAGAGAGCATATTTTCTTTATTAAGTTTTCTTGAGTGCACAATCTGGGAGACATAATAGATACTGTTAAAAAAATAAAAAAGGAGGTTTTTTAGAAATACATATATAATGAGTCTGACCATAATTTTAATTTAAAAAATGCTACTATAATTAAAAGAAAAAATAATTTACTAAGACAAAAATGTATAGAAAGTGCTTTCATCACTACATCATCTATAGTAAATCTGCTGCTAGGTTTTTACGACATTTCATCTTTCTTGACAGATCTCTTATCACAATGTACGATATTTAATAACATATGGAAACATAAACAAAAAGAAAAAGAATGTATTTGAAATCAGCTAGATTGTATACCCAAAACATATGTAGAAAATTATTTTAAATTTTAAAATGTAGTAGTCACATTAATGTAAACATAAACGTAGTCCTATGAAGTCCTAAAGGACAAAACACGTCACATGATAACTTTTCATACTTCTTTCCCCTAAAATTGTTCTTGATATATAAAAAAAATTATATATCATTATCCTATATATATATATATATATATATATATATATATATATAAACTCAGACCCTGAAGATTGCATTGTACATAAAACTTCAGATTTGTGCTACTGATAAGGGGAAAAAAAATGTATATTTATTATTATAGGTATGTATTGCTGAAATCCCCTGAAGACTGGATGGAGTGATTGCTGGAAGGTCTTTGATCGAAACTCTGGAGTTGGGATGCTGAATGTAAAACCAATCAGCTAAGTGAAAAACATTACATTTGTATTAATTCTTTTATATATATATATATATATATATATATTTCGTACAATTGGAATTAAGATATCGTTAGTTAATGACCATTTTCAATTGTGAATTTTAAATTTTAAAATTTGCAGGTGAGAATGGTTTGTAGAAGTCATTAACTAATGGTATCTTAATTCCAATTGTATGAAAAATTTTGCTCTGTTTAATAAAAATAAACATTGAGTGCTCTTTGTGAGTCAGTTTTAACATTTAGTATCTAATATTTCAATATTGTGTTAATAGGACTCGCTTTACATCTTTAAATAAAGGTTGTGTGCACAGCATTGCACCTGTCAGTGTGTAAAATCGAATCAATGTACCAATTTCAAATTCTGTCCAGTTTCTTTGTGTCCAATTTCATTAAATACCCTCGAAAAAGTATAAATACATCTCTTCTCCTAGCTATAGGTTAAATATCAAGGGAGATTGTGCTTTCTTGCCTTGTTTGGCAACCAGACTGAAAGAAGGACAACTCTGAATTCAAAGCTAGTTTTTCATGGGATTGACATCTCCGCCCTATAAAACCCTACTTGTTACAGAAACCACAGCAATAAGACCTGGTGTTGTGAGGATATGGCACTCTACTCCACAGAATAATCTAATGACACTATGAAGGGAAAGGAGATAAAAGAAGGTGTCTAAATAAATGATTTAATCAGTGTACCGATGTTACTTTTCTGTCATAAGTTATTTACATTTAAATCTTTATTTAAATTCTTTTGCTTTTAGATATTTTTAAGCTTTTGTTTTTAATTTTGTTTTTAGTGTATATTTCTTTTTTCATTAATATTTTTTTCATATCTTTTATTCATTTTATTTTTATTTTAAACTCTCAGTTGCTTTGATTAGAGTTTTTATTTGAATTTATTCACTTACATTCTTTTGGCCTTTATTTTCTTCTAAATATTTTTGATTTGTCCTTTTTTTTCCTCACACATTCTTTTTCTTTTAGATTTGTCTCCCTTCCACATTCATTTTTTTTTTTTTGCTTATTTGTTCTTTTCTTTATTTCTTTTCTGTTTCTAATTTTCTTGGTCACTTTCTTTTATTTTCTAACTTCCTTCTTTTTTTACCTTAAATATTTTTATCTTTTTTTTTCAATTATTTTCTTTACTCATGTTTCTTCTTTCTCTCATTCCTTTGTTCCTTCACAGAATCTTTTTTTTTTTCTTTCAGAAACCTATTCACAATGCTTATGGCAAAACCCTATTGAAAAGCATAACAATAAAAATACACTCCCTATTTTTTCTTTTACTTGTTTCTTTATCTTTCACCATTTTTATTCTTCTAATTAATTTGGCAATAACAAAATACTTTGATGCTTCTCCTTTTGAATAGGACTTTAGAAAGTTATTATTTCCTGTGAAAAAAATACATTCTAAGATGAGGTTTCATTTCTGCCTGTCTTCGTCTCTCTCTTTTTTAATATTTCTTTCCTTGGATTGATGACCAAAAAAAATATTAATCTATAATATACAACTTTTGCCATCTTAGATATTTGGCTCAACCCTATGGATCTTTCAGTCATAGAATCCATGTTATAAAGTCACAGTTATTCAGCCGTTTATTGGACTCTTGTCTAATGACTCATAATTCTACATTGTTGCTATTAAATTTTGAGAGGTAAATCATTATAGAACATATATTCTAGAATAAGTACTTTTGACTTTTATGATATGCAGATGGTATAATGGACAATGCTTCAGAATGAGAAATTGGACAGCCAGGTTCAAATTTAAGTTGAGTTTGTTACATTTATTTTCATGCAAATACCCTTGAAAAAGGTACGAATTCATCTCTTCTCCTCTCCCCATAAATAGCAGGGAAGACAAGACTCTCTAGCTGTGGTTGGCAATCAATCTAGGAGAAAGACAAAACCTTAAATGGCCCCAATGTTGTGATATAGATATCTTAAGCAACATCTCTATTAGGCTTCAACCAAAGTGTTTTTTGTTTTTTTAATCAATTCACCCCAAGTAAGGTGATGATACCACAAAGATTCAAGGAACTACTGGGAGTGAAAGTGAATGCAAAGACTTTAGAAAGAACTGGAAACCCAACCATAAACAGGGAATAAGTGATTGACCACTACTCTTGTTCAAAAGACTGAGGAGGAGTGTGAACTGGACAATAAGGCAAACCTATCTACTCCTATTGAGGAGAAGAAAAAAAATTAGCAAATAAAATTTCAGAGTTTAGATGAGATGTTAGAAATGTAGATTTGAAGTAGATTTAAGAAGGACCTGGAAACCCAATCCTAAGCAGAAAACAATGGATAGACCACTACTCCTGTTCAAAAGACAGAAGAGGAGTGTGAACTGAATGATAGGAGAACGTATCTACTCTTATTTTCATCCAAAATGATTAACTGAACAAGACTTGTGCAAGAATCAATGTAATAGATTATGCAATTATTGCATTTTTATTGATTGACATTTGAAATATTCCAAACATCTGTGTTTATTCAGTGTGTTCACTTCTGATGTCAATTTTGTCCTGTCATGTATTTGAAGTACAATCAATTTCCACATTGATAATATTATATTTTATTTATACATAAGTCACTATGTTGATACTCTTCCTTGTTATTCTCAGTCTGTGGTTTCCTTAACCTACTTATAAATTCTTCTATATGTCATGGCAGTTCAGGACTTCAGCTATCATGGCTCTGCACAATTTCCTATCCTTTGTAGCTATTATAAAAATAGCCTCTTCACCATCACTCATAATCTCTGTTCTGCTATACATTTTCACATGCTTGTTAGGTTGGTTATTCACTGCTTTCTTCTGTCCTCTCTTGCCTTCAATATGTCCTATAAATGTCACTTATAAATTATATCTATCTATCTATATATATATATATATATATATATATATATATATATATATATATATAAAGCACAGTGTACATATGTCAGTCCATCTGTTTTTTGATCTCAGTGAATCATAAACAACCTGAAGTAACAGTTCCATGGTTACCTCCCTTGACAAGAAATGGTATCTGCCTTTGCTATAAAAATGGAACATGAATGAAGAGGGGAATTTTCAAATTCTACACATTAACAAGTTTGGACATCAAATTAAACAGTTAAAGACTTCATCTTCTCTTCTCCCCCCCCCCGTAATTTAATACACTTAAATTATGCCACATGGTGTCAGGAAGAACTTCATGAAGCCACATTGTTGAAATTCGGTAATTGGAGAAATCTGTGAAGTGTCACTGCACTCTGGTAGTTAGCAAAAGGCTGCAATTTTAGGGGAAATGCAAGAAAGGCTAATTTGAGACCAAATAGTTATGGGGGGTTAAAGATGATACACTCAGGGAAAAGTTTTTAAAGGGTAAAAGGCTTACCCTAGACAAATATATAGATATAGGCAAAACCTGTGAAACTTCCAAACAACAAACTCAACATATTTCTTTAGGTGAAAAATGCAACAGAAACAAATGTTAGTAGATTAATACCAAAGAAATATAAAAAGAAGCCTCAAGTTCAAGATACAATACGCCATGAAAGAAGTACAAATAAATGTATACGCTGTGGCAATATTCCATCTCACACTCAAAGTGCCAAAAATGCAATTTGCTGAAAATGTTCAAGTAAAGGACTTTATGCAAAAAAGTGTAGGACTGGTAGGTTTAAAATTTGAGAAATGAGGGAGGAAGAATCACACTACATCCTTGGGTCTATTGCCACTAATAACAGAATTAATATAGTCACAGAAGAAGCCTGGCAAGCTGAAGTTAAAGTTAGTACAAAACTATGTATTAAAGTAATTCATTTCAAATTGGATACTGGAGCAGATGTAATGGTAACCCACAGTAGTTATTTTGGAAAAATTTGCCAATTATTAAAAAATTGTGACAAACAACTTTATGGACCAGGTTACCACCAGAAAAAAAGTTATTGGTCATATGGAGGTTTTATCAGAAACTCCAAAAGTAAAGTCTAAACAGGATTTGTTTGATTATTGAAACTTTGAGTGAACCATTACCTGGGGACACGAGCAATAAATGTTCTTAACCTACTGAGGAGGGTGAATTCTCTAAAAAGTGAAGACCACAAATATAGAAATTTCTGGAATTTTTCATGACCATTGGTAGACTTCATAATATATATACATATATATATATATATATATATATATATATATATATATATATATATAAAATATGTTTAAAAGAGTCTACACAATCAATGTCAATAGTAACTCCTTGACACTTGCCACTTCCTATAAAGAAAAAAGTCCTGGAAGAGTTACAACATTTAGGAAAAGAAAATATATATGGTAAAAACATAAAAAACTTCACCAGCAGTCATAAAACCTGCTACACCAAGGTCTGTTCTAAGTAAGACAGACAATGAAATTCAATGATGAAATGCCTTTCACCTAAGGCAAAGAAATGAACAGCCATCATCAAAAAAAGTTACCAACCCACAAACTTCCAATACAATGCAGCATCAATCAAGACCTGTTTCGGATGATGTCAGCTGGACTCAGAGAAACCGAGTCCAGCTGAATTGTCAGGGGATCAACACAAAACCCAAATAACTGAAATTGAAAAGCCAATTGCACCAGCCTCTCAGTTTATACCAGATATGGTCACAAATTTCGACCTCCTGATAGACTTTCATATTGAAAGGACTTTTAAAAAATCATGGAGGTTATGGAATAATCCACAGTCACCTCCCTTGTCAAAAAATGGTATCTGCCTTTGCTATAAAAACAGAGCATGAATGTAAAATATCTAGTCTACTTTTAACTTATACAAGTTGTTAAAACAAATTTTAGATGAAAAAAGGCACAATTCAGTATTTAATAATGACATTTTCATATGTAATGCCTAAGCGATCTTTTATGAGCCCTTTTTTAAAATGGAAAATCTTATATGGCATTAAATATATGCCATATAAGATGTCTCCCAATTGTGCTGGTAATGCAATGGTTACTGGCAGAGAAAGTGGAACTGACGAGCTGATTTCAAGTTTCAACCTTGTCAGTTGTGTGCACTTTCATACAAATGACCTTGGAAAAACATGAATTGCAGCAAGCAGGACAGCATAATTAAAATGAAGGTAAGACAAGGAAGAAACAACTGGCTATATATATATATATATATATATATATATATATATATATATAGCCTGATATATAAGAATATGCTTTCATCATTGGAACAGAGCTGTCAGTATTCACATTCTATTTTTCTTTTTAATCTTTAAGCTTTAGCAGTATGAGATCATGAAAACACTTCATTTTACAACAAAATAAATCTATAAAAACAACTAATAACTGTTCTAGTTTCAAACTAAAAAATATGGTATATTTAGTAAGCAGTATACTAGTAGAAATTGATTTGAAGGGTTGTTTTTTGCATGCTTTTACAAATGTGAAGGACATTTACAGTAAGTATGAGAAACAGCAGATAGAAAGTAGAAGAAACAAATACTTTACAAGCAGTCAAACAAAGGAGAAGGAAACAGTAGATATTTCTGATAAATAAAGAAATATTGAGAAGGGACATATGAAAAATAGAAGTGCCTGTCTCCTCTAATAGAGACAATATGGGAGTCAGAGATACACATTTGTGGATATGTAATTAAATTGATATTGTTGACTAATCATGAGTTTGATACATTTAATAAACCAGCCTTACTTTTAGACAAGGAGCATTGTCTAAGGCGGCAATTATCTTATTCTAAGGAAATATTTTAGAGATTGTTCCAGCAAGTACCATTGGATTCCTGTTATGCATGACTGGACCTTGTCCTCAGAGAAGGTATGCCAAAAATTAAGTCAGCACCACCCCATTGCATTCAGAGGTTAGGGCCCAGGGCACACTGATGAGCTCAGCAAAAAGGAAAGCAATTTCTGGAAGACCTACCATAAAAAATTTGACCTAACTCATCTTCTATATCAGATGGGGGCACTGCATTTTCTATATTAAACACAGACCTTACGTTATATTTTGCTATTGTGGGGTGGGGGAGGGTATTATGGGATCAGGAATTTTTTTGAGCTTTTTTTTTTTTTAAATTCAAGTTGTTATATTCACCCTTTTTGAATGGAATAATCTTTCATCTAAGGCTTACTTTGATTTTTTTTTTAAACATGCAGAATTGATCAAAAGTTTATAATGTATCAAATTGGTATAACCTTTAACCTGCAGTCATTTTTGCATTCTTTTCTGGATATCTTGGTTTCAGTTATTTCCCTTTTTCCCAATATATGTCGCCTGAAGAAAGCTGAAGCGTACAATAGCCAAAATGTTGTGAATATGACAATGAGGACAACTTTTCTATGTCTTAATTATTTCATGTCTAACAGTCTGTAATAGTAAGTATTTGTTCGAGACTGTCAGTGAAATTGTAGAGATATAAGACCACCTCAAAAGTGGGCCCCTTCCAAGCAAATACTCACACAATAGCGCAAACCAGTCTTGTGTCTAACTTTTTAACTCTCATACAAACTGGATCTATGCCAATCTTTCCATTAATACATTGTGATTTTTTAATCTTATAAATCACTTGCATTTAATATTAATGCAACATTGATTGATATGTCCTTAAATTGACTGATCTAACCTCGATTTAGATGACTTTCATAATATTATGAAGAAGAGATCTGAAGCTACAGAAATGTGGTTCTACAGAAGGATGCTGAGAATATCACAGACTGAACATGTGAGCAATGATGAAATTTTAGAGAAAATGTAAACAAAAAGAATTCCACATCAGAAAGTGATAGTTGAAATTTCTAGAAACAATGTGGAAAGAGACGACATATTGAAGGCAATCGGGTCAGAGGAAACAGTTTATAACCAACCTAACAATCTTCTGTAAATGATTGGTAGAACAGATTGTGAGAATAAGGAGAGAATTTGCAAACTGCTTTGAAAAGTGGAAAGGATGCTGGGATGGGAGTGTGAGAATGAGGTAGACATAATGAGGCAGCTGGTGACAATACCAAAAGAGACTTTAGACTGTTTAGAAAAACAGAAGGGATGCTGGGATAGGTTTGAACAATTCTAAGAGGCATAAATAGTTGAAAACACCAATACCCCAAATAGGTAGGGTACTGCTCTGTACTGATCTTATAAATATGTTACATCTTTGGACATCTTGAATACCTCCATTAAATGTTTCAAAACATTTGCATGAACAGATTATCTCTGTTTTATATGAACTAAATAATAAAGCTGAGAAACTGAGAAAGAGATCAATTTCAATGATTTGATTTTCACACTACAATATTACAACTATAAACAGATGTGAAAACAAAACAGTTTTCATAAACACTATTCGGCTATATCTTAAAATATATCATGAAAATCCATAATGGAAATAAGCAGCTACAGATCTGTCTCTTGCAATCCTGCATTTCACCATTATTAACCATGCTTAATCTGAGATGCTTCTCTGTACCGTAGGACCATAGTGGACTCAGGGGCATCAGTTCCCCTCAGATTTTGCTGTAAATTAGAACTAGATAGAAGACTAAATGTTTGATGTTTTGCTTTCAATCTAGGCAGCTGATGGCAATCTCAAAATGGACTTCATTTGAAAAGCAGAAGGGATGCTGGGATAGCATTTGAAAATTTTTATTGAATTAGGGGAGAAAGTAAGCTATTTTCAAAAGTTCAGCCTCAATGTTAAGTGATGCTTTATTATTTCTTAGATTTTTAATAGCTTTC
>OZ010583.1:51996000-52018500 GCA_963932145.1 Acanthosepion lycidas
TCAAAGTGGCGAAAATAAATAACTGAAAGCCAAAATCTAATTGAGGAACAGTGTGAAAACACCATGGACCAATATATAAGGAACAAAATGGAATGTGGGGAAGGAGGTGTGAGGATGGGACAGGCTGCTAGAACAAAGCAAAACCAAAAGATGAAAAAAAAAAAAAAAATGAAAGCTGAAATTGTTGAAACTGATTCTTGCTGTGCCGTGAGAAGAATTCTCAGTGCATCAAAAATAATGAGCTCTTCACATCAAAGACTGTCCGCAACAAAGAGCTAAGTCATGATTTGAAAGAATATATATCAATAAATATTTGTGTCTGTATACATATACATATATATATATATATATATATATATATATATACACGCTTAATATATACATAATTTTATGTTATACATAATTATACATTATAGATATTTAATATCATTATATATATATATATATATATTGAGAGATATATTTCTTAATATGAATTAATATGCGTATGGTGTGTTAATAAGCTTACAAATATATGTACATAATTATCAGTGTTTGCATGTATGTATTTCTAATTATATTTCTTTATATAAGTATGTAAGTATTCTTAAGTATTTGAGGGTGTTCATAAATGTGGTCTGTGATGATTATATATATGTATATGCATATATAGATAAATGTGTATGTGTTCAGAGTGATACATATCATTCATTAGATACAATCTGTGTAAAACAGCTAACGATGATGTATCATTATTTATATTATTTACTTGACTAAAAATATTGCTGATGATATGTGCCAAAGCATCAAACATATATTTCACAAAAGCACTCAGACTATTATCCTCATCTTTGTTGTTATCACTGTATCGTTTTGGCTGTTGTGCTTGTCAATCTGGGTAGCTTTCAAGGAGTTTTGAACAGAATACTTTAAGCGACAGGGGTTTTTCTGTTGGCAATGTACACCACATAGATTAAATAAACAGTTCAGTTTGAAATGTATTGAAGGTTGCTCAGACTGACAAGCAGCAAATGAAGGATAGAAACACACTTTGCTTAAAAGTGGTTTCTGTCCTTGAAAAGGTTGGATTTTTACTTGGAGGCACATTTTCTTTATTATATTTACACACACACACACATATGTATATAGATATGGACATATGGCAATAAAAATACAACTTATTGCACATATAGTGCAAGTGTTAATGAAACAGTGTCCAATGTAATGAAACAGCGCAAAAATATAACAGAGTCAGATATATTTTGATTCAAATTGTAAAACAGTCATTTTGAACTCTGCATCTAAAGATCGCTTTGTACATAAAACTTAGAGTCATGCTAGAGGTGTGAGGTAGTAGTATACTTCTATAAATATATAAGTGTATATGTATGTGTGTGCATATATATTATTTATATATGTGTGTATATATATATTTTTATTTATATGTGTGTCTATGCGTGTGTGTGCTTATATTTATATATATGTGTGTATATATATTTATTTATATAAGTATGTGTGTATATATTTATATGTGTGTGTATGTATATATATAATGTGTGTGTGTATGTATATATATATACTTATATAATATGTATGTGTGTATATAGATATATATATTTATTTATATATATATATATGTGTGTGTGTGTATGTGTGTATATATATATATATATATATGCTTATTTATAGAATATGTATTTGTGTATATAGATATATATATTTATTTATATATGTGTTTGTGTGTATATATATATATACTTATTTATATAATATGTAAGTGTGTATATATGTATGTGTGTATATATGTATGTGTGTATATATATTTATTTATAGATATATATATGTGTGTGTGTGTATGTGTATATATATATATATATATATATATATATATATATATATATATATATATATGCACACACACATTTATATCTATAACTAAATATATATACATAAATAAAGGTGTATTTAGGCCACAATAATTCATCCAAACGATTTTTATTATATAACACAGAAAATTTCTATTGATTGAACTATTTTTATTGTTATTACAATTTCCAACTTAGGCATTTTATATCAGGAATATAATTATTGATGAAACTGTTCAAAGTTCATTTTTTTTATACAGAGAATAATTTATATAAAAGAATTAAAATGTCTCCTTAATTCTTCTGGCATCTTTATTAATGTTTCTGACTACCATCTCACTGAACAGCAAACAGAATTCTAAGAAACTGCCACTTTTACTCTCCTTTTCATAATAATAAAAAAACAAAGATTGAAATATTGCACAAACAAATCTTAGAATTGCAAGATAACAAACTTATCAAAACTCACCCAGATTAAAAATGTTACTCAAAGCTGAAAGCATGAAAGGTTGGAATAGCCACAAATGTGCAAACCAACTTTTAAGCAAAGAATTAAAGTATGCCTGTAATAATCTTAAAGTAAACAAAAATATTGTGATGAGAAGTGACATGTCCAATATTCTTATTTTAAATAGCACCGACTATAACCAAAACGTTGATTCCTTCTTCAATAATAAAGCCAAATTTAGCAAATTAAATAAAAATGCCACTAATCTTCTCAAGACAAAAATAAACAGACTAATTACTAATAATAACATAGAAGTCAGATCCATGAAATTTAACAAAATTGAATCCCAGCTATTTATACAGAAAAATGGTAAAATTCATAAACCTGATTCTCTCCTACGTTCCATAATTGTTCAAATTCTGACTCTTGTATATAACTTAAACTATATATGTAACTGTATATCCTAAAACTCTAAACAAACTGAGCCAGCCATACTTACCAAACAAATACAGTGTTGGTTCCAACAAAAAATAATATAAGCAATCATCTTGATATAAACAAAAGTAACAACATCATTAAATTATTTATTGTAACCAAATGTATCTTAATTATAAGCAAGACAAAAAGGCCATTAAAAATTCACCAGAATATAACAATTAACAATTTAACAAATATCTTTCATTTATCAATTACTATAAAAAATTCAAAATATCTAATTCTTAGCAATAGTTCAGCATCACAAAAATTTACTCTATATAAAAATAATATTTATGGATTCTCATGTCCTTTGGAAGATTGTATCTCCAATCAACAAAATCCTTAAATTCTTACATTTCTTGATGCAATTCATATACATATAGATCAATATGTCACAAACAACCAATGTAATAATAATTAGCAAACAACATTAAATACTTACATTGGCTATACATGCACCATACTTTCTCATAGGTTCACTTGTCATTTGTCAAGATTCAGTGCAATTTGCATGCATATAGATCAACATATCACAAACAAACAAAATAATACTAACATAAGATAAATTTTAATAGATAACACCAAAATATTAAATAGTACTCATTACAAAGAAAGAGTGAAAATTCTAGAAACCCTTATAATAATAAAAGAAACAATCTACATTAAATAAAATATCTTTCTCCAAAGGAGATTGTATATTGAAATGAGTATAAAAAAAGTACTCAGTGCATCCTTTTCTCTTCAACTTTTGCAGATGCTATCATCTTTAACTGAGTTAACTTCATATTTCAGTGATCTAAAAATGTCAGTCAAATTCACATTGCTATCTCCTATTTGTATATTGAAGTGTATATCAATAAAAAAAAAAATTAAAATGCATGTAAAAGTTTTGTTTGACCATTTATAAATGACATCATCTTGAGTGACTTGAAATTGGTTCTAGCAAATAAGCAAATGCCAGAATTAACCAAAAACAGTTACATAAAAAAAAAACGCTTGAATACAAATGTAGCAACATTTGAAAGTACTGAAGTGGTTTATTGAATATCTACAAGTTCTTTCTATCCAATATTTTATTAACTTTTTTCAAACTTGCAACTTAATTGTTTTTTATTTTCAAAATCCATTTTTCCTTTTTTCTCCCAATTCTTGCTGCTTAAACACATTTTATTTAATATTTACACATACACACACACGCATATATATATATATATATATATATATATATATATATATATATATATATATATGCAAACAAGTTTGATTAAAAAGAATTGACAAGGTCTGTCCATTTCATTTTTATTATATTTTTCCAATTTTCAGATAAGGTGTTGAGTATTATGTTCAAAGATTGTTCTCAATAGCAATTACACATGACGTGACTTTAGAGCATTTCAAATGTCCAGTATCCTAATGAATACCAAGATGCAGACAAATGAGTTAAAACTACCACATAGAAACCACAGCAGTTCTTGATAATGACTGGAAAATTGAAAGTACTTGAACAAAAATAAGAAAATATGAACCTTGTGCAGTTTATCCACAACTTTGAATGCACAACACCTTATACAATAATTGGAAAAATATTATATAAAAATAAAGTCGTTTCTTTTTAATCAAACTTGTTTGAATGAATACTTGCAGCAGGAATATAAAAAAAAACAAAAAACTTTAACTTATATTTTTTACCTTTGTAGAATGGATAATGGCTCAGATTGAGGAATCAGGGAGCCGAGTTCGAATTCCAGTCAAATCCATTACATTCACTTACATGCTAATACCCTTGGGAAAGGTATGAAGCTTCTTCTTCTCCCACCCCAGCTATGGGTAAATAGCAGGACAGACCAGGGTTCTAAAGCTTTGGATAGCAACTGGTCTACCGCAGAAAGAAATGGCAACCTACTGCAGGAAAAAATCTGCCTCGTCAGTCAGGTATCGAAAGATACATGATCACCTAAACGTGTATCACACATAGCACATAACTAACTGACTGAGCTTGAAGTATATAAGTGTGTGTGGAAGTGTTTTTTTACCGTTTTTATTTCATCAATTTATGTTTATTTTAAATATACAAAAATTACTTCATTTTTTTAAACAATCCCCATAAATAGTATATACTACTCCAATCTTACGATAGTCTGGTATATACCAAAATTTAAATTATGTAACAATCTTAACTCAGCACCTGAAGATTGTGCTACCTGTAAGGAAAAAAAAATTATATATATTAATAATATATAATTTTGCAATCTCTCTGTGGATATTTTATTTTAGTTCCACAGCTGTATAAGAAAGCCCCCCAGTATTAAAATCTTAGATATGTTGAAGTCTTATATATCAGTAATTTAGTAAATATATTTGGTACTCTGTCATTTTTATCATCCAAGCTACTTTCATTTAAAATGCTTCCCATCATTATGGGACACCTTGCATATACAGGGTGCAATGGGTAAATTGTTGCCAATTTATATTTTTAAATTTGCATATGCTTGTTTGTTTTTGATTTTGTTGACTGCACAATATAGTTGCATCAATTGGGCACTGTCTGTGAGAAAAAAAGGCACCATGGCACAATTTACTCTGCCAAAAATTCAGAAATGGCATGCTGTACTGCATGGTATTTCTGCCAGAAGTTCCAATATGAACATTTCAGAATGTTTGGGTGTCAATCTGAGGACTGTGCAGAGGATTCAGAAAGATGAGTCTAATGGTGATTACAAATCTACCGCAGTTTGGAAAACTCCCTCTGATCATTCTGATAAGAAGAGAACTCCCAAATATGTTTGTGAGGGCCTCAGACCCAACACAGAGGCCTACATCAAGTACCTGGAGGAGGTAGTGCTGCCCTGGGTGAAGAGGGCTGCTGGAAGACCCTATGTTTGGCAATAGGACTCTGAACCATGCCACACAAGTAGGAGAACCCAGTCATATCTATCAAACAATTTCTGTGACCACATCACTGCTTATATCTAGCTACTTAACTACCCAAAATGCAGCCCTCTTGATTATTATGTGTGGAGCATAGTTGAGTGAGCGAACAACAAAACTACTTGTAATACTAAAAATGAACTGAAGGCAAGAATTATGGCAGTATTCACCAACTTAAACAAGGGGCCCATCCAGAAGAGTTGCAGGAGATTCCAAAGTCATCTGGAGACCCTGGTTGAGGCGAATGATGACTTTATTGAATAAATTTACTCTAGTATTTCAAGATATTTTTGTGTAATTTTGGTAAATATGCCTGTTAAAATGAGATGTCAGTGTTAGTTTCATTTTTGCGTAATTTAGATGACAATTTATCCATTGCATGTTGTATATATCAAGGAAAATGAGGATGGATAAGGAGAAATTGAGAAAATCACTCTCCCATAATTATGTTATCTCCTCAGGAAGTAGCTGTAGAAATCTTACTGTTAGCCTTACTATGACCCAGTACATCTCACTCTCTCTCTCTCTCTCTCTCTATCTATCTATCTATCTATATATATATATATATATATATATATATATATCCAAGACTCTTCATTAAGACAAATCGAGTTCCCTGGTCACTGGCATGTTTTTCTAAAAATAAATACATCTAAATTCAACTTCATCCCTGCTGTGCGTCAATAGCTTTAGGGTAAAATCTCCAACTGGTACCAAATCAGTCGAGTTTCAATCCCAGCTTGAGGCAATCAGATGTCTAGCCATACTGATGTGCTGTGAAACAGTCTGTCTGTGGATGACAATATATATATATATATATATATATATATATATATATGAAATTTTCTATAAGGTCACTGCTTAAAATTGGCTGTGAGTGAATGAAGCTTGTTGGTCTTAGCAAGGACCATTCTTCTTCAAATGTTGTGAACTTGTGCTAAACAATCACAAATGAAAGTCTTTAACAATTATTAAAAAAACACATCTTGATACTCAACATTAAAGGCCAACATAATCATGATGCTGACATTCCACACTACTTCAAACAAAAGATTAGGAAGGAAACCATCACTACTGGAACGTGTGATAGCATTTACTGAACTTGAGAAACATGTTTTCCTGAAAAATTGTCTTAATAGATTTTTATAACTTTCAACCAGAAGTAGCACCAGCTGCTTGGTCAATGAATGCTGAATATTTCCTTATAGGGAAATGACAGCTCATATTACCATTTGAGCAAAATATATAACATGTATGCAAAGACAGTCACACCTTTCTGCATATATGTATTTTGGTCGGTGGGCATGAATGTAAAAAGATTATTTATACTTTATATAAAATAATTTACAGCCATTTACTGAAAGAGCTCAAATTAAAGCTACTCATCTCTGCCGAACATTATTTTACTCGTGGCGTTTTCTTTCCATTTGCCTACCTGACACATAAACTAATAAACAAAGGATCTGTTGAATGAAGATCCGGAATCCATTTTTCATGCTGATTTATGGGTGGGGAATTTCACCCATGTGTTTGCTTGAACCCTGGGGGATGGATATGCCAGTAAATTGCTGTCAAATAATTTTCCCTGGGTGTTTGCATAGATCCACTCGCACATGAATGTATAAAAATGCTTGCACATATATCTTTTCTCTTAAGCCGAGGCATTATTCAACATATATGAATTATATATTTATTTCATATCTATATATATATATATATATATATATATATATATATAAATATGTGTGTGTGTGTGTGTGAATATTTTATGAATGTATAAATTTAAATGCGTTTTCTTATGCACAATATATATCCATCCACTGATATATATTTATTTACAAATAAGGCCAAATACTCTATACAGATATATGTTAATAGATACAGGTAAGTATTCATCTGTATGTTATGATACATCTCTGTGTGTATCTATCTATCTATCTATCTATCTATCTATCTATCTATCTATCTATCTATCTATATATGTTCATTATCCATCTATCTATTTATCTGTCTATTGTTAATATACAGTTATTCTTCTATTCACTTAGCTTTCACATTTCAGAAATGCATATGCATGTGTCTGTCTGTATGTATGGATGTGTGTATGCATGTATATCTCAGCTGGTTCATTATATATCTATCTGTCAGTCTATCTAGTATCTTCTATGTGCCCTGTCCCTTCAGGACATTGCTGATTATGGCTCTCCACATTTTCCTATCTCTTGTAGCTCTCAGTAAATTTTGCCTTTTCATTATCTCTCTTAAACCCTGTTCTGCCATCCATTTACTCAAGAGCACAAGGTAGGTTACACGTTGCTTTCCTCTGTTCCACTTGCCTTCAATCTGTCCTGTGTGCATCAAATTTTCCAAGCCCTCTTTCCTCATTATGTGTCCTAGAAAGTTCAGCTTTCTCTTCCTGAAGTTAAATATGTTCGTTTTGTTTCCATTTTCTCAAAAACTTTGTCATTCCTCACATGTTTGGTCCATGGTATCTTCAGTATCCTTCTGTAGAACTACATTTCTGTTGCTTCAAGTCTCTTTTTTCATCTGTGAGGAAATTGTCCAGCATTCACTATCATATAGGAGGACTGGTATTACAGATCTAATGTTAATATACTATTATTCTTCTATTTATTAAGCTTTCACATTCCATACATGTGTACATGTGATATAATGGAATATGCATACACCTGTGTTCCTCCTTGCTGGAATATGATTGGCTGGTATCCGTCATAGATACCGACGGACATGTTGGTACGACAGAGTCAAAAAGCCTTAGTCTGAGAGCTAAGTCTATAATGACGGCCATTGGACTACGCCATTGATCTACACTTCTTACCTGTGACTACGATGCGTACCAGTTGATTTCTGCTACCGTATTCTACTTGGTTATAGTAGCCAAAACCACTTAGCTACTTCGTTCAAATATATTCCTTTCCGGGACATATCAACATCATTTCTGTCTCTCACATGTATATATGTGGGGTGCAAATCAGTGTGAATATTTTAAGCATGTATAAATTTGAAGACTTTTTATGCACAATATACATCCATCCATTCATTCATTAAAGTATGAATACTAAAGCCAAATGCACTAAACAGATACGAATTGGGATCAAATGTTGATCAGAATCTGATAGAATGATAAGATAAGGAAGAAATAGCAAATGTTTATGAATTTAGCATGTTTCAGTTTTATTAAAGCTTCATCAGAAAATGAAATAGGGAGGAGAAAAAGATAATTCTGCTATTCTTAATTTTTGTATTGTTTGTTTTTCATTGATTAAGTATACCTCTTGTGCATCTATCTTGTCAAGCAGTGTTTGTACATATAATTCATGTGTCTATGTGCATGATAATTCTAGTTTGTTTTGTCAGATTTAGATGATAATGAACATATTTTCATTTGTGCATGTATATATTATCATCTGAATCCCTATTTCTCCCTCTTTGGTTAGATTTTGGCAAATTGTTTTTTTGTTTTTTTTAAGCATTTCACCCCTAGCAAGGCGGGAAAACACTAGCACGCAATGAGTTATAGAGGATTTGGATTGAGAGCAGATAGGAATGATAGAGGAAAGGATGAGGAGAAGGATAGTGCATAGATCAAGACAACTGGAGATGTCGATTGACATTACATTTGAATAGTTGGAGATTATAGCTCTCAGGGAAACAGGTTAGGATTAGAATTTTCATCACTCTTTAATCATTCAATATCAATATAGAGTTATTTTTCATTCTGTAAGACTCATTCTGTACATACATGTGTAACTATATAGTGTTAAATATGCAAATAGTTATTTATACGTCTATAAGTATACATTTCTTAAGATATACTTGGAAATATATACATTTGTGTGATTATTAGATATCCATATTTGTTTACTCACACATCACATACAAATATATCTTATAAATAATTTACATACATACATACATACATACATATATATATATATATATATATATATATATATATAATTATTTATTTAAAATTTATTTAAATTTATATTTATGCTCTACTTTTGTATCGAGCACTATTTTTTAAAAATAATAACAAAAATACTAAAGAACTTTGGATTATTTACCTAACGAGTTATTTCCTATTTTCTATATATTTTTACACACACAAACACACACACACATATATATATATATATATATATATATATATATATATATATATATCCAAATGAGACAAAGAAGGGAGATGAAGTAAAATTCCGCTGTTCATAGCAATTACTTTTCAGAAAGTGCTCAATACAAAGTAGAGCAATATATTATTATTATTTTATTATAAAATATTATAACAAAAACATGTTGAAATCGCAACACAATAGCTTTCATGTTTCGGCACTACATGTACCTCTTAGGTGATGTTAAGTGACCATCATTTGAAGGGGTACAACATAATACAATGTAGTGCCAAAACATAAAAGCTATTGTGTAGCAATTTCAACATATTTTTGTTATATCTTATAATAAAATAATATTTAAATGAAATAAATCCTAAAGAGCCAAGAACAACCTAAATGGATCTTCTGGGTAAGTTAGCTCCATTTAGGTGAAACCTAGATAGGTTGTTCCTGGCTCTTTAGGACTTATTTCATTTATCCTTGCTCTACTTAGTGTACTGAGCACTCTACATTTTAGCTTTATTACTTGCTTGGGGTTTTTCCCTTGGACTAAAAACTTAAGGCACCGGATAATTTATTTTGCCCTTTTCAGATATTTCTATGGTAAAAACATGCAATGATAACAGAAAAATTGCAATATGAGCACTGGTAAAAATGGTTGCTGAAGACATTAGGTTTATAATACCCAGAAATTCATACCCAGATATCAAGGACACATGGCACAATGTATAAAGGTGTTGGTTAGATCCAGTGACAAGACCCAAAGAGTGTGCGTTCAATACCCGGTTAAGGCAGTGGAGAACTTTCAGAGGGAAAAATGAACAGGTGATAACTGATAACTGACATCCATCAAACATGGAACTAGAACAGTCTACCCCAGTGAGCGAAATAAAGGGTTCAGTTTGAAATTCCAACCAATGGAATAAATTATGACCATGGAATATGAAGGAAGGCCAGAACGTACAATGTCCGAAATGTTGTGATAAATATGGTGACAAAGATGAGGACAATAGGCCGAATAATGCAAATAATGTTACTTTTTTTCTCTATATTCATGTATGTATATATATATATATATATATATATATATATATATATATATATATATA
Organism: Acanthosepion lycidas; assembly: GCA_963932145.1. NCBI lineage: Eukaryota > Metazoa > Mollusca > Cephalopoda > Sepiida > Sepiidae > Acanthosepion > Acanthosepion lycidas. The sequence goes on from OZ010583.1 coordinate 52,006,943, forward strand.
TACATATACATATACATATATATGTATATATATATATATATATATATATATATATATATATATAACAATTTTTTGACTGGAAGGGATAATTCTGAGGAGGATATAAATCCAAGGAGAGCTTAATGTAGACTATAGAGCATTATAATGATGATAAATATCTACATTGAGCTCTCCCTGGATTTACTATATGTTTATATATTAACTTTTGTTGTATCAGTTATTAGCTAATAAAAATGAACACGCTACCACCCCTTGTCTGAATGATTGGATCTCTCTGTATCCTTGGAAATAGTGAATTATGAATTTTTCCGTGCCTTTAAAACTCAGTAAATTTTTAAAAAATAAGTTACTCCAAAATTCACTTGAGGATGAAATGGAATATTTAATTTAATTACAAAATTAAATTTGAAGCTTTTAGCTTTCACTTTTGAAACATAGTTATTAGTGTGTAGCGAAAAAACATATTTTAAATCAGTTAATGTATTATTATAACATATATATATATATATATATATATATATATATATATATATATATATATATATATATATATATATATTTATGTATGTCTGTGTGTGTATGCTGATATGTAAGAATATATTATGTAAACTCTTAAATCCTGATGAGATTGAATTTTATATACTCTGGTATTTTAGCAATATACTTTGATTTCAGTCTTCATATGAAGAATTATGTGGATTGAATATTTTCACTTTTCTTTTTTCATCTAGAGTCACCAACATTCAAGGACATCACCAGGTTGCCTTGCTTCCAGAAGAAGCCATGCGTTTGAAAGATTGTTCAGAGTAGATTATGGGTAGGTCTTATTCATTTCTTTGGTTTGAAGAATGCATTTATGGCATAATCATTTCACCACAAGCAAGGCAACAGAGCCACTAACATGCAGAGAATTACTAAGTGTGGAAGAATATAAGAAAAACATTATCAAGAAGCAAGAACAATAAAAAAAAACAGAATTTAGGAGAAGAAAAAATAACAATTGATATTGCATTTATATTTCTTAGCATCAAACTTACCTGGAAAGCAAGAAGCTGGAAAAGAAGTGAGAAGAACAAGAAAAGAAACTGTTAGCTGAGAACTTATGATTACATCTCACCATTTTCACTATAAAATAATGACATCTTGCCACCAATCTAATAATGTACTTAAATTCATAGAATATAGGTACCACAGTGAAGAGTTCATCAAAAAATTCACCATGAAAGTCTTTATAGAAAACTCATACGGAAGCTATCTTATGGCAGTGTTAAAGTGGTTGAAGCTGAGATGCCATGTCAGGGTCAATGACATTGCAGATTCTTCTTTGGATTTTAAATATATAACAAAATCATCAGACCACCATATAAGGCAGCAATATTCTAAGAATGGTTGACTTGTAGATATGGAAGATAGATCCTGGTATATGTTTTAAAAGAATATATTTATTTCTGTTTTTGGAGGCATTTATCAAAATAATATGTCTCTATATTAAACATTCATATCTTGTTATTCTGGTTATATTATTAACTACTGTGGAAGAATGTCTCACTGTGTTCTGGGAAGTGTTTAAACAGATGACAGAAAATGGTACACAGAAATACAAAGGTGTATTAGAATCGCAAAATGTGCCTTCCAAAAGCTAAACAAAATACTAAGAAACTGAAAAATATCATTAGAAACAAAGAAAAGAGTGCTGAATTGCTATATAATATCAGTTCTTTAATCTGGCAGTGAATGCTGGACAATTTCCTCACAGATGAAGATGAAATTTGAGGCAACAGAAAAGTGGTTCAGAAAAATGCTGCAAATGCCATAGACAGAGAATATGCTCATATGCTCCATCTATGGCATTCCTAGCTAGGAAGTTTCAAGGAAAATGGAAGCAAAAAGGGTGCATACTTAGAATCAGAAAGAGACAGTTGTAATTTCAATGAGGAAAGAGGAATTGGAGAATTTGACACTTACAGGATATATTTTGAGGAAGAGGTGCAAAAGAAACAGCAAGTAACATATTTAATGTGCTTGTGTAAGAACAGGGAGAGAAAGTGAAAAGACAGACATTACTAAAAGGAGATGACATTGCAGAAAACAATGGATGCCCACATCCTAAAAGCACACCACGGTACATAGAAGTATTCATTTGAAAAGTTATAAAAGAGTTTTTTTTTTGTGAGTACTGAAATGTGATATGTTCTCTTATATGGCAGTGAATCACAGACAGTCTCCTCCCAAATGAAAAAGAAAAACTTGAAACAAAAGAAATTTAATTCTACAGAAGGATGCTGAGGAAACCATAGATCAGATATGTGAGCAACAATTAAATTTTTGAGAAAATGGAAACAAAAAAGAAAGTTATACTTAACATCAGGAAAAGACAGTTGAAATTTCTAAGATACACAATGGGGAAAGAGTACTTGGAAAATTTGATATGCACAGGACAGATTGAAGGCGAGAGGAAAATGGATAACATATTTAGTGAGCTTGAGTAAATAGATAGTTGAAACAAGGTTTAGGAGAAGTAACAATGAGAAAATTTATGAAGGGTAATGAAGTACAGGAAATTGTGGAGAACCACGATAGCCTACATCCTGAAGTGACAGAGCATATAAAGTAGAATTATTACTATATTGTAGTATCTGAGCACCTTACAAAATGCTTTTTCTTTTGAAACTTATAAATTCACTTTTTGATATTAACCTTGTAATTTGATTTTTATTCTTCCTATAAATAACAGAACACTCAAGACAATATTTAACAAGAAAATTAAGAAAAAAGTGATATATCTGTAATATTTTTAAATGGAATATTTGAAAAGCTCACATGACTAATGCTGTGAAAATGCAATGCCCCACAATAATAATGAAAGGTTAATCATAGTATCTGATAAACAAACTCACATATCAAGCAATAAGTCTAAGATCCAAAATATTTTCTCTCTAAATTGTATATTTTACAATTGAGTAAGATGTCCACGTGCCATGACATTGAACAATAAACTTCACATATTTTAATATGTTTTAACCACAAAGCTATTTTTCTATTTAAGCCAATTCAAATACTGCCATTTTTCATGTGTGGTTCTGTAATTGGTACAGGCTTTGGCATGGAACCAGACAGGTTTTAAACCCTCCCAACTATCTTGTAAATAATCAAGGACCATCACCCCTTGGGCAATCTCTGTAGTTGGCAATTGTTGTATGATTAACTTGAAATTGTATTTGTCACACATCAATGCCTTGAGCGAATTCAAGTTTACAGGCAAAGATTTATTTCAGAATGAAGATTTTCTTCCCTGGCTTTTATGTCCTCCCAACCTCCATATTTGCAGCCCTTACATCTAATTTGCTCCAGTTACCTCCCTCCAATTCCGGTTACTTATAAGAAGAAAATTAGTTTTTCAGTTTTTATTCAGTCAAAAAAAAATCAATATGAAACATAAATTTGAAGCATAAATCATACCTTAGAATAGCTCCAAAGATTTGAAGAATTTCTTTTATGATTCAGGCTTTGTTAGTTTGCTTGTTCATTATTCATCAGAGAAAATATCTACCTCTTCACTGTGGCTTTTTGGATATCAGATGATAGTTATGTTGATTTTTATGTAATTTATACACATATATCTTTTAATAAATCTGTATTTTTTGTTCCTTTTCCTCATAATCAAACTATAATTACATACACTTCATAAAATTTATTCCCCAAACCATCTGAGATCAACACTCGAACATATTCAATATATATATATATATATATATATATATATATATATATATATATATATATATATATATGTATATATATACACACACACACAGAAGCACGTATGGGCACACACACACACACATACACTATGAAAAAATTCACCAATGAAAAGTGCATGTAAAAAGAAAAATCAAGAAGTTTTAGCAATCGATTGCTGATACCCCCTGATGAGTGGACAGAGTGTTTCCCAAAGGAACATCTACACAACTCTGGAGTTGGGATGCTAAAAGTAACATCATTCAGTTACAAACATTTTACTTGTATTAATTCTCTCTCTCTCTCTCTCTCTCTCTCTCTCTACATACATATATATATATATATATATATATATATATATATATATATTCAGACTATCATATATATAATTCCGTGGGTAAGTAATCCAAGTAGATCCTACCTATTAATATAAAATATTAAAATTGATCCACAAAAGAGAGCTCAATATAATTTTTATTATAGAGCATATAAGTGAATTACAATTAATGAGATCAAAACGATTTACCTCATACAAATCGTTTAGATCTCATTAATTGTAATTCACACACACACACACACATACATACATACATATAGATAGATAGATAGATACCTAATAATATATGTGTGTATATATGTATAGACACACACACACATACACACACATATATATAGACACCTAATAATATATATATGTATATATGTATAGACAAACACACATGCACATACACACACACACACACACACACACACACACATATATATATATATATATATATATATATATATATATATATATATATATATATATATATATATATAAACATGGGTTTTTCTAAAGTGTTTGTTTGGATGATTGATTGTTCAAATGACTGTGCCAATCACAGAAAGGATGCTATACTGAGCACTTTAAAAAGCAGGTTTTAAATTGTTTGCTTTCAAAATTCAATTGATAAAAGGAGTAAAAACTCAGGATATAGTTTTATAATTCGTGATAGTTTCTTTTGCCAACTAAAGCACGTTATCTGTCGTTAAAATAATGAAAATATAGAGAACAACACTTCAACGAATCATAACGCAATTATAACAAAAAAATATGGAAGAATGTTGAAAAGTTTATGAATATGCCTTGGTGGAGTTGACAGTCACTTAATTCTGACTCCAGATAAATTTTCCCCCGCCAACAAAATTAGTCCTGTGATAAAAGGTGAAATTAAATTCAAACAATGTGTGAACAAAAGAACGAAAAGACAAAAACTGTGATTTCAATGAGTGTTGAAATAATTATTCTTTAACAATGCTACAAAATAAATTAATCGATTCTAGAGAAGATGCAAACAGATACTGATCATTGTGACCATAAAGGAAGCGAAAACTGTAATACTTTGGCCATGGCATCAGGGCCTAGAACATCTGTTCCCACATCCTGAAGGTACGCATTGATGGCAAGAGACCGATAGAAAGACCAAGGGCGGTGCTAGACTAATGACATCAGAATTGGGACAGGGAAGCGCTGCTGTGAAGGAAAGGTGATGATGGAGAGCATTGGTGCATTTGTCCAGGATCACCGACCCTCAACATTACTAAATGGGAAGAACCAAGCAAGTTACAAATGGTACTGTAAAGTGAAATGTATATTTCTTATTGGTCAGTGGCTGGTGAATATAAGTCATACAAACACTGTGGGGGTAGGTTACAAAGTAGACAGTTGACTGAGTCAAACACTTACCAAAGTCATACAAACACTGTGAGGGTAGGTTACAAAGTAGACAGTTGACTGAGTCAAACACTTACCAAAGTCATACAAACACTGTGAGGGTAGGTTACAAAGTAGACAGTTGACTGAGTCAAACACTTACCAAAGTCATACAAACACTGTGAGGGTAGGTTACAAAGTAGACAGTTGACTGAGTCAAACACTTACCAAAGTCATACAATCACTGTGAGGGGAGGTTACAAAGTAGACAGTTGACTGAGTAAAACACTTACCAAACACAGAGAGTCAACTTGACTCTCTGTGTTTGGTAAGTGTTTCTACATTTGTGCGTTTGTGTACATGTCTACACTTGGGAGAGATAAATAAACGAACTCGGTTCTAGCTTTACTATTAAACAGCATTCTTTATATAAAGGTTAGTTGGATAATATAAGCTGTTTTTAGAGTCGTTCTAATTGGCCCATAAATCGAAGACATTTCTTTTCAAACGAGATGAATTTATCTGGATATTGTCGACTGAATCCTTTGATGTCCGAATTAGGTGCTGCTTTAATTCGAAAGTAGCTTTCCTTATTGGTTCTCTAAAATGATTTTTTATTAGATTTCACATTCGATTTGCTTCAAGTCATGTCAACACTACTATAGATTTCTACTATGCTTTTAAATGCGCATTTTGTTCTATTCTTTTTTTTTTTTTTTTTTCGTATAAAAATTATTTCAACAGGATTTAAAGTGGCTGGCTGTCATCAATCTGACCGTTTATCTTCGCAGAACAGCAGCAAAATAATAAACCGATAAACTCCGCCACTTGTAACAGGATTTTTACTCTGGTCAAAGTCGTGAAAACTAAATATTCACAGCACCTTGAAATTTTATTAGGCTTATCCGAAATCTGAATAATGGTATTCAGACAACCAGTCACCCACTGAGTAGCTGTAAACTCGACGATGCTCAAGTATTGAACGAAACATTGCTTCAGGAGGGAAGTTTATGTATCTTATCATGTTCGACTTTTCCAAATAAAAGTAAAAATTTTAATTAATCGAGAATGCTTTATTGGTGGATTGAAAACTGTACTTGACCATAAAAAATCATTAAATATGTTTCAAGTCTACAACTTGAGAATTTTCAAGCAGTTTAAGTTGAATATATTATAATGTGAAACTTTCCTTACTATCAAGTATAAACATCACTTTATAAGGAAGGAAACCGAAATAATTTTCTCAAGATGTCTGAAAAAAGAACATTTGGTAACAGTACATCTTTGATCATCCAATTACAAGGTAACCAAAAATGTTTTCGCCGTTTTTGATTCATTGGAAAAAAAGATATACAGCAAATTTGACATACCGTCCGTCCTTAAAGTAATCCCCATCGACATTCCAGAACCTTTTGTCAGCATCCTGGGTATGATGATAAACTACATCCAGCAGCAGCACCTCTGTTCGGGAGGTTTTAAGGAGCATGGAACCACCTCTTAATTGGTGTCGTTCCCAAGTCCACTCTGACCCGGTGTGGTGACACCTGTTAGGGTCCCAACTATGGACAAAATGTTAACCCCCCAACTGGTGTCAGAACACCATGAAAGTATAACAATACATTTTTATATTAAAAATACCAATAATACATTTTCGAAAAAAAGTACCAGCTGTACAATTTACCAACAATACGTTTTTGTAAAAGAAATTAATGCTCCCAAGAAAATTAAATTTCGGCATTAAATGACCTATAAGGTGTTGGTATACTGCTAAACAAACAAATAAATAAACCTTTTTCTAACGTGTCTCCAGCTGTGCAAAGTCATGGCGGTAAAAATCAGGTGTCTTGGATGCAAACAAGCCTGTGAACGCCTTCCCAAGTATTTCTAATTTGCAAAGGATATCCCACAAAGGTGGTTGTCCTAGGAATGTAAAAGGTGGCAATCTGTTGGCGCAAGGTTCAGGGAATAAGGCGGACGGCACAGTGTACCCCAGCCAAATCACCATATGGTATCCCTGGCCACGCGCGTCATATGATACCCGTCATTGTCATGGAGGAATAGTATACACTTGAGATTATCAGACGTTGCAACTACTGTGAATACAGGTCCACAGTGATGGTTTAGACCGTTGGTAGCAGCTCATAATGCATCATTTGTCGACTAGTTCACAGAGCATGATCTTGTGTGGATGTAAGGATGATCTTGTTGTGTGAGACACAGGGTCCCGTGGTGATAACCAATGTCTGGCACACTTAAGAGTGTCATACAGGACCCACATTTCGTCAATGGTGAGCACTCGATCAAATCTGGGTACGTTACTGTGTCGAGAAATTAACAAGGAACATGCTGTCACTTGTTGTTGTTTGTTGGCCCCCAACAGTATGTGGAGTACCCACTTGCTCAATTTGTACGCCTTCCTTATGTACTGCAGGTCTAACTGTTTCATCAGAAATCTAGAAGCGTTCGACAAACTCACCACAAGTTTGACTGATGTCCTCCTCTATGACCGTCTTCAGGGCATCATCATCCAGGTTTTGTGGCTACCTATACGGGGGGGTCATCACAAAGGAACAGATGCTCCTACTTAAAGGTCTGAAACCAATACCTGGTGCAGCGTTCACACACAGAATTATCCCCAGAGGATTGCCGTATTCGGCAACTTGATGCGGATATGCCCACCTTTAAGTCATAAAGCAGACATGTCCAAACGAGCTGCTTCAACACTGCCAAGCTTCCACACCGATGTTCGAACTATGGCCACACAACGTAAAACATGGCAAGCACTTTTTTTTGGTTACCTTACAGTTTCCGCATGAAAAATTTAATCTATACGCTTATGATAGGTTCAGCTAAATGCCATAAAAAACATTGCTCAAGTAAATGATTTTATGGGTCTAACTCATACAGTTTTTTTTTTTAATTCATATACACACAATTTATGTTAGATAACTTTATTCACTTTATACAGTTAATTTGATATAGAAATTAGCGCGGATATATATGTTCTTACTGATTAAACCTTGAATATTACGGATACATTGTCGCATTTTTTAGGTTCGATTGCGTCTTTATTGATTACTTATCCCTCTAAATCCGAATTTTTAATTCCTCTTCAAGATTTATCAGGAAAGTAGACGACCATTTATCTTACAAACATAGTTATTTTTATACTTTTGTTCACCGAATACAAGGTTCAAGAACTACTCATGGTAGAGGGTTACTGTCTGCTCTTGTATGAGAGTAATATAGGGAAATAAGTTCGTGGGGCTGTGTAGGAAAGATAACGGTTAGCCCAAGACTTGAAGCGGTCAAGATTATAGTGATCAAGAAAACAACCTGCTGAAGGTCTCTTCCTCAGAACATCAGTTCTTGGGAAGAAACTGTTCGAATAGAATTTACTTCTTACTCTAGAAATACAGAACGAAAATGATTCATCTTTGTGTACATGACATGGAGCGTCCTAACTGTAAAGATCAACGAGAGGCTTACAATGTTCCGTCTATGGAAAAGGGGAAAATAATTCAACACCTAAAAAGCCGCGGAGACAATTTTGAACAGGCAGATGAGGACTGGGTAGCTCCAACCAGATATTTCTGATATATTCCATTTTCGGTTTAATCTGGCTCTTGTAAACATAGATTATAGTAGGTGGTGTAATAGTTAGAAAGCTTGTCTTGCTAGAACAATTACGACTGAGTAGTGAGTTTTATCTTCACTCGGTGCCACACACTTTTGGCCTTGTGCCACATCTAAGCTACGCTTGGAAAATCTCTATAGCAAGGCGAGTCCGATAGTTACTGGAGTGGTACAATGAACTGACCATTTTTCCAGCACCTTTAGCAGTAGATCGGATATATATTCCACTTGATGGCTGGGGCGAACTTGAGACCCAACAGACGTTCAAGACAAAGAGCAACGTTGAGAGAACATCCATCTTTTATGATTGGTGAAAGTGTTCGGTGGAGGAGGGACGTTACTAGTTTGGTTTTGGACATACTGAATTTTACAAGCCAGTTCTTACCCCCACATTGAACGACCAGAGAAGGGAGATGCTACGTTCTGCTTTTCTAGATTTTGCAGTGCACACCTGTAAATTGTTTTATCATCTGCATGAATATTCACTTTATACAATTAATTTATTTACCCGAAAAAAATTCTTTCCAGGGCTCGTTTCTTCGAGCATATAACTGGCTATGTTAAAATTATTAGACCATGACTCTACACATCAGTACTTCTCCTACGCGCATAGCCGCGCCGTTACTACCAAGACTGCTTCTTGTTTCATCCGAGTACTGAGTGCTGAAATCTGAAAATGTACTAGCCTCATTCATATGTGTAGGTTGAAATAAATGCTATAAAATTTCCTCAGATTCTGCTGATTCCATAGTTATATACCGTGTGTAACAGAAAAATTGTCTAAATAGTGTAAAAGCAAAATTGTCTTTTTGCTAGATTAAGCTCTAAACGTTTGTATCTCATTGCTATTTTTCAAGGTTTTTATAACACTATTGTACTCTACTTTTAGCAATAAGAGTGTATAATTATTCTCCAAGCTTAACAGAAGTATCGTGATGAAATCGATCATAAACGAAAATGACATATTCATAATTAATTATAGCTAAGGATCATGAAGGATTAAAATTAAGTTCAAATATATATATATATATATATATATATATATATATATATATATATATATATATATTATTCCAGGATCATTTTACAACGTATTCAAGATGATCTTTGCCCTCTCTAGCCTTCTTTTTTTTTTCACCGCTCTTTGTATTGTCATAGCTGAAACTTCTCTCTCACATGCCAAACATCTTATGGATTGAATTGGATCTTTTCTAATTGATCGCTTTAGTTTCAAGTTGAAATGGTGATCCCTTTTCCTGTTGTGACTTCCTGATCCAGTTTTTCTCTCTAGTGTTCCCACTTTTAAATCTTATTTACCGTTTTGAATGTTGGTACCATTACTGAAAGTCTGAATGATCTTTTCCTCTCACCATTGCTCAGTTGATAAGACAGTGGGGCTGAGACAAAACCATTTTAACCTGTTCTCTTTCTTGCTGAATAACACAAAATGTTTTCAGTGATTCTTACAAGAAAATAGTGTCAAGATGGTTAAACATCTTATCGGAAGACTTGGAAAAAAAGCTCAATTAGTTCAGTGTTTTTTTTTTAGATATTAAACATTTTGTGGCATTGGCAATTATGATGTTACACGATTTAGACAATTTTTCTGTTACATCCGGTATATATATATATATATATATATATATATATATATATGTGTGTGTGTGTGTGTGTGTGTGTGTGTGTGTGCTTTCCTTCATAAGGATAATTGTACCTTGCCTTGCTGTGAAGTCTTTCGTGCCTGTACGTGCTTCTTATATCCTGATGATATTGAATGCCAAGATGGGTACATTGGGCTTCGGAAATGTGTACATAAGCGTCACTTTTTTAATTATTTTATCCCAACCAGCACAGTAAAGCCACTAAGACGCAGGGGGATACAGAGTGTTAGAAAATATTAGAAGAAAAAAAAAACACTGTAAAGGAGAGAGAACAATAAACGAACAAGAATTAATAGACAGTAGATGACGATTGACATTTAGATTTTTGAAGATCACTGGAAAGCAAGAAGCCGGAAGAGAGGTTGGCAAGAGGTTCGATAGAAGAAACTGTTAGCATGGAACTTACAGTTGCATATGGACACAGTGGCGTAGATAGAGTAAACGTCACCCGGGGCGGTTCGCTCAAATGTCACCCCAATGACCCCGATTCACCCTATGCTGAATGGTTAGCTGTAAATTTTCATACATGCTCTACCTCTACTTTACTCTACTGACCGGTACGTTACTGTTTACATGCATGATCCAAGACAAAATCCAATACAAGATTGTAGCAACTGAAACACATGAAAGCTGAAAACATTGCTTTTTTTCCTACTCACAAATTTCCCGACAATTTATTAAAAATTTCTGACGGGGGGACAAAACTGGGGGGTCATAAATTATTTCCGGGGGGGAGTCATATGCTCGCCTGCGAAACCCTGTGACTCCACCGCTGTTTTCAGACTATTTTTGGCACCTTAGCCTGGTTGAAAAATTTTGTTGTGGGT